>JAQPPZ010000136.1:16185000-16785000 GCA_028583015.1 Wollemia nobilis | reverse complement strand
ATTATCAAAATAGAATTACAAAAACTCCTCATAGTTGGATTCATCTACCCCATTTCAGATAGTGAGTGGGTATCACCATTAGTGGTGGTGCCCAAGAAGAATGGAAAGTGGAGAATTTGTGTTGATTATAGGTTGTTGAACAAAGCAACTAAGAAAGACCACTTCCCTTTACCCTTCATAGATCAGGTCCTTGACACCTTAGCAGGCAAGAAGTATTTTTCTTTCCTGGATGGGTTTAGTGGATACAATCAGATCCAAATAGGGGAAGAAGATCAAGATAAAACCACCTTCACTTGTCCATGGGGGACATTTTCTTACCGAGTTTTACCATTTGGTCTATGCAATGCACCTACCACCTTCCAGAGGGTAGTTCTGAGCATTTTTTTGACATGATTGGAGAGACTGTGGAGGTATACATGGATGATTTCACTGTATATGGAGAAACTTTTGAAACCACCATAGAAAATCTAGAAAAGATACTTAAAAATTGTGAGGAAACTAACCTGTCCTTAAGCAATGAGAAATGTTATATGTTGATGTAGGAAGGGATAGTTTTAGGACATCACCTTTCTGTATATGGGATCAAAGTAGATAGAAAAAAATAGAAGTCATCCAAACCCTGCCTACTCCCAAAACATAGAAGGATATCCATAGTTTCCTAGGATCAGCCGGTTACTATAGGAGGTTTATATCAGACTTTAGCAAAACTGCTAAACCTCTTACCACATTGTTAACTAAGGATACAAAGTTTGTCTAGACTAAAGAATGTGAACAAGCATTCAACACCTTAAAGGAAAAACTAATTACTGCTCCAATGTTGAGAGGTCCAAATTGGACCATACCTTTTCACATATATGTTGATGCATCTAACAATGCAATAGGCTCAGTATTGGGATAGAAATATGGTGATGATTTTTATGCCATCTATTATGTTAGTAAAAACCTCATAGGTGTTGAACTCAATTATACTATCATAGAGAAGGAGTTTCTTGTAGTAATACATGCTCTTAACAAATTTCATCATTATATCATAGGATATCAGGTTTTTGTACACACTGATCACTCAACGATTAGATACTTGACAAACAAACCTGGGATTAGTGGTAGAATTATCAGATGGTTGTTGCTTTTGTAGGAATTTGATGTGACAATAGTGGACAAGCTAGGAAAGGATAATGTGGTAGCTGATTTCTTATCCAGATTAACACCTCCAGACTATGCAACTATAGAGGACCAATTTCTAGATGAGCATTTGTTTGCTCTGAATGATCAAATACCTTGGTACATAGATATGGCTAATTATTTAGCCACTGGTAAAGTATCCCTACACTTTTACCTCATGAAAAATAGACTTTAATTGAGAAAAGTGTAGATTTCTCATGGATTGATGGGTGCCTATTTAAAATAGGGCCTGATCAGCTCATGAGAAGATGTGTTGTTGGGAATGAAATAACTAAAATACTGAAGGCTTGCCATGATGAACCTTGTGGTGGCCATTTTGTAGGAAAAATGATTGCATATAAAGTGTTGCAGGCTGGTTATTACTGGCCTTCACTATTCAAAGATGCAACCAAGCATGTGAGCCAGTGTGATCAATGTCAGAGGATGGGTAGACCTACTCTCAGAGATGAGATGCCACTCCAACCACATGTTCACATTGAGCCATTTGATAAATGGGGGATGGACTTCGTAGGACCTATTAATCCATAGTCAGGAGGTAAGAGGTATATCCTAGTTTGTACTGACTATGTGACTAAGTGGGTTGAAGTGTAGGCTTTGCATGATTCAAAGGAGAAAATTATAGCAGATTTCTTGTATTCATCAATTTTTACAAGATTTGGGGTTCCAAGGGAGATCACAATTGATCAAGGACCTCAGTTTACTTCAAGGATGATTCAGGAACTCATGCAACAATACAAAATTAGGCATAACAAAACCACTCCCTACCATCCACAGGTGAATGGGCAAGTTGAGGTGACCAATCGAGAGTTGGAAAATATCCTGACAAAGATAGTGCAACAACATAGGAAGGACTGGGCTACTAGATTACCAGAAGTAGTGTGGGCCTACAGGACCACCTAGAAGACTACTACTGGTTTCACACCATTTTAGTTAGTCTATGGGAAGAGTGTTATGATGCCTATAGAGTTTGAAGTCAAAACACTTAGGACTATAGTAGAGTTGAATATAAACCTGGATGATGCATAAAAAGAATGAATTCAGTAGCTTAATCATTTGGATGAATACCACCTTGATGCTCTATAAAAAATAGAGATCATTCAAAAATAAAGGGCCAAGTGGCATGACCACCACACTAGGCCAAAGTAGCTTAAAGTGGGAGAATGGGCATTACTATATGATTCTTAGTTCTAGGAAAGGAAAGGTAAGCTCATGCAACATTGGATGGGGCCATATGAAGTGATTGAAGTCATCAACAATGGGGCTGTGAGGATCAGAATAATAGATGATAGCAACATTACCTTAATAGTCAATGGCCATCACTTGCGTCCATACCATGTGTCTGAAGCATACATGATTGAGTCTAGATTAGGCATGGGGGAGACCCTAGTTGATTCTGATTTTATCTTGAGTCAGTAATATGTGGACCTAGTCCACATAGTCCCAAAGATAATTATTCTTTCAAAGTTTTTCTTTTTTAGTTGTATTTTTGTTTTGTAGGAATGATGCCCTGAGTGCAATTGTTAGGCAGCTTAGGAAACCTAGGCCTAACAAGCACATGATCCATGAACCTGCACCTTCCAAGATTTCTAGGAGAATTTTCTTGTAGTAGGAGTAGCTTGTCCCCACTTAGAGAGGGGAATACTAAACCTGAATCTACACAAGAGTGTTTGGATTGGTCTTTATGGATAATAAAACACTCAACTATTGGTTTAGGGGTGGATGCTGATTTTGTTCCTGTTCTTCAACTAGAGCACTAAAGGCTTGATCAACCTTACAATGCATATACAAGGAAAATTTAGCACCCGTTGAATAAAGAGAAGCACTTATTTTTTATTTTTTGATGGGAAAGGTGTTTGATTCCCATTTTACGATAGAAGGTGCCTGATTCCCATATTATGATAGAAGGCACCTGATTCCCATACTGTGAAAAGGAGGTGCCTGATTCTTGTTATATGGTACAGGGTGCTTGACTCCTAGTATGTTAAGGAGATGGCACCATTGCATCCCATATTATGGTAGATCGACACCTAATTTCTAGTTTTTCTAGGAAAAAGGGTGCCCGACTTCCATTTTTGGGACAACGACACCAAATTTCTTATTAAAAAAAGTTGAGTTTGTATAAAGTTTGTTTTATAAGTATGACACTCGATAGTTAGCTAAGGTGCCTACTTCCCATGTTAAGTAGAGCACCTGATTGCTAAGGCACATGCTTCCCATGTTAGGCATAAGTGCTGATTGCTAAGGTTTGCTTCCCATGTTAGGCATAAGCACCTGATTGCTAAGGTGCCTGCTTCCCATGTTAAGCAAAGTGCCCGATTCCTAAGGTGCCTGCTTCCAATTTCCAAGGCACCTGTGCACCATAATTTGAAAATAAGGTACCTGATTTCCATATATTTTAGTTGTTTTCTACCTTGGAAGAATAAAATTTAGCATTGGGATGTGGCTTAAGCCACGTCAGCACCCCATGCATGTGCAAATTCAAATCTATCATGGATGAAATTAAAAGTTGACATCCACCAACTTTTGAGGAGGGGATGTTTGTCATCCCAAGAAGATATATTTTTCCTAACTTTTGTTTTGAATTTTGTAGGATATCTCGAATAAGTCATATTGCAGCTATCGAGAACCAATCATGTGGAAGAGAATTTATTGTATGGGAAATATGGCCATCATTATCCATTGTGGTTTGCCTAGTCATCAAACACCAACCAATAGCAATGCACCATGGATATCTATGCATATACACCCATGAAACGAATTTAGGTGCATGATTAAATTTTTTGTTTTATGTCTATATTTTTTCATATGCATGTGTGTCTATGGAAAAGTGTTGGCACAACCCCCATTATTGTCTTAGCCACCTAAATAACTCCACTTGGCACTATGCTATGTGTCATGGCTCTAATTGGTCAATTGCTTATGGTTATCACCTCCACACAATCGGGCACATGCTCGAAGGAAATTTACTATGGATAACCATAATCACTGTTGATTATGGTAATTAACTACCTACATGCAAGAAAGTAGCTATTTTAAAAATTGCTTAACAACTACTATAAAGCTACCTATAAAAAGAAAAAATAGAGTGTGAAGTGTTGTAGCAATTTAGGAGAAAAACTAGAAGCATTGCCAAGTGAACTGTAAACCAAGGGAAAAGCATGGGGGAAATCAAAGAACCATGACCTCAAGAAAAGTGAACCTATCGACTGCTCAAGGATTTTTATAGATGTGCAAACCCAATTTGATGTTGTAGGATGGATGGAGTATTGTCAACTGGTCATTTAGGGCTAGGATGCAGTGGTAGCTAATGAATTTATAGCATCCATGAGGGATGGGATCATGCACATGTGAGGATTGGAGATTCTAGTCATTAAAAATTATATCACCATAGTGATGGGCCTCCCTCTGATAGGGGAGCACATGTACAAGGAAGATAATCTCACTCTATGTGTAGATATTCTTTGGGGGATCGATCGAGCACCTGATGCATGCTGGTTTGCCCAAATACCACATCCTTAAGCTCTAGAGGGTGGTCTTTGAATAGATCATATGATTCTTCACTTGCTCTGGTAGGTACTCCACATTGAATGTAAATAATTTTTCTTTCTCAATCACATACTACATGGGGATAAAATCAATATCTTACATTACCTTGCATGCACCCTCAAGGATGAGGCCAAATGGTACCAGGTAGGCACAACATCTGCCTTGGCTCACCATGGCCTGATTTTGGCCTTGGTATGATATGCGAAGTCACATAGAGATGTGATAGTTGAGGAGACTGAGGGCACAAACATAGTTATAGGGGCACAAGAAGAGGGGGAGGTGCCAATTCATGATGAGCAGTTGACCCAAGAGGTGATAGAATGAGAGGAGATGATGCCTGCATCCCAACCTATAGAAACTATAGGGGAAGTAGGACAAGCCTCATCCCCTATTTTTCCTAATTTTATGAGGAAGCAGGATAGGCTTTGTCTCCCACTACCCCTCAATTTGATGATGAGGTAAGGTAGGATCTACCAAGCCCGACGTCCATGCCAATTTCCACCAGGACTTGAAGTAGAAGGATGAAGGCATCTAGGGTGGTTTCGAGCTCATCCGATGATGAAACAATGATCGATGAGCTGAATAGGGAAGAGTACCTAGCCCAGATTTTATAAGATATCTCCAAGGGGTAAACTCCTCAATAGGAGGTTGCAGTAGAATATTTTCCATAGGAGGGCTAGGAGGAAGATTTGCAGCAACAGCTGTAGGTATTGAGAGAGCAGGCTTCCACTTGGGAAGCCAAATACAGAGAAGAATGGACTCTATTTCAAGAGTCTAGGAAAGAAGTTACATTGAAGATGCATGAATTGTATCAGATAATTTAGCAATTATAGGGGCAAATAAGATGATTGCAACTACAGGGTAGAGTAGTGGGAGCTGAGTAACCGACCAAAGTAGATGTAGTGGTGCAGATTGATGGGGCAATAGAGGTGCCCCTACTGATATAGAAATAGAGTAGGGAGAGGATGTTATAATGGAAGTAGAGCAGCCCTATTCCACATCTCATTCTATAGAATAGGTACTTCAGGAGGATGAAGTTGAGGTTGAGGAACCTCAAAATTTAGAATAGTCTGTAGAAAAAGGATATGAAGAGGAGAATGAGGTGGAGGCTCAAGAGCCTCAAGTTTTAGGTAAGGAGGAAGAGCCAAAGCATTCTCTAGCTGATGTAGGGGTCGAACAACCTTAGGAGGAAAAAGTAGTTCCATATAAGCAGCAATTAATTACATAGGAAGAAGAGGCTCAATAACCTACATCTACTAAAAACTAGGAAGCAACAACAACACCAACATACCCTGAGATGCAACACATAAAGTTGAGGTCAAAGCAAAAAGTTGTAAGGGCATCTTAGTGAAGACCCAGAACTAGAGCGAGAGTTGTCGAATTGAAGGCATTGGGCATCGAATCTGATAAGG
The DNA here is from genome assembly GCA_028583015.1 of Wollemia nobilis. Classification (NCBI taxonomy): domain Eukaryota; kingdom Viridiplantae; phylum Streptophyta; class Pinopsida; order Araucariales; family Araucariaceae; genus Wollemia; species Wollemia nobilis. Next base: position 16,778,860 of record JAQPPZ010000136.1, on the reverse strand, counting down.
AATTAGAATTGGATTTTGATGAAGAATGGGAGGCAGCAAAGAAATTGTTTGCTACCCAAAAAAAAAATTTGAGGAGCTTAAAGAGGATATTAAAGTAGACAAAAATAATTGGAAGAAGACCTCTAAGAAAGCACTCAAGGAAACTAAAAAAGAGGCTAGAAAGCAAGCCAAGAGGCCTCCCAAGAGAATTCTAGTTGCCCAACCTGAGCAGTTGGAGCTTGTATGGGTCGGTAGGTGATCAACCTTCAAGGATGAAGGCATATTTCATGAGGATGGGATTTCTAGGACCTGTGCCACCTACAGATCAGGCATCAAGCAACAAAACTCCTCCAGTGGCAAAAATAGAGGTCAAGGCTGAACCTGAACTTGACCCAATAGGGGTATATTTACCCACAACTAGGGTTGCTAAAAAGTCTAGCATCCCATTTGGCGATGAAGAAGTAGTACTTGTGGGTGAAGAGTTACCCCTTCACCATGAGTACTGGAAAATGGCTGAGCCTACATTCCAGAAGGATGCCACCAGTTTCTCTGGTTACTATTTGAATGTTGAAAAAGGTAAGGTGGCCTGGACAAGGGAACCACCCAAGAAAAGAGTAGGGCCAAGTCAGCTAGTTCGATGCAGCAAGCACTAGAAATAGTAGGAATAGGAGGCAGCTGCTCCCAAAGCACCAAAGGGGTGAAAGCCTCGAGACAAGGAAAAAGTAAAGGCCACTAAAAATAAAAGGATAGAGACCAATATGGCTTATTGGGATGTTGTAAATAGAACTGGTAATTACTAGTATAAAGTGGCATAGGGACGTGCCACCCCTTAAGCATGGGGGGATGATGAGCCTTAAAAATGCTCATTTTTTGTACCTCTTTCCTTATAAAATATTGACACTTATTTTTATAGATGTATATGTTTTATGAAAATTATATATATATAAGTTTATATATATATATATATATTTAATAGTTTATTCTACATGTTATTTAATATTTGTCTTTAAGTGTATTTTGTGTAGATTTTGTGGAAATTGTTGCATTTTGGCATGTTTTCATCGAGGTCCCACTCGGACCTAGCACTTGCAATTTTATGAAGGTAAAACATCTATGGTACATCGATGTGAAGTATGAAGTCAGGCACCCAATTCCCTTTGAAGTGCTTGACTTTTGTTCGACACTTAATGTGTAGGTTGCTTCCGTTAGGTTTTTTAGTTAATTAAGAGAGGCCTGATTTCCACTAAAGCCAAATTCTAGCATGACTCTGTGGTTGGTAGAATAGAGCAAAATTTTAGCAACAAGCATAAATGGAGTTTCAGCATTGAAACCGGACAAGGGACGATGTCAAAGATGACTAGCCACCTATTTTCCAGCTGCTACATGAAATATTTATGTAAATCAGGTAAAACAAATATCAGACATATTCTGGAAATAGAATACGCTGAAATAGCTCACCAAGCTCGATATTTTGCCCGATTCCTTCATTCATGCAGGCGGTTGTAAAAGCGAATCATATTTTTGATTTGTTTTGAAAATTGTAATAGGGTGTGGCCACATATCTTATAAATATGCAGGCCACCCCTAAAGACGAGACCCCTAGATTTTTCTGTAAATTCTTTGTTGCAATTGTTAATAAAACATTTTTGAGTTATTTCCTGTTAAATCGTCTAAGCGTCCGGTGAAGATTTAACGTGGGCAGAACCTACTGGAAGCGTGGGCCCACTTACAACAGAGTTCTTCCCTTACTTTCCCCTATTTTCTGTTATTTAATTTTCTGTAGATTAATTTATTTCCCTGTTATTTTCCCCTATTTTCTATGATTTCCAGCAAAGTACTATTTTAATTTTTGTGTGCATTTTAGTCCTATTTTCATAAACGTAGGATAGATTATTGGTTTGGAATTTAGAATCAAAACTTCAATGAACATCAAACACCCCCCAAACCATAAATCTGAGGGACTCATCTCTGAAGGAGAAATTATAAGCATATATTGTGCACGGCTGCTCACAAGACTACGAGCTACCCCGGGTTGACAATTAAATGGAGGTAATTAATTGAACCATAGAAAAACTAACCAATGTTTTGCCCAACAGGTGTCATTGAGAATCTATGGAAGGTGATGGAAATATGTAGAATTGCATTGCAAGAAGAAGAAGAGTGGAAAAAAATAGCAAAGCGACACCCGTAGTTGTAAATCGCATTGTATGTGCATGAAAGTACAAATTTTTATCCAAAAACAACCAAGGTGTCCTATAAATAGTAGAGTAGGCCATGAAATGCATAGATCCATGGTGTAGGTAAGCATAGAGGCATAAGGTATTATGAAAATAGATCAACGTTCAAAATAAGATATCAAAACTCCAAGGCCATAAATATTACGAGCAAGAAATAGATGGATTATAGTTGGATGTGAGCAAGAGTGGCCATGATCTATAGCTGCAGTGAAAAATACACAAAGAAAAACTCTTGAAATACACTGAGATCGATGAAAAGTTGTAGAGAAGTTGCAGAGCCATCAAGGAATATGATGCAAATTCTGTGTGCTATGGATTAATTCCTAAAAATAGGAGATCAAAACTCCAAAGCTGTGAAGACATCAGATCAAGGTGTGAAATGCACAAAAATTCTAGAAATTTATGTTTTGGTGGCCAAAAATAGGAAACCAAAATCCAAGAGAAGAACTATCGATTGAGAAAATGATAGTGGAGAGGTTGTGGATGAACTGGTAGGCCATTGGGTGTAGTAGGCATGATGACAACAGTAAAGAACAGTTTGTTCTTCAACTGCAATGACTTCTAGTGAGTTTGGATCTGCAATGTCTAAAGGGGCCTGATCTGCAATAGGAGCTTCAAATAAGCTCACATCTATAAGAGAATCATCTTCAATATCAACATGAACAACATCATATAGTGGTAAGATGCTAGGCATATCACCCAAAGACCGTGGTTTGATTCTAGGTATTTCTACAAATTATTCAATATCTGGAACCAATTCGAGATCAGGTTCTTCATCAATGATATATTCATCAACAACGGTGACTAGTTCAACTTGGAAAAGCTGAAATTTGGTGATCATATCTGCTTGAATTTTTTGAATTTTCAAAGTGAGGTTGATAATTTTCTCAGAGACCTCATTGAGAAAAATGGTCAAAATCGACATCATACTGTCAAATACAAAAATAGATGATGACAATGAAACAAGAAGGTGTAAGTGCACCAGATCATGAGTTTAATGAGCATGAAAAGAAAATTATAACACAAAGTTTTCAAATCCAACAAAGTGCAAACCAAGCTAAAAGCTTCCAAATATCTGTAACAAAATGTAAAGGTGTTCACAAGGTGGACAAAACCACCAAACCAAGATCCACGAGAGGTTTTCTCGTTCCTTGTTTGAACCAAAAATGGCTTAGAGGAATAGGATAATTGCTTATCTAGTTCTCAACTATAATACCATTGATAAGAAACACAATTACAAAAAGATAACGAATTATTTGCATGAATGAAAATTGAATTGTATTACCAGAACATGCCTATAAATAGGCATTACAAAGCTTCAATTGGATAAGGTGGTATTAAATATTGATGACCCTTATCCATTACAACTAACAAGTAATGGTAATACATTATTCCCTATCATTAATACTTTGTATCTCACTTTGGTATGTGTGACAAATGGTGTATGTCTTTCTTTGGAATGTAAGTTATATGAATCTACAGTGTTACAAGCTAAAACTATGTTGAGACAAGGGGTGTAAAGTCTTGTGTGAAGTGCTTAGATAAATGAGATGTTACTCCAATCGTAGGTGATCTCCTCTCGAGCATTACTCTAATGGTTGGTGCTCTCTTGTATGAGTGTTACTTGAGCATTACTCTAATGTTTGGTACTCTCTAGGATGAGCATTACTCTGCTTTGTGTCTATATCTGAGTGCTGGCGTTATGGCTATGATGGAAGGCATTATTGAGTTGAGCACCTTTTTCTTGAGTGCTAGAGATAAAAAGGGTGAAGGTACCCTTTGTGCAAAGTGGCATAATATTCCTGCAACATTTAAGACAAATGTATATGTTTCCCTTGCATGCACACTCTCTCCAACATATCAAAAATAATCTTAAAGCTTTCTCAATGCCTATTCTTGCCAACCATTTGCAAGCTTGCTTGGCTCCTTTGACAGTGAATGATTTCTCCTTCTTGCAAGCTGTTCTATTGATTATGATGATGTATTTCAAGGTTGGATCTAGTTGTGATGATATTGGGGCATTGGAATGGAGATTCTATGGTGCTTCAATGGCAGATTTTGGTGCTTCTACTTAGTTGGTATTTCTTGGGTATTGCACCTTCATTTTCTCCCTTATACGTCATTCTTTTATGTTTCCTATATGTTGTCCTTGGATTTATATTTTATGTAGATGTCGATAGCCTCTTCACGTAGATAGTTTGTTCTATCTCCTACGTGGATACCTTATGATATAATTACCTGTAGATGTAGATGTCTTATGCTATGATAGCTCCTTTATGTAGAAACCTTGTGTTGTAGGTTGATGCTATCATAGGCGCTGGATGTAGTGATGAAGATGGTGTCTTTAGACACCCAAAAACCTAGCATTGTGAGCTCTTCGTTGGATCTCTATTCTAGTCAAATTTTACTCCTAAAAAATTAGTGATTTGGCCACTTGGAGATTGCACTTTTGCTACATGTTATAGTTTTTTTAAGACACTCTTTATTTTATCCTTATTTGCTATATTTGAAAGGACAAAATTGATGCCAATGTATTGCAAACACCTTTGCTATATATAGGATTAAATTCCTTATTTTGCACCTAATGTAGCGACCCCGGGGAAGCGGCGCACCGTCCACTTACTCTATTTGTGATTATTATTGAATATTTTAACGTTTAACATGCATTAAATGAAAAAGCATAAAAGAGAGGCATAGCCAAAGTACGAAGAAATAAATGAATGAATGCTTTGTATTGATATTTCCAAGATCCGGTTACATATAAATCCCTCTACGGGATACCCTTCATTTGATACATGATTTTACACAAAGAGGGTAGCAGATGTATAAAATATCCCCTTGCAAGGGGTGATGCACTTTTACAGGCTTCCCGATGATGCACACGGAACTGTATGAGGGCTTACAGATGCCTCCTTCTCTAGGTCTGATTCCTAGAGGGATCCTCTTGCTTTCGTATGTTGTGGATTTGTCCGATGAACCTATAGCCCTGCAAGCAATGAAACAACAACACACGCTTAGATGTCCGAGATTGCCTCCCTGGATGAGGTTGTTAGCAATAATGAAAACAAATGCAATGAAACTAGTACTATGAATGCAAATAAATGAAGTAAATCTTATGCTAATGATATGAAAACATGGAGAAAGTAGAATAAAAGAAACTAACACCTAAACCCTAGACTAGGTTGTGGGCCACTATCCAGGACAATGGCCGCTAAGGTGAAATCTATCTCTATTGATCCAAAGGCTATGGGCTTAAGTCTGCTACTAATGTTAAATGATTATTGTATGTGCATGGATGATTACCTCTCAGTTGGCTAGCACTTCGTTGCTCCTCAAGGGTGCTCAGATTTGCTCTCCAATCCGATAGGGCTTCGCTATAAAATGATCTCCAAGGGAAGCTCTCCAAGTCTCTAAAAGCTCTCCTCAATGATCCAACCTATTCAAAATTCTGATATATGATATGTGATGATCCCTTGGTGCTCTTAGGTTTGCACCTTATAAAGTGTTTGAAGCCCTAGGTCAATGTTCAAACCCTAGGATTGAATCCCTCATGCACATTGGATGTTAGCATGAGAATTTGAGCTTTTGTCTACCCTTGAGGGGTAGTTAACTGATGTCTAAATCTGGACTTGAGTCTTTCATGTAGACTGGCTATGAGGAGGAATGCAAAGTTGTCCCCGCTCGGCCTTATTGCATGCAGACTACCACTTCCACCCGAGATTAGGCTAGATTGGTGGTAAAATGCATTTAAGGTTTAGCCATTGTCATCTACAGTGGCTAAGGTTTGGCCGCTCTGAGCTGCAGTGGCTAGGATCCAGCCACTCTGGTCCATAGCGGCTAGGCTTGGATGGGCTAAGAATGCCCCAAATGAGTGGTGAAAACCACTTTTGATACTTGGAAGGTCCCAAGGTTTAGTCACATGATCTATGAATGTGCCCATGTGAGTAGTCTCCCTAAACATGACATGTTTTAGGTGTCTATAGATGCCCCTTTTTGTGATGCACTGAGTGGAAAACACAATGCAGAGCAAAAACGTAGACTGCTATGTTTGTAGGGTGTATGATGATCATTGATCTGATCAATGTTGGATGGCCCAATCATGCAAGATGACACGCATCCTTGAATCATTGCTTCAACCTGATTGAAGGCTTAATTTAGCATAGGGCTTGCACATGTCCACTTGCACTCATTCCTCAAATGCAATCGGGTAGCTTATGTTGCTACAACAGAACCGACTAGAGGAGAGCTACAAATTGAAGATGTCATATTTGCTTATGAACCCAACAAATGAGGAAAGTTTTGTAAGAGTTGTATGCAATGATTCATAGGATGAACACTATTTTGATATGATCGAGTGATCTTTGGTTGACTTTGATTATGATTATTTGAAGATTTGAACTACCCCCTCACACAATGAATTGGTGAGGGAAGGGCAATGAATGAAGCGACAAGTCACTTGACCAATTTGACTAGTTTTGGTTCCTTTCTAGTGTTTGTTCTTTTAATGGGCAAACCCCCATCCAAGTGTGATTCCAATTGTTTATGATGATCATTCATCCCTATCTCGAGGAGCGGTCCAGCCACAAATAGCCTTCTTAGGGAGTTAGGATGAGTGATTCTATTTATACTTGTATTGCATCACTTGGTTCAATGTTTTTGGTGTCATAAGAGAATTAGGATGATTCCATCGTACCCATGGAGCAGTCCGACCATCTTGATCTTCTTCGGGGTTGAGGTGATACATCATAATTCCAAAATGAATAATTTACCCCAAGTAGCTCTATGGTAACTTACTCATCTCACCGAGTTGCATGGAGTGCAAATCGCTGCAACCGTTGAGTTGATAGAGTAAGTAACTGAATACGAAGCTTACTCGAGATTTGTTTTTATGTGATTTTTTTGTTATTTTGATCATTATGATGATCAAGGACCATCAAAATGTGTTTATTTGATTTTTTTCTATTCCTCCTGGAAGGAATCTTTTTGATTTTGCTTGTGCATCCGACCGCTGTCAGATCCAGTGGTTGCTAAGTGCCTACTTGTGGCCGCTCTCACCCTGAGCGGCCAAGAAGTTTGGGCCATTGATGTTAGCAATGATCGAGGCATAACTTGAGAAGTATAAAAAGTGATCTAGGGTTTTGAATTTTCATTCTTCTAGTTGGCGATTTGCTTTCTAGAGCTCTGATGAGAAAGTGACATTTGTGACTTGGAGTGTTGTTGCATTGGAGACTATGGCTGCATAGGGTGAGACATCGGTGAGCGGAGGAGCCGAAGCTTCTCGGGTATTCTCTCAAACCTTAACCCTACTTTCCTTTTTGGGTAAAATTGAACCTCACTAAGTAACCGGTAAATGAATCTCATTAAACTCATCGACAATGAACCGAACATGTAGATAGGTTTAGCTTAGGTTTTGTTTTGGTGGGCTTGCCCCCATTTTGTATTTTTTCAATTTTTTGGTATTTTTGGCCTAGGGCGTACAGTTTCATGTCCCTTGCCGCTTCCTAGAGCGATCTTTTGCCATAGGTTTGGCCATTGTCGCTCAGAGCGACTAGCTTTGAATCCCAATGGTCAAAAATTTGACCATTGGGGTTTGGCCTTCTAGCCTCAATGACCAATTTTTGGTCATTGTAGGTGATAACGACCAAGATACTTAGGCAAATTTTGTAATTTTTTTGGATTTTGTGAGATGATTAATTGATTTTTTTGAATTTTTGAGCTTCTTTTTGTACTATGTTGCATGATTAGGTGCATTTATTCCTCTTTCACTCAGACTTAGGATAGTTTATCATTATTTGCACCATTTTTCATGTTTTATTATGATTTATGCCTTAGATGCATTGTAGTTATACCTTTGATTTTTGCTCTTAGATTCTCACTACTCGAGCTCGGGACTCAAAGCTCCTAAATGACCTCCTCCCACTCTTGGATGATATGGACTAGGCCTGGTTTAAGGCCCATGGACTACAGTATGTTACCAGGCTACCACAGATTATGTCGGATCAGGCCTACCTCATGACCCTGGTTCATCGATGGGACCCTAGGATGAACACCTTCCATATTCCTATCGGTGAGATGACTATCACATCGGAGGATGTGTACAAGATTTTTTGGATCCCTTTTGATGGAGTGGCCATCGTCTCTTCGGCTACTAATGATCGTGATGCAATATTTTTTTGGGTGTTTGGGAGGCATGTTGTGGCTACCTTCAAGGACACCAAGTCTGGAGGTGTATCTATTATACGTTGGTATAGGGAGCATGTCTTCTTAGAGAGGCATGCGGTATTGTTGATGGTCATCAACAACATTCTTATCCTAGATTGCTCAGGCTTGAGGTTCTTATGGAACCTCCTTGCGATGGTTCAAGACTTGATGGATAGCATGGAGCCTATCATCTATGCATGGGGGAGGTCTTTGCTAGCATAGTGTTATGATGAGTTGTATCACATTCATCGGTGGGGTCGCATCAGCATTGGTTGCAGCTTGCTCCTTCAGGTATGGGGATGGGAGCATATCAGCATGGATCATCCTAGAGGACTCCCTACTAAGATTATAGTTATTGATGCTAGGATGTAGTGCTATGCTCCAGATGGGCTCGAGAGCATGAGGAGCGCAAGAGCTACCCTAATGTGGGGAGCTCCCCCATTATATTACTACTTTCACTGGGTTATAGGTTAGAGCCATCATGTGGCACCCATATTATGAGTGCCCAGCTTGGGATGATCCACCCAATTTTATAGCTAGGATGCGGTGCGAGCGGTGGCTCATTGGCTACAAGGTTGACATCAGGGAGTATTTCTTCTACTCTCGAGTTCTTCGTCAGTATGGATTGCAGTAGGATGTGCCACTTGTCCCATTCTTGTATAGGTGCATTAGAGTAGAGAGAGACCTCCCTCTCCCATATATCATAGAGTTGGTTGATGAGGAGGATGCCCTAATAGTTGACCCATGAGTCATTGGGGGAGTCATAGATGCATTTGCATAGTGGTGGGGTGATCTGATGTGGCATGGTGATGGAAGTCTGGGTTATGAGGATGATGGTGGAGATGGTGGTGTAGATCTAGTAGGGCATAGAGTCTAAGCTAGGACTGAGGTATGGGGCCATCGATAGAGTAGGTGGTAGTGGAGGAGTAGGAGGCTCCTGAGGAGGAGGAGGAGGAGTTGGATCCTGAGGAGAGATATTCTCCTCTGAGAGCATAGTTGCATGATGTAGAGGTCGAGCTCTAGTCGGCCAAGATCTAGGTACAATAGCATGATGCTATTATAGCCTAGTGGGATGCTACTATAGTACAATGAGATGCTACTATAGAGCAGCTCATGACTCAGATATAGGATTTGTAGGCTGCTATCGGGGTGGTGCTACTAGGATGTAGGTTGTTGTTGATCCTTCCACACCTCAGGGTTCTACAGGGGTAGATCTAGGGGTAGAGATCAGGTGGATGTAGACTTTGCTAGATGAGTATGAGGTAGATATTGTTGGTCATGTAGGCCATATTGCTTCTCTCGAGATGTAGATCAGGAGGCTAGGAGCCACTCCTAGGGAGAGGATAGGTGTAGGTGGATCATAGGCTAGTGGGCACTCTACCTCAGGGTAGTCTTCCATCCGGCCTAGTCAGAGGACCTGGACTCTCATAGAGAGGCTAGTAGGCTCACATCGCTCCACTCGAGATCCATCCATAGGGGTGGTGTTGTAGGGGGTAGAGCCCAGTGTTTGATTGATGATGCATTAGGCTTTTATTTTTGAGGTCAGCTGACCTATATGACTGTAGCCTTCGGGTATTTTTGTATATCCATGCACTTTGAGATACACATTTTGAGACACTTTTGAGACATACATTTATATGAGATATTTGCATTATGCTTCATTATGTGTGTCATTTATTGCTTATGTTTTTGTTTTATTTATGTGATGTGATGATGGCATTATGATGAGTTGATATATGTGTTAGATGATAGGTGATATTTATGATGATATGGATATTGAGATGGATGCTTATGTAGATGCTTATATGATTTGATTATTGTGACATGATGTGATGTATCATGAGTTGATTTGATGATGGATTTATGATTCTATGTATGGGTGGATGCAATGATGTGATCTTAGATGTGGATGGATGATTTATGAAATTATGTATTTATGGATGCAATGTTTTCGTTAGATGCATGTTTAATTTTGATTTAATTGTATGCATCTAACTTATGTTATGATATGGTAAATGCAATGTGTCATGCATTGTTTATATGATGTTTAATCTAATGTGAATGAACCTGTATGCTTTAATCACTTAAAACATAAGGAATGCATATGATATGATTTCAACAATCTAAATGGGTGATACCATAGAAAGTATAACAATCATGAATGTAAATAATCATTCTTATCATAAGAACTAATTATTTGGGCATTCATATGTGAAATGTAATGGCATGGAATGTATGTAATTTCTTGATAAAGCTTATGTTATTTAAAAGATTCAAAATAGTCAGTGGTCATGTAGATATTATTTCTAACATCTATCCGGTATCTAGCCTACTTTGTTAATACCCCTTAATTTACAAAACTTCATAAAGAAAATTGATGATGTGATGAATGATATGATTTGTTGCTATGTAGGAATTTTTGAGGCTCTTCCTGAGACTCAAACACTCTAGTTACCCTATCAACAATTGCGTACTGACCATACAAGACTTTTGAAAAGCAAGGCTTTCATCATGGACCTAGAGATTCATTATCCCTATGTGTGCAAATGAATATATTTAGATAGAACTCAAGCATTTCCTCCGATGTCAGGCAGGATTCTTTCAGCCCATTTCTAAGATCATGGATCCTCAATTGTTCATCTTATCCTATGTTGGACTTAGTTGGACTATACCACTAGGTAGCGTTGGGTTACCTAAAGCTAGCTCATCCACATGCAAACATTGGTCTACACAAATGCAAGATGCTATTGTGATAGACATATCATCATGCGTAAGGGTATCACCATTGCCAGGCATGGTTGTACACCAACCTGTAATGGGGATCACCTTCCGATTTTGTACAATGCTGAGAATTCCAGGGATTCAAGTTCCATTCCCTTATTTTCTTCATTTCATTTGGGATACTTGCTCATGCTTAGTGATGAAAATCATTATTTATTTTTATTGATTTTTCTCTTGAGCAAGGGATTTATGTAAGGATGAAAATCACTTGTTTGTTTTGTTTTTCTTTTGTACTTTGAACTATGACTTTGGAAATTGGGATTTTGAATTTGTGCTTTGTTTCAGGATTTTTGCTTGTTTTAATGAAAGCAAGGGATTTATGTAGTGATGATAATCACTCATTTTTGGGTAGGGCGAACTTGTCCTTTTGCCAATTCTCAGCACCTTTGAACCGGTCGCATAGGGGGATAAGCAAGGAAGACCCTTTTTTCTTAAGGTAACCTAGACCACTTTTGTAGCTTTCATATTTCCCTTGTACCAACTAGGATTTTAGTGTTTTTAATTAGTGATAGGATCCTGAATATCTAAGGCATTCATGACTAGACCTTACTCTCTACTAATCAAGATGGCTTCCCACAAAATTGATAAGACCACTAGATATGGTTGAATGACCAGAAAATCTTAGCCTATTCCTTATAGCAACATGATATGGTTGTGTTGAAAAATATAGTTACACACATGGATGAATGGATGAAGGTGGACTTGTGTATTTGTGGTTGTGATACAAACTGTGGCATCATTTGCAAGAGTGTGATCATAACATATGCAAATGCAATGGATATGCATGTTTGATGTAATGCAACTATATGGATGCAGATGTAAGATGCAACTATTTTTGTATTTTTGATTTTGCATTGTTTTTGTATTTTTGATTGTATTTTGACCAAAGGGCTTATTGTGCCTTTGGGGCTTTTAGAGTTTGACCAAGTGGCGTGAAGATACCCTTGGAGCATTTTTGATTGAATTTGACCAAGCGGTTTGTATACCCTTGGAGCATTTTTGATTGAATTTGACCAAGTGGTGTGAAGATACCCTTGGAGCATTTTTGATTGAATTTGACCAAGTGGTTGTGATACCCTTGGAGCATTTTTATTGAATTTGACCAAGTGGTTGAAGATACCCTTGGAGCATTTTTGATTGAATTTTGAATTTTTATGTTTTTTATTTGATTTGTGTATTTTATGTAATATTTGAATGTTTTTGTATTTTATGTATATTTGAATGTTTTTGTATTTTATGTATAAAATATCTTCAAATGAATGATATTGAGAGGCTCAGGCTCTTCAACACCATCCAATGATGTGAGGTGATATGCTCCAGGCCCAACCCTTTCTGAAATCATGTAGGGGCCTATCCAGTTTACCATAAATTTGTCTCGTAGGTGCGATGATAGATTTGAGTTTTGTTGGTTTTCTTTGAGCACAAGATCTCCAAATTTGAATTCTCTTAAGTGGACTTTACTATTGTAAGCTCATGCAAGGTGATCTTGATAAATGTGGAGATGCTCCAAGGCATTGACTCGACGTTCATCAAGAAGCGTTAATTGATCAAGGCGGCCTTGTCGTGCGGTGTCATCATCTATGAAGTCCTTCAATGCTATGCGTAGGGTTGGAATTTCCAACTCTAGGGGCATGATGGCTTCAGTGCCATATACAAGTGAAAATGGTGTTGCCCTAGTGGGCATCCGCACACTAGTCCTGTATGCCCACAATGCCAAAGGCAATTGCAAATGCCAATCCTTATGATTATCTTTCACTATCTTCCTCAAGATGGAGACTATTGTTTTGTTTGAGGCTTCTGCTTGCCCATTTGCTTGTGGATAATAGGGTGTTGAAAAATTATGTTGAATATGATATTTTTTCATTAAAGCATGCACATTTTTGTTCTTGAAATATGGCCCATTATCCGATATTATCTTTGAAGGGACCCCAAAATGACTTATGATATTATGGAGTATAAACTCCGCAATCCTTGGTCTAGTTGTCGATGTCAAGGGGATCACTTCGACCCATTTGGTGAAATACTCAATGGCCATTATGATGAACGTGTGTCGGCCTGAGGATGGGGGTGAGATCTTCCCCACTAAGTCTAGTCCCCACTATGAGAAGGGCCATGCTTCCTGGATGGGTTGCAAGGCTTGTGATGGCAAGTGAGTGAGGTTTGCATGATGTTGGCACTTAACGCATTTCTTGACATACTCAATAGTATTTTTCCATAGTGGGCCAATAGTAACCCATTCTCAAGATGCGCTTAATGATGGCCATGCCACTGAAGTGACCACCACACGTACCATCATGAGCTTGCAAAATTGCCCAAGATGCTTCCTAGGGCTCAAGACAATGAAGGAGCATTCCATCATAGCCTCGTCTATAAAGGATCTCTCCTAGAAAGATATACCTCATCACATTCTATTTAAATGCTCATATTTTGACATGCGATAGGCCTTGTGGTACCATTCCAAGTTTTAGGAAATCTCATAATTGGGAAAGCCAATCTTGATAAGCCATAACTTCTATGGATAAAATGACATGCTCCTCCTATGATCCAGAATCTAAGAACATATATTGAGAAATAACCCTATGGTGAATGGTTGTACCACACTCTATAGGACCTTGAGAGATCAAATATTCCCAAGGTGTCATTTGCAAGAAAGCTCTAGCTCTGAAGGACCAATCCTGATTTGGTTCGGTCTGGATCATGTTGATTGACTCTTGATTGTCCATAGCCTCACGTTGTATTGTTGAGTGCATGAGCACTTTAACGTGAATGGTTGTGAAATCAGTAGATGGATTCTGAGGGATTAAGGATCCCAAATATGCCATGGTGTCTACAAATCTATTTGACGTATGAGGGATTGCCTCGATGTCATACCATTCTAGTCGGGCTAGGTAAGTGTCAACAAGCTCCTTGTAAGCTTTCAGGAGTGGGCACCTACATTGGAACAATCCTTTGACTTGATTAACTATGAGCAAAGAGTCACCAAAGATATTCAATATTTTAATGCCCATTGCAATGGTTGTTTGGAGTCCCAAGATCAGGGCCTCATACTCTATGTTATTGTTTGTGCAAGGGAAGTCTAGCTTGAATGATAAGGGCAATGGAGCACCCTATGGTGTGATAAATACTATCCCTACTCTCCCCCTTGCTCGCACTTTGAACCATCAAAGAACAATGCCATGTCTCTTTATTTTTAGGTTCTTCGGGTTCGGTGGATCTGATAATGTGAAGACCGCATCATCAGGCAATTCTATGGTGAGAGGCTTGCTATCCTGAAGAGGTGCCTCTACTAATTGATCTGCTATGACTTGTCCCTTGATGGACTTCTGGCTTATGAACTCTAGATCAAATTCTATCAATAGCATGATCCACTTTGTAGTACGTGTATTGTGATAGGTCTTGTTCATCATATACTACAAAGGATTTTGTTTTGATATAACGTAGGTCATATGGCTCAACATGTAGTGTCACAACTTTTTGGTTGCAAAGACCATTGCTAAACACAACTTTTCTACATACGCATATCCTAGCTCATAACTCACCAAGGTGTGACTGATGTAATATACGACTTGCTCTTTGTCTTGTGCATTCTTTTGGGCCAACATGGTGCCTAAAGCGAAATCAGTAGCCGATATGTATAGTAAAAATGGTACATCTGGCCTTGGTGGAGCCAATACCGGTGGTGTTGCTAGGTAAGTTTTGATCTCTACAAAGGCTTGTTGGCATTCTTCATCCCAATGAAATGGGACATCCTTGCATAGCAACCGGTTCATGGGTCGACACTTATCTGATAATTGAGCAATGAACCATTTGATGGATGCTACCTTGCCTTGTAGGCTTCTTAACTCCCTAATGTTGGTAGGGGTGGCCATTTCCATTATAGCCTTTACCTTTGTAGGATCGACTTCGATGCCTCTCTTAGAAATGATGAAACCTAAGAGCTTACTAGAAGTTATGCCAAACACACACTTCTTAGGGTTCAATCTAACGTTGTGCTCAATGAGGTGATCAAAGACTTTCGTAAGGATTTCAGCGTGCTCTTGCCACACTAAAGACTTGGCCAACAAGTCATCCATGTAGTCTTCTAAGATTGTGTGCATGTAGTCATGAAAGATGTATGTCATGGCCCACTGATACGTGGCACCAACATTCTTTAGGCCAAATGGCATCACCTTGTAATAGAATGTCCCCCATGGAGTAATGAAAGTAGTCTTATGTTGGTCTTCGGGTTTGATTCAGATTTGATTGTATCCAGAAAACCCATCCATTAGGGAGAGCATCTCATGACCTACAGTGGCATCAACAAGAGCATCTATGTTTGGCAATGGGAATGAATCCTTTGGAGTTGCCCTATTCAAGTCTCTAAAATCTATGCAAATGTGGACTCTTCCATCTGGTTTTCCCATGGGCACCATGTTCGAGACCCATTCGGGATAGTCGATGGGAACTATGAAAATCACATCCAATAGTTTTTGTAACTCGTTCTTCACCATCAAAGTGATGGTTGGATGCATTTTCCTCAACTTTTGCTTGATTGGCTTCTTCATGGGATCCAATGAAAGGTTGTGAACAACTAACTTTGGATCAATCCTTGGCATGTCTTTGTAAGTCCAAGAAAAATATTTGGCCTCTCTTTAAGGAGAGGAATTATGATGGCTTGTTCCTCTGGAGACAGACTTTCTCTGAACTTGAATTTCTTTGGTTGAGTAGGATCATCACTGATGTCCATCTCGAAAGTCACTTCTATAGCCATATGTGACCCATCCTCCAACTGGTGAGGCATGGGTATCAAATGAATGTCATCGATGGGATTTATAGGTCCTATTGACTCAGGATCCAAACTGGTATGGAATACATCATATGCATATCTTGATGCAAAATGAAATGGTTGTAACACCTCTTCGTTAGGGAAAAGGTCTTCAGGCTCTATGGGTGAATCAACATGATCCCAATCAATAGCCTCTGTATCAAGACATAATGGTTTAGTAGGATCTATTGGGTTATGAAGTGGAGTGGTCAAATCAATGGAGATCGTATTGATGGATGGAATGAAATCTCTAGGACCACATGGGTGAAACATTGTCTCAGAGGTTTCCCCTCCATACTCATGATGAGGCTCTAGAGGAAAAGGAATCTCTGGATCTGGCCCATGAGTAGGCTGGATAATAGGATCATTGGGTTCTAAGAGCTCCCTAAATGTAGGTAGAGGGGGATTGACTGCATGGTGAATGGCATTTAAGTCGATAGGTCTCCCCAAAAATTGCAAGCCAGGGTCTATGGCATGAAGTGCCACTTCTCTTCCTACCAACATGTTGACTTGCCGCAAGTGGTGAGGCCCAAGATAAGCCATCTCAGTCTCATCATCAAAGTCATCATCACTTATCCAAAAACCATTAGCATTGGTATGTGGTCCCAAGATAAGGGGCACGTCTCTTGGCCCCAAGTAGGCCATCTCTATTTCATCCTCATATTCTTCATCACTTATGAAGATGCCATTTGCATTAGTATGTTGCCCCAAGTCATGGGGCCATTGCCTTGCCCCTAGGTAGGCTCTCTCTATTGAGTCCTCTGACTCATAGCCACTTTCATCCGATATGTACCCACTCTCATTATGGCTAGACCAGGCAAGGCTTTGTAAATAGTGAGGCCCATGATAGGCTAAGCTTGCTTGTGCTTCATCATCACTTGCCTCATATCCATTTTCTTCTCGCTCTTCATCCCACAAGTTGTAACCTATTGGGATGGCATCAATTGTGAAGCTTGGATGATAAGTCTTGGGTGGTGGTATGTTTACCATGACCACTTGTCTATTGATTGGATATCTTGTACTTGGTGGGTGATAAGGAATAAAATTGATGTCTTCTCCTAACCCCAAGCTTAATCTATCCAAGGCTACTTCTAGAGAGTCATCTCGACCTCTGATGTGATAGCCTAACCCAAACCTATCAGAGGGAAGTTGGTATTGTGGCTCGAATGGCCGCCTACGCCCCTGCTCATATATACCAAGACCATAGCCATGCCAATGGCAATGTTCAAAGTAACTTAGAGCAAACTCAGGATTAGAGAGGTAATAAACATTAATAGTGAATAGTTCATCATTGTCCTCTTCTATGTCTATAGACTTATGGGTGTAGTCCAGGCTAACATAGATAAAGTTGGTCTGGTTGGGAGGGATTCCAAGTGGAACCACTATTCCCACTGGTGGTCTTAGGTCTTTTGGCCATCCCATGTCTTATGTAGACTCTATGATGGGCATGAATGTTATGTTCTACACAAGATACTCTCCTATCCCTATACTTGCCAAGTGTATTGTCGCATGTGATGTGGATGATCCTATAGATGACACTAGTGAAGTGGGTTCTAGTATCTCCTCAGCTTGATCTTGGAGATCTTCTTCTTCCATGGGACTTGGAATTTTCTCAATGGCTATGGTTAGCACTTCCTTGGGATTTCCTTCCTCAACTAAGGGTACCTTTAGCTTCTGATTATCTTTTGGTTTAGATATTGATGGTCTCTTAGAAGCATTAGTCATTTTGGGTGCAAGATGAGGTGTTGATGTTGATGGGTCTTTTACGTACCCCTTTGTCTCTTGTCATCTAGTTGCGTAGTTGGAGATGAAGGTCCTACATACAAGTGGGTAGAAGGAATCACAAATTCTCTTAGAAAATCCACTTGATGGACATATTTGAATGGCTCTTCATCAGCCAACACCACATAGACTTTGTCATCATGCACATACTTGACACATTGGTGTAAAATCGAAGGAACACACTTCATATCTCTTATCCAAGGGTGCCCTAGGAGGATGTTGTATTGCATGGCCCCTTCCAAGACATGACACATCATAGGGATGGTCTTATGCCCCACCTTGATGGGTAGGACTATCATTCCCATAGTATTGCATAAAGCATCATTGAAAGCTCTTAATGTGTAGGCTCTCGAAATGATATTTGACTTGGGGATCTTAAGGTGTTCTATTGTTGTTGTTGTGATGATGTTGATTGAAGAACCTATATCGATCAAGACCCACTTAAAAGGTAAATCATTGACTGATGCAACAATGTGCAGTGGAGGGTCTAGTAAGGCAGTAGGCACTATCTTAATCTCATGATCATAGAATCGGATTATAGGTTCTTGGCATTCTTGTACTTGTCCCACAAAATAAGTGAATGCATTTGGATCTTGTGGTTGGAGCTCAATCGATCTCAAAATCTCCATCAAAGTCTCCCTGTGCTTTGGGGATTATTGTATGAGCTCATAGATAGATAGCTTAGCCGGAGTCATTTGTAAGTTTTTCTCTAGTCTACTCCGAACAGTTACCACAGGTCGAGTTGGTGGACCTGGAAGGTTGTTCTACCCCTACCTCTACCTAGGTGTATTTGGGACATTAATTGGAGCTATAGGAGGCTGTGGTTGACCATATCATCTAGTCTTGGTAGCTATATTGACAATTTCAACCATCCCAATGCACCCATGGGTAGGCGTATCAATTCAGACCTGATTGACTTGGGCACCTTGCCCTCTAGGGACCTCATGGTTGGGCAGGGGTTTTTGTATATGCCCATATCTCTATTATCAGGAGCCAATGGGTTGTCAACTTTAAGTTCTCCCACCTCAATCATGTTTTGCACCTGATGTTTGAAACCAATGCAAACTTCAATGTTATGCCTCGGTATCCTATGATAAGGGTAAAATTGATCTTCCCTATATCCTTTTGGCTTAGGATGGTTGGGATCTATAAGAGGTATATCAAGAAATCTGATCTTCCCAGCCTCACTCAATTGGTTGAAAATTGATTGCATTGACTCTGATAGAGGTGTAAAATAGCGAGGTGGCTTGCATTCTCTGTTTCACCCTTGATTGTTCTTTTGATCATAATTGGCTGGTGGGGGCTGTGCTTGATAATTCTGGGGTTGCTATGCAGCCCCATCCTTAGGTGCAACCAATACTACTTGATTAACTAGAGCAGGGTTTGCCTGCTTCTACTTGTATTTGTCATTCTTGCCATTTTTGTTCCACTCCTTGTTTCGGAGCTTGATGGTTCCCTCATCTACTTTTATGTCCTCAATGAGTTTGGCCTATGCCAAGGCTTCCTCAAATGAAGGATATTTTTGAAGTTGTAGCAAGAGGGAGATGTGTTTAGAACAACTCTTGGTGAACATGCGGATAATTTCTTCTGTGGGGACAGAGAATGATAACTTTACCATGACTTTTCTCCATCTATCCCCATATTCCATTACTGGCTCATCATCATAATGTTTTAGGTTGGCTAAGTCTGAAAGGTTCACCTTTATTTTAGCACCAAAGGAGAAATACTTTAGGAATGCATTTACTAGTTGTTCAAAATTGGATATGTTGTGCTTAGGCAGTTGGTTGAACCATTGAGTGGTAGCACCCAAAAATGTCATAATGAAAGTCCTTAGCATAAGAGCATCATTGTCTTCAAGATGAAAATATGCATTGATGAAATTGGTAACATGCTCTTGTGCATCCTCTTCACCCTTAAAATTTTCTAACCTAGGCATCTCAAAATGCTTAGGATATGTAGGGCTAGGGACTGATGGGCATAATGGTTGGTTGTGTATTTTACTCAATGTTGGTTGGTTCCCTACCATTTCTTGTTTCTCAAAGGACTTCATATTTTTAGTGAGTTCCTAGAATGCCTTTGAGGTGAGGATTTCCTCTTCTTGTAGGCCCCCTCATGGTGGTAATGGAGGTAACCCTATGTGCATTTGACTTGTTCTATTCTCTTCCCTCCTACGAGGGGATTCAGGATGTGTTTGATCCTGATTTATCATGTTTACCCTTTCTCCACTAGTTTGATGTTGTTCATGATTTGAGTGGTGGTTTCATTGTGGGATTTCTTCTTGTCTAGTGTGCCCTTCTCTTGGTGAGTCAATGCATTTATCTCTTTGATGATCATTGCCATTGGCTTGTAAATTGATATGAGCTAGTTGCTCAGCTTGTTCTCTTAGATGCTGCTCATGTTGGTGCAAAAGCCTTTCTCTTTGTTTGTCATGCTTGAGAGCTTCCACTAGCTCTCACTCTTTGTACAATACATTTTCTAACCATCGCATGTGGTCATATTGTATTGTTGAAGAGGACTCATGTTTGTCTGATTCTGTTCTTGTGGTTTTGATTCATAGATTCCTCGAAGAGGTCTCTACTATTTCTTTGCTCTTGCTAGCTACTGTAATATGTTTTATGTGTTGATAAGTGTCTCTATGGTTAGACTCTACATGAGACTTGTGAGTTCACTCTGAAGCATCCCTAGGTTGAGAGGTGCACTTAGAAGTAATAGTTCATGAACTTCTAGATGCAAAATTTTCTGTGGCTATGGTTCTAGGAGGTGGCCTCGGATGCAACCGATCCAACTCATCTAACTATCTTGTTTTCCATGGCTGATCCCTTGGGGTGCCATTTACTCCAATGAGGTCATAATCTATTGGAATCCTTCCTCTTGTGTGAAGGGTATCTTCTATTTGATGTCTATGACTGGATGTAGCTCTAGTTTCTTGCCCTTCAGTGGGTAGACCTATTCTCAATGTCTCATGTGAAGTTTGAGATGTTGTGACTCTTGTGTGTCTTTTTGGTGATGAGGGATTTGTGGCCCTATCTACCCTCCATGAGGATGGATATGGGGAAACCTCATCATCCCTATGTGAAGAATGGGGTCTAGAACCCTTCTTATGTCCATGTGGGGAGGAAGCTCTTGAAGCCTCCTCATGTCTTTGAGAAGTTTCTGTGTGTTTAGAGGAAGACCTTGAGGCTTCCTCGTGTCTCCTTGATGATGATGGTCATGAAGCCTCTTTGTGTTTTTGTGATTTAGTTCCATGATTTGACTCTCTATTTGGGGTTTCTCGAGGAGAACCCCCAAGGGTTGAATTATCACCCCTTAGACTCATGGAACTACGTCTCACGGTCTTATGAGCATGTGGTTCAATGTTACTATGACTTCACCTATGGGTATGTGTTACTTTAGATTCTCCCTTGGTATTGGACCGAGGATGTTTACTTCTGGTTTTGACCATTGTGCTTATGAATTATTCTTTTGGATTGCAATTTAGAGATAGCCAAACAATATCAAGCAAGTGTTTATCTTGATTACCAATTTATGTGTGCCCTAAACTATTTGATGTGTCTTTGATATGTTGTTGTTCTTGTTTCTTGCTCTTGTTTTGGATTTAGAATAAGGAGACTCATCCATAGTGGGAATCAAGAACACCCATGCCAAACATGATTTTCTCAAAAAGAGACTAGGGTACACCATTGAAGTCCTAGTGGGGGGTTCGCCTAGCTCTTCCACTCTGAACCAATTGTTCCAATAGTGGGAGATAGTTTGAACATGAGTAACTTAGTACCACTATAAAGAAGTTCCCAATTCCATTCTAAGAAGATCTAGGGGGCAAGCCGGTGGAAGGAGATGAATGCCAACGTCATCGGACTGAATTGAAGGTTGGTGATGAAATCCAACTCCCCAATGTTTAAAACATGCATGTGTGTGTGGGGTTCATTTTAAGTTTACATAAAGTAAAATGCATCATACAACATAAATGTATCTTTCCTATATGCCTGATATGAATGACGTTTCACTTTTTAGAAATATGCATAACTAGTATGAGATTCATGGATGCACTCTATTTTGTGCAAATATGGCCTCTAGTAGGGCCTCAAAGCAAGCAAACCAACACATGATTTCTAGCACGCTGGATTCTAGGGTAGACTTTACAAGCATAAGTCATTGTTCCTAGCAACGCCTAGTGGAAATCTAAAAAACTCTAAGATGCACAAGATGCAAGTTCTTTCCTTTCCATTCCTTAATTTCCCAAATTAAAATGTGTCTTAATGTTCATTATTTTAGGAAAATAGAAGTAGATAAAAGAACATAAATCATCAAAAAAGTTGTACCAACCTCTAATCTAGCTCAGAGAAC
Organism: Wollemia nobilis; assembly: GCA_028583015.1. Taxonomy (NCBI): domain Eukaryota; kingdom Viridiplantae; phylum Streptophyta; class Pinopsida; order Araucariales; family Araucariaceae; genus Wollemia; species Wollemia nobilis. The sequence continues at coordinate 16,756,732 of JAQPPZ010000136.1, read as the reverse complement.
CAATATTTTGACCTCTCTACACTCCAGTTTATCGACATGTATTGACGTAGAGTGGCTGATTCTAGCCGTTGTAGACCAAAGTGGCTAATTTCTAGCCATTGTAGACTAGAGCGGCTAAACCTGCACACAAAAACATGGATCAGTAAAGTGGTAAAAAATAAAAACTAGGTGGGGGTCCCATCATGATCACCATCTGTAGCGACCCCGAGGAAGCGGTGCACCATCCACTCACTCTATTTGTGATTATTATTGAATATTTTAATATTTAACATGCATTAAATGAAAAAGCATAAAAGAGAGGCATAGCCAAAGTACGAAGAAATAAATGAATGAATGCTTTGTATTGATATTTCCAAGATCCGATTACATATAAATCCCTCTACGGGATACCCTTCATTTGATACATGATTTTACACAAAGAGGGTAGCAGATGTATAAAATATCCCCTTGCAAAGGGAGATGCACTTTTCCAGGCTTCTCGATGATGCACATAGAATTGTATGAGGGCTTATAGATGCCTCCTTCTCTAGGTCTGATTCCTAGAGGGATCCTCTTGCTTTCGTATGTTGTAGATTTGTTCGATGAACCTGTAGCCCTGTAAGCAATGAAACAACAACACATGCTTAGATGTCCGAGATTGCCTCCTGGATGAGGTTGTTAGCAAAAAAAAAAAATGCAATGAAACTAGTACTATGAATGCAAATAAATGAAGTAAATCTTATGCTAATGATATGAAAACATGGAGAAAGTAGAATAAAAGAAACTAACACCTAAACCCTAGACTAGGTTGGGCCACTATCTAGGATAATGATCGCTAAGGTGAAATCTGTCTCTATTGATCCAAAGGCTATGGGCTTAAGTCTGCTACTAATGTTAAATGATTATTGTATGTGCATGGATGATTACCTCTCAGTTGGCTAGCACTTCGTTGCTCCTCAAGGGTGCTCAGATTTGCTCTCCAATCTGATAAGGCTTCACTATAAAAATGATCTCCAAGGGAAGCTCTCCAAGTCTCTAAAAGCTCTCCTCAATGATCCAACCTATTCAAAATTTTGATATATGATATGTGATGATCCCCTGGTGCTCTTAGGTTTGCACCTTATAAAGTGTTTGAAGCCCTAGGTCAATGTTCAAACCCTAGGATTGAATCCCTCATGCGCACTGGATGTTAGCATGAGAATTTGAGCTTTTGTCTACCCTTGAGGGGTAGTTAACTGATGTCTAAATCTGGACTTGAGTCTTTCATGTAGATTGGCTGTGAGGAGGAATGCAAAGTTGTCCCCGCTCGGCCTTATTGCATGCAGACTACCACTTCCACCCGAGATTAGGCTAGATTGATGGCAAAATGCATTTTAAGGTTTAGCCATTGTCATCTGCAGCGGCTAAGGTTTGGCCGCTCTGAGCTGCAGCGGCTAGGATCCAGCGCTCTGGTCCATAGCGGCCAGGCTTGGATGGGCTAAGAATGCCCCAAATGAGTGGTGAAAACCACTTTTGATACTTGGAAGGTCCCAAGGTTTAGTCACATGACCTATGAATGTGCCCATGTGAGTAGTCTCCCTAAACATGACATGTTTTAGGTGTCTACACCTAAGTTATATGTCTCCTTTTGAAGCTATTCCTTGATTTTTAGATATGGTGGCTCTCTGCTCTAATACTTGAGAGCAAATAGTAATGTATTGTTGTCTTCCTTACTAGACAACACTAACCTATAACTTCTTTTCTTGGATAACCTAGTAACAATGAATCCAAGCTCTTAATCATGTAACTAATATGCTGTTTTAGAGGTTTAACTTTGCACTAATTTTCACTACAACTAAAAGTATTTAGTTCACCTTAAAAAATAATTAGTATAATGCAATATTGATATCACCTTATCACTCCTATAAAAGAACTCTCAAAGTAAGATGTATCAATAATAACTCTTAAATGCACTATAATATCTACAAACTTAATGTAGTCTTATCTGCTTCAGCTTAAACAATACGAAGATGATATTTTTCTTTCTGTTGAAATAAATATAACTCCTATTTTAATGTGAAAATATAAACCTTAAAATAAATTTCCTTCTGCACTCTCTTGAAGACTATAAATTGCAACCTTCTCTTTGCAACTTCTTAAAACTCTAATATGGTTCTTAATGGAACTTGATAACATATTAAATTAAGCTTCAACTAATGAACCTATTTGCATCCAAGTTGCTCACTTTAATGATATTTGTAGATTAAGAATTGTGAAGTTATTAGATTCACCTTATTGCTACCTTTTACTTGAGAACTTGTAACTCTTCTTTTTCTGTCCAAAATAGCTTCACAACACACCAATTTGTAGCTTTGTACCTCCTTATATATTGCTACCTGATATCATAGTTTGGAGGCTTCAACATTTAGGATGTATCCTAAAAATCTAACGCTTAGCAACTATTGATGCTACCTAATTTGTTGCTTTATTGTTGTCCTCAAATCTAAAATTTTAAGATTGCAAAGCAGTCAATCTCTCCACTAAAATGTTGTCCTTGAGTCTCAAAATTTTGGTAGGGAACTCCAAATCGTAGCTAAGATTTTCCTTCAAGAACCCTTTAGTTTTTTGCTATAGAAACCAGTAGATCTCCTTTCTTCTAATGAGCCTTCTATCCTTCAAAGATAATATTCAAAAATCTTAGGTTTGGTAGTAATGTTTGGGTATTTTTTCCTTCAATGTCCTTGTTGAATTTTGACTTCAATCAAGGCCTTCTTCTCAAGTATCTAAAAATCCTGAGGTCTTCACCAATCTCCTCCAAAATTTAACCAAATTCTTACCAAATACTTCTCCCTTGGGCTTGTTTTTGGATGACGATAATTATCCCAAGTTATTCCTTTATTAGAAACTTCTCCTTGGTGGTACATGTCTCTAATGAGTTCTCCTAGGAACTATTTTAATGGCCTTCTCTGAATCTCCTTCAATGAGTCTCTCCAAGCCTTCTCCTTATTTCTCCTTGAGACCTCTTATTTAGGATCTTCAATCTCACAACTTTTCTAGCCTTCTCAATGAGATATTTTATTCAAACTTCTACTATGGAATTTTGGCAATGAGATCCCCCTCTCGGATCTCTTAAATTTGCTACTTTAGGAATAGGACTTTTGCTAGTCCTTTTCTATCTCTTCCAAAACTAGAAGTTCTTAAATGGTATCTCTTGTAGATCTCTTCAACTTCTTAGGATGATTTCTCCTACTCCTTCGAGGTGAATTATTTAATATTCAATGGATATCACCAATCTTCTATCTTCACTAGGACTCTTCTCTGGAGTCTCTTCAATATGCTATTTGTAGTCTTCAATGAAGATCATCAATCTCCTATATTCACTGGGACTCTTCTCTAGAGTCTCTTCAATCTTCTACTTGCAATATTCAATGGAGATCACCAACCTCCAATATTCTCCTAGACTATTCTTTGGAGTATCTTCCTTGAATCTATAACAAGGCTCCTATGGCATTTTCTTCTTTTGCACTATGTAGTCTACAATATCTAGCAATGGGACCTTTTATTCAGGCCTCCAAATATTTGTTCTTCCATTTGTTACTTTTGGTATTAGTCTGATCCCAAAGAATATATTCTTCCTATCTATTTTGTAGGAAGCTTCCCAAATTTCTTTGAATCTCCTTTTTCCTACAATAAAGTATTAAGACTGTAATGGAAGAAATTCCAAATCTAGAGATGATCAATCTTCACTAGTTGATTTATCAATCTAGTGGTATTAATGTTGAGTCCTACTCTTGATGATTTTTTTTGCAACTCTATGGAAAGAATTTAGCCAAATGGAATTTCAAAAATTATGTAAACGAGATTTTTGGATTTCTCTCAATCTCACTTGTGGCTCTCCCTATTTCCTATCAATCTACTATGTGATATGATACGACTGTTAGATTTTGATGAGTATATGATATAAGAAATGCAACCATAAGATGCAAGATAAGCAAGCTATGATATATATATGATAATGAAATGATAATATGTAGGAAAAAAAAGAGATAAACCTTTGCAATAACTCATAAATATACCATTAATGAAAGCTCATAAAAATAGTACAATGCAGTATAATGGAGGACATGAACACTCCATAAATTGTTTAAAAGAAACTACATTGTACCACACTACTAATCTATACTATGCACTCTCTATATTCTCTCCTCTTTATTTCACTCACTATAAGGTATTTATATAGGAATATAAGTTCCTTGGCCCTTATTCTACCTTTGAATCTATCCTATGACTCATGTACATGTGAACTACATGCACATTTACATCATTGCACATTATACACTTCTGCATTTATTACATGCTGAAGTAACTACTTAACTTTACTCTAAAGTAAACTCCTACTCTAGTAATGTACCAAAGGTGGTACATTGATATGTACCCAATAATGTATTATATTCTCTAACAATATCTAGTGTTCTCGTTGTTGGAAATATGAGCAATATTTGCTATCATTGATGTCAAAGGAATACTAAGTTGTCAAAGGAATGTTAAGCAAATGGTTCATGGTTGATTTTCTAAGAGGTAAGGATATAATATTTAATTTAAATATTATATGCCTAGACACCCCAAAGGAGAAGCAAGAAGGATAGCAAGATCATAATATTTGGGTAAAAGAAAAGGGTTGAAAAGATATCTCCATTCTATGGTGATTAAAAGAAAATAACAAGGTTATTTTGCTAAGGTGATAATGGCAAAAGGTTTTTCTAAAAATATAAGGAATTTTATATTTCATTTTAATTAAAAAGGCCCAAAGGACATTTAAATATTTAATTTATAATATTTAAATTCATTTTGAATTTAAATAATTATAAATAAATATTATTTTTGGAATGCAAAAGTCAAATTTTCCTATCCGTCGATGTGAAGACAAATACCTTGAAAGGTATATTAATAAAGCCTAAATCAAAGGCTTGGAAGAGTAATTCAAAAATTTGTGTATGCTTTGCTGTGCTCATCGATCGAATGAAGGAAGGAAAGAAAATTGTGCATAGTACTAACACCAAGGAGAGGAAGGCATAAAGTGAAGCAGTGCCAAGATCATAGAACCATCCGGGTGGCTAGCCCAGATGATGATTGGCTTGGGCACTAAGTTACAACAGAGGGGAGGTCTCGGGTTTGAGACTCCATGATAGCGAAAGAGGAAGCTTTTAATTTTTAGAAGCTTCAGTGGCAGTGTTGGGAATAAGTGTGTGCATGTACACTTAGGTCCAATGTGAGCACCTAGCTCATGCGGTGGTGGAAGCCACATCTAGGGCACTGGTGGAAGCGCAGTGTGGGTTCAATTCCCACAAAGGGCAAAAGGTATTTAATTTTTAAGATTTAATATTTTATCCTAAGGTTTGTTGGCATGAGTATTTAGGGAGGTATAAGGTTTATGGAAATAAATGTTATATTGTGATTTTTGTGATTAAAGTGGTGAAAGGAGAAATAAGGCTTTAGAGAAGGTTAAATATTATTTTAAAATAAAGTCTTATTGGGTTTAATAGTTGAAAGGAGTAATAAGGCTTTAGAAGAGTTTGAATATTATTTTAAAATAAAGTCTTATTGGGTTTGATAATTAAAAGGAGTAATAAGGTGTAATTGAGATCTAATGCTTTTGTATTGTGAGAATAATTTGTGAGGAAATTATTGATTGAAGTTTTGAGAAGGTTCTTGCTAACTAACCCTTAAGATTGGCAAAAGGATAATTGTGATTGAGACAGGTTTTATAAGGTCAATTCTTCATCAAACAAAAGGTATGGGCACATCTTCCTTGTGAGTGATTGTTGGATGTTGTAAATGCTAAGTTGGAGAGAAGGATTTGTTTGATAAGCATTATTGAGTTTGATTGTTAAAGGTTTTTCTGAGTGAAAATTGATGGTAAAAACCTTGTTTGATAAGCATTGTTGAGTAAGATTTTTGAGAAAGCTTGAGTGAGAACTTGTGAACTATCTTGAACTAGGGTTTAGACAAAGATCATGAGTATCATTGTTATGTGAGATTGTTTGATAAGCATTGTTGGAAATAATTGAGTGAGTGTTCATATACTTGGACTAGGGTTTGTAAGCAAGGAGTGTTAGTTGAGTGATTGATTGATTGGAATTGATTGAGCCTAGTCAAGTGGAAGTATTGAAGTGATAGTTCTAGTTCTATGAAAAAAATTGTTCTATATTCTAAATTGATTTGAGAAATAGATTGAGAGTAATTGAGCATTATTATGAGTGTGAAACATATTGAGGCTCTAACAATTCTCTATATGTTTCTATGATTAAGAGGGATTGCAAGTGATTGAGCATTGTTGTGGGTGTGAAGAATATTGAGTCTCTAACAATTATCTATATGTTTTCGTGATATTGGCTAAGTTCTAGTGAGGAATTGTTAAGCAAATTTAAGGTAAATATTGGTGAAGACTTGTGAGCAGTGAGAGCAAGTTCTAGAGAGGACTTGTGGACATATTAGTGTGATCTTTTGTGGAAGTTTACAAGGTATATTTGAGACAAGTCTTTGAGAAGACTTATGAGCAGAATTGATTGATTGATTTGTTCAAACCTTGGGTTAAGATTTGTGACAGATCTATAAGAGTTGATTTGTGATTGAGTCAAGATTTGTGTTAATACTTGAGGACAAATTTGAGGATAGAGTTTGGTGTAGATTTGAGGACAAGTTTGTGCCAAACCAGAGACATATATTGAGCAGATTTGTGCTAGATCAAAGGAATATATTTAGTGTAGATCAAAGATAGATATTGAGCAAATTTATGCTAGAACGAAGGACTGTATTTAGTGCAGATCAAATATAGATATTGAGCAAATTTGTGCTAGACCGAAGGACTATGTTTAGTGTAGATTTGAGATAGATCTAAGAGTAAGCTTTATAGGTGATAGAGTATAGAGGATGATAGTCTCTATTGGATAGAGGTCCATTAGCCAAGGTAGTGAGGATAGGTATTATGAGTGAGGACAAGAGTATTCAATGGATAGAAATCCATAAGCCAGTGTAGTGGAGGCAGTAGTTATTCTAGAAGATCACCAGCCAGAGCAAAGGAGAATGGAGTTCTTCTATGGATAGAGATCCACAAACCAGTTAAGGATATTGGTGTCTCCTGTGGATAGAGATCCATGAGATTGATTAGGGTATTGGTGTCTCCTTTGGATAGAGTTCCATAAATATTGTAACAGGGAAAGGTTTCCCAAGAGATTTATTGAGAAAATTTTAGTGAAATATTTTCTTCGTGGAGTAGCCCACATTGGGTGAACCACGCTAAATTAGTGTCTCAATTGTGTATGGTGATTTGTGCATTGCTTTTATTACTGTTGTTGATATTGCCATTGATATATTGCATAATATTGATTGGGAAAGAAAAGTAAAAAGTGGTCTTATATTTTTCACCCCCCTCTCAGTATAATCTTGTGTTATTCACTAGTTATCACCACTAGGTTATGATTTACTAGATGTTTATGTTGAGCAAAAGTACTTAAGTCATCTTTGTATTTCTAGTTGTGCACGTCATAGTTTTAGGCTTTCATAAAAAATCTAGTTATATCTTCTTACTGTTATCTTTGAGGAGTCTAGTTTACTCTATTTTACTTCAAATTTTGAATAGCCTTCCTCCCATAAATCCATTTTTCTCATGAAACTAGCCAAGACATTTTACTTGTCCCAAGTGTAGTGAGAATTCATTATAGTTTTGTTCATGCATCTTTAACTTATGAGACTCATAGGCCACTACTCAACCCTTCTACATTATTCCTCCTAATAATTTAGCAAAGGCATCAAATATTATTAGAAATTTTCCATTAGGATTAGGTAGTTTAAGCATAGGAGTTGTTATATTTTCTTTTAAAAGTTAGAATACCTTCTTATATTTTTTGATCCAAAAATACTTCTACCTTTTTTTTGGAGTGAGATGATCAATGAACTATCTTGGGGAATCCCTCAATGAACCTCCTATTATACCCAACTAGTTTCATAAAACTAGATACTTTAAGGATATTCTAATGTGCTACCTAAAATGCTGAAAAATATCATACATCCATGAAATGAAATACAAGATCGAATTATAGCAAATCAAGATGCAACCATAAGGATATAGAACGAGATAAAAAAAAATGATGGATGGTGCCCTTTTATTAATAATGTCTTCTTATTTTCCAAGAAGGTTACAAATAAGATCTTCTTTGAGGGATTGCTACCAATATTGATACAATGAGTTACAAATTAAACAAATTCGGATGTCCTACACAAAATCTTTTTGCATCCACAAAATAATTTGGGATAGGTTTTTGGGACTATCACAATAGATGATGCTATGTGAATATTTATGTTGTTGCTTCCTTGTAGATACCTATGATATGCACATAAGAATATTAAAGAAAATTAAAAGTATATGCAAAGCCTTTTTAGATAAGGCTCATATTAATAGCAAGGAAACTGATAAAGAAACTAAAATAAGATGAATGCATGCATGAAAATTAAATTTATCTATGCTAAACAGTAACTAGAAATGCTACTAAAATATAACAAAAGAATAAAAACAAGAAACAAATCTCTATCCGAGAGGCTATATTTGTGTAGAATGGTCATATCTATAGGACATCCTAGAGAGATGGTTGTACCTATGAGCTATCTCTAAGAGAGATGACCACTAATCTACAAGTGATTCTCTTGTGGTCGATGCAAGATGATGTCAAGTTTGATTTGTGGATTGGTCAAAAAATTGGTGCATTCATGGGAACAACTTAGGGGATGGAATTCAACATCAAAACAAGGATTTTAGATTGCACAAAGAGCACATATGTGATCTTCAACCTTCAAAATGATCCATTGACATGCTTTCTATAGAGAAAAGAATGTAAAAGGGGTTGGAAGCTTTCTGGTTGAAATTTGATAGCACTTCATTGCTTAAAAATTGAAACTCTCCTTGATAAATGTATGAAGGTTAGGTGCCATTATATATACTTCTAAAAATGGAGTCCAATATTGCATGGGAAACCAAGAAGTGGTTAGATCAAAGAAAGGTAACTACCCATTCTTGAATCTTCCTTGCAATTGATTATGTATACCGTTATGCTTAGCTAGCTCGTGTAACCACTTTAACTGTGGTGTGGGATTCTATATTTTTTTTATGGTGTGACTATCTCAAGGTGATATGGCTTTGTCTAGAGGCCATATCATGGTAATAAGGTCTCTAGAGGCCATCCTTTATTGGGATGATCTTGGATGCAAAGGGAAATTCCTCCCTATTTGAGTGGTAAAAACCACTATTGAGCCCTAGGGCTACCCAAGGTGGGTCATATGGCCTTAAAGGAGTCCATATAGGTAGTCTCCTCAACATGACGTATTTTAGGTGTCTACAAATACCCATTTTTGGGATGCATTGTGTGAAAGCACAACACAAAGAAAAATAGATGACTTGTAGTCAAATTGAGGATTGGTGGTGTTCATTGATATGATCAATGTTAAATGTCCTAATCATGGAAAGAGCATATATTTTTAATTCATTGCTTCCAAAACTTTGATGGACTTGATTTTAGGTAAAATTTTTAGTCAAGGGTATATTTTCTACGTCAAACGATTTTAAGTGAACCTAATCTTGGCAATATTAAATATTCAAGGTAGATTTTCTATGGGCCAGGTTTCAATTGAGGGCAGATTTTCTATGTTAAATGACTTTAGGTGACCCTGATCTTGGCAATCTTAAAAATTTTGGGTAGATTTTCTATGGGCTAGGTTTCAGATCTACTAAGTGATTCTTGAAATTTTTGCTTTTGCCCTAGCAAATAGGGAAGTGTATGATAGTTTTTGGTAATGCTTCTTGAATGAATGCAATTTGTGTTGATTGAGTGTTTGATTATTGACTTTGATTATGAACTTTGCAATTATATGACTACCCCCTCAAGTGATGAGTCAATAGAGGAGATGGAAAGTGATGAAAAAAATAAGTCACTTGACCAAGATGACTTGTTTTGGGTTTTTTAGGACCTTTGCAAAAGTGGGAAGGGGAATATTCTATTACAAATTTAATTTTGACCACTATTGGCAATTATTTTTATTTAAATGGTTGTTAGGATAGCAGAGCAGGATGCTCTACAAGCTTAGGTGGTGATATTTACTGTGGCTCATGGGTAGGTAGGTACAAGTGGATAGGCCATAAGTGATGAGGCCAGGCTATAGGCATGGGTGGCAGAGCTGTAGGGGATAGTGGCTTTCTACATATCTCAGTGACAATAAAATTGAGAGTATATATCTAGGTTGGAGGATGAGTTGGAGTGACTGGGAGACAAGCTACCTTCATTAGCCTGATCAGGGGTATCTCATCAGAGCTGATGTAGTAGGGTAGGGGAGCCTTCAGTGAGGTAGCTAATGCCCAGGTTTTGAGATACTCTACAAGGATGAGAGGCTAGTGGATCTGCTTAGCCTCATCGAGATGAGGCCAAGGGTGGAGGTGATTCTAGGGGTGTAGATCCTACTTGATTTAGACTCATGTCTTGTACTACTCTTTTGGGTGTGAGGTTTGAGGACCCACTCTATTGTAGCCTATGGGTATTTTGTATCATGATGTACCAGATTCTACTATATATATGATATATATTTTATTATGGCCCATCATGTGTTTATGTCATGTTTTATTTTATTTGATGTATGGATGCAATTGTGGATGATGGATGTATACCTAGACATTGTAGTATAGATGCATAGATGTATGCCTAGATATATGCATGTATATGATGTACTAATGATATGATGATGCAAAATTTTTATTTTTATGTTTATATGTTAAAACATAATGAATGAATCTAAGATGCTCAATAACCTATATGTAAGCACCACAAAATGTATAAACCCTTTCTCAAAAGTCATACATTTTAAAGTAACCATATGTAATATGATGAGAATGTATATGATGGATGGATAACCAGTAAGGGCCTATGAGGAAACAACAAGGTTTTCATGAGACTCAAACACCCTAGTTGACCAATCAAAATATGTATATTGACTATACATGACTCTAAAAGATACAAGTCTTCTAGGAAGACCTAGATATTCAATATCCTTGTGTGTGCATGTGTTGTTCATTATGACGCATAAGACTACCCCATTGCCAGGCGGGTTTCATTCAACCCATTTTTGTAATGAGGATCACCTTATGGTCATCATTATCTTGATTTTGGATGTAGTTGGACTAGACTACTAGGCAATACAAGCCACCAAAATCTAGCTCATCCGCAAGCTGACATTGGTCTATACAAAAGAAGGTCGCTAATGTGATAGACATATCACCATGCATAAGACTCCTCCATTGCCAAGTGGGTTTCATTCAACCCATTTTTGTAATGGAGATTATCCCATGGTTTTTGAATAACTAAGGATTCTAGGGATTCAAACTCATTACCCCCTTCTTTTATTTTAATTGCTTAGGGATACTTGCTCATTTTGAGGGGAGCAAGGGATTTTATTAGTGGTGAGAACCACTTTTTTTTTTTTTTGGAAACTTGCTCATTTTGTGGAAGAGCAAGGGGATTGCTTGGGTAGGGGGAGCTTGTCCTTTTGTCAATTCTCAGCATTCTAGACCATGCACATAATAGGATGAGCAAGGAAAACCTTTCGCTCAAGGTGGCAAGGACTACATTGTAGTATCATCCTTCCTTGTTCAAACTCAGATTTTAATATGTGAATTTGTGTTTGGGATTTTGATATATGCAAGGTACTTATCAAAGCAAGACCTTACCTTCTGAAATCCAAGATAGCTTTCTACAAAATCTGAAAGGAAAACTAGGAATGGTTGAATGACCAAAAACCCTAGTGAACACCCTATAGCAACTTATTAGTTGTGTTGAAAAACATAATTACTCACAAAGGGGAATGTGGATGGTAGTGATATATGGGATGTGAGGGTTTTCCCTATGATATTTTGCAAACTAAAAGGTGTGCATAAAATAGTCAGTGGCTATCTAAACATCATTGTTGATATTTATCCGGTATCTACCCTATCTTACGAGGACCCCTTAATAAGCAAAAGTCCATAAGGAAAACTGTAAATGATGGATAAGGTTGATTAAGAAAGATGGCAACTATACAGGTGTGGTGCCAGATCCTAGCATGTAAGAACCAAACTAGTCCTAATGCTAATGCAAATGAAAGGATATGCCTAATGCAAGTTAACAAATGCAACTACATGAAATGCATGATGTTTTGTAATGCAAGTGAAAATGCAATGTTTTTGTGTTTTTATGATTTTCTAATTTTTTGTGGTTTTTTTTATGCATTATGTCTTATGCATGAAATGCTCATATATGGAGAATGTTAAGAGGTTTAGGTTCCTCAACACCCTCGAGAGACGCTAGATGATAAGTCCCTGGCCCTATTTTTTGTGTGATGATGAAAGGGCCTAACCAGTTGGCCATAAATTTATCCCATAAGTGGGGTGGCAGGTTTGAATTTTATTGGTTCTCTTTAAGCACAAGATCCCCAACTTTAAAGTCCCTGAGATGGAATTTTGTATCATAAGCTCATTTAAGGTGATCTTGATAAATGTGAAGGTGCTTGAGAGCATTAACTCATCATTCATCAAGAAGGGTCAATTGGTCAAGGTGAGCTTGTCATGCAGTATCATCATCGATGAATTCTTGGAGTGATATGTGCAATGAAGGAATTTCTAATTCTAAGGGCATGATGGCTTCAATGCCATAGACTAGCGAAAATGGGGTTGCCCCAATGGGTGTCTGAATGCTAGTTTGATAAGCCCATAATGCTAGAGGTAGTTGAAGATGCCAATATTTGTGATTTTCCTTGATGGTTTTCTTAAGGATGGCAACTACGGTCTTGTTTGATACCTCTACTTGCCCATTAGCTTGTGGATAATAGGGTATGGAAAAGTTATGTTGGATATTATACTTGGAAGTTAAAGCATGCACATATTTATTTTTAAATGGGGTCCCATTATCGAAGATAATCTTGGATGGAATACCAAAATGACATATGATATTATGAAGTATGAACTCCACAATGCGAGATCCAGTTGTAGTGGTAAGAGGGATGGCTTCCACCCACTTGGTGAAGTATTCGGTGGCCATTAAGATAAACGTGTGATGGCCCAAATATGGGGGTGATATTTTCCCAATTAAATCAAAACCCCACTATGAAAAAGGCCATACCAAATGGATCGGTTGTAAGGCTTGAGAAGGTACATGTAAAATATTAGCATGATGTTGATATTTCACACACTTCTTGACATAAGTACAATAGTATTTCTCCATGGTGGGCCAATAATAGCCCATTCGAAGGATGCGCTTGGTGATAGCCATGCCACTAAAATGGCCATCACAAGTACCATCATGAGCTTACAAAATTACCCAAGCAGACTCTTGGGGTTCTAAACAATGAAGGAGAAGACCATCGTAGCTTCGATGATACAGTATGTCTTCGAGTAAGACATATTTTATCACTTTTTGTTTGAATGTTCATTTTGCGGCATGCGATAATCTTGAAGGGATATTACCAAGTTTTAGGAAATATTTTAATTGAATGAGCCAATCTTGATATGCTTGGGTCTCGATTGAATGAACTGCTTGTTCCCATTGTGACTCATCACGCATGAATGTGGATTGGGAGATAACCTTAAGATGAATGGTCATGCCATTATCAGAAGGACCCTATGGGACCAAGGACCCCTAGGATGCATGTTTCAAAAAGTCGTGTACCTAAGAGAACCGATCTTGGTTCGGTTCAATCTGAATCATGTGGATAACTTCTTTATTGTTTGAAGCCTCATGCAAAATCATTGATTGCAAAAGTATTTTGACATGAATGGTTGTGATATCATCAAAAGGGTTCTATAGAATTAAGGACCCCAAAGAAGCCATTGTATCCACAAAATGATTATATGAATGAGGGACTACCTCGATGTTGTACCATTCCAATTTAGCTAGTAGCTTGTCCACAAGGGTTTTGTACGATTTCAAGATCGGACACTAACATTGATAGATTTCCTTGACTTGGTTAACTATGAGCAAGGAGTCACCAAAGATGTTGAGCTTTTTTATTTTCATGGTGATAGTTATTTGAAGACCCAAAAGGAGAGCCTCATATTCAACATTATTGTTGGTGCATGGGAAGTCAAGTTTAAATGAAAGGGGTATAGGGGCCCCTTACGGTGTGAAAAACATGATTCCTATGCCACCCCCTTGCTCACACTTAGAACCATCGAAGAACAAAGTCATGTTGGCTTTATTTTTAGGTTCTTCTAGTTTGGGTGAGTCCGATAATGCAAAGACTACATCATCAAGAAATTTGATTACGAGAGGCTTATCATCCTGGAGAGGAGCCTCTACTAGTTGATCGATAATGACTTGACCTTTAATGGATTTTTGACTTATGAATTCAAGGTCAAATTTAGTCAGCAACATGATCCATTTTATGGTTTGACTATTATGGTACGTGTGACTCATCATGTACCATAAAGGATTCTCTTTGGAAATGACATACGTTGTATGATTCAACATGTAATGTCAAAGCTTCTTGGTGGTGAATACCACTACTAAGCAAAGCTTCTCAATGTATGCGTACTTCAGCTCATAGCTAACCAAGGTGTGACTAATGTAATAGATAGCCTGTTCCTTATTTACCTCATTCTTTTGGGCCAACATGGTCCCTAAGGCAAAATCGGTAGTTGATATGTATAGCAAGAATGACACACCTGGTCGAGGTGGAGCTAAAACTGGTGGTGATGCTAGGTATTGTTTGATCTCATCAAAGACCTTTTGACACTCATCATCCCAATGGAATGGGACCCCCTTTTGTAATAGTCGATTCATGGGTTGATATTTATCCGAAAGTTGCGCTATGAAGCATCGAATAGATGAGACCTTCCCTTGTAAGCTGCGAAGTTGCTTAAGGTTTGTAGGAGGGAAGCATTTCGAGTATCACCTTGAACTTTGGTGGGATCAACTTTGATCCCTCACTTTGAGACTATAAAACCCAAAATTTTTCTAGATGTGACTCCAAAGACACACTTTTTGGGATTAAGTCTAACATTATGCTTGATTAAGCGATCAAAGACCTTTCATAGAACATCAATGTGCTCTTGATGCAATAGAGATTTGGCTAGCAAATCATCCATGTAATCCTCCAAGATTTTGTGCATGTAGTCATGAAATATGTAAGTCATGGCCCATTGATATGTGGCACCAACATTTTTGAGGCCAAATGGCATGACTTTGTAATAGAAAGTCCCCCAAGGTGTGGTAAAGGTTATCTTGGGTTGATCTTTAGGATTGACCTAGATTTGATTGTAGCCTAAGAAACCATCCATGAGGGATAACATTTCATGACCTACGGTGGTATCGACTAAAGCATCAATGTTCAAAAGGGAGAATTCATCCTTAGGAGTCACTTTGTTAAGATCTTGAAAATTTGTGCATATGTGAATCCTCCCATCAGGTTTCCCTATGGGTACCATGTTGGAAACCTAGTCAGGATAGTCGATAGGTTGGATGAATCCTACATCCAACAATTTTTGTAATTCATATTTCACCATTAAGGCTATTGTTGGATGCATTTTGTAAAGCTTTTGCTTGATCGATTTGATTTTTGGATCGAGCGTAAGGTTGTGCACGACCAAATTCGGGTCAAGACCCGACATGTCTTTGTATGACCAAGCAAAAGCTTCTATCTTCTCTATCAAGAGAGTTGTGTAGATGGATTGCTCTTCAAGGGATAAAATTTATCCCAATTTTACATTCTTAGGAGCCTTAGGATCAGTGCCAATGTCTACATCAATTATTTCCTCTATTGACATGTGGGATCCCTCCTCAAGATGATGAGGTGTAGGGATCAAGTGGATGTCATCAGCTGGATTCAAAGATTTGATCATGTCTGGTTTGATCTCAGCTTGACAAACATCTTCAGATGGCCCTTGGGAGAAATGAAATGGTTGTAACATTTCTTCACAAGGGAAGAACTCTTTGAGTGATGGTGGAAATATAGTGTGATCAAAATCAATTACCTCTTGGTTGAGGTGCAAAGGTTTTGAGGGGTCATTAGGATTATGGAGTGGTGTGGTCAGATCAATGGAAACCATATTGATGGATAGTAGATAGTTTCCATTCATAGGTGGAAAAATCCTATCAAATATGGGTGGCCCTAGATATATCGGAGGTGGTTGAGGTGGTAGTGGAATGACTGGATGAGGCCTAGGAGGAGCCAGGATGATCGAATATTCTAGGGGTAGAAGCTACCTCTAAATGGGTTGGTACATAGGAAAAACCTTAAGATAGAGCTCATCTAGGTCTATGAGAGGCTCAATGGGGGTGAAGTCTTCTCCTTCATTGCTAATCCATCGAATGTGGTGAGGACCTAGATACGCCAATTCTATCTCATCCTCATATTCTTTTGATGCCTCACTGAAGGAGTCAGAAGGCTCAATAGAAACCATTGTAATGGGAAGATGATCTCCTAGTAGATGAAAATAGCCTAGGTCAATGTAATCATTCTCATCAATCTCATCCTCAAAGCCTATGGTTAGGCATTGGAGGGAGTCTGCAAGGAGTTCATTCGACATATGCACAAAATACCCTAAGCCAAATTTATCTATAGGGAGCTGGTATTATGGTTGGTAAGGTGTCCAAATACCCTGCTCATATCGACCAAGACCATTCCCATGCCAATGGTAGTGGTAAAAGTATCATAAGGTAAACTCCGGGTTTGACATATAATTGACATTCCCTGAAAATGGATCATCATCATCCTCCATCGTAGGGGATGAACTCATAGAATTATCAATACCTCCATAGATGAAGTTTATTTGATTTAGAGGTACCCCCAAGGGCACAACTATACCAATGGGTAGTGATGGCAAGTGAGGTCTACCTATATCCTGGATGGACTTGATGAGAGGTGTGAATGTGACATTCTGCACAAGGTACTCAATGAGACTAGGGTTAGTCAAATGGATCATGACTTGCGATGGGGATGATGGGGATGATGGAGGATGATGGAGGTGGGTTCATCCATCATAGTAGATGATTCTTCTTCATCCATGGGAGTTGGAATTTTTATTATAGAAATGGTGGAAATGGATGATGGGGTTTCCTCAATTGGTGCCTTCAACTTTTTCTTGCTCGGAGGATCCGATGATGAAGAAGGGATGTTAGAAGAAACCAATGGTGAGGGTTGATATGGAGGTGATGATGTGGATGGATCAGTGGATGGGAGTGATGGTTTTGATGGGGGCTCTAGATGTTTGATAGGGTTGTCATGCTAGATGTCCAGATGCATGGATGGTAAGACAAATTCTCATGGATTACTGACCATATTACAATATTTGAAAGGCTCAAAGTCTGAAGGGACTACATGAACTTGTCCTTCATGGATATATTTAATGCACTGGTGTAGTATATATGGGATGCACTTCATATCTCTAATCCAAGGTTGGCCAAGCAATATGTTATATTGCATCACACCTTCCAAAATGTGGTATAATGTAGGAATCATCTTTAGTCCAACTTGGATAGGAAGGACTATTGTGCCAACTGTAGAGCATAGAGCATCATTAAATGCTCGAAGAGTGAAAGTGGATGCTACAATATGTGATGTTGGAATACTGAGATGTTCCAGTGTGGTAGTGGTGATTATGTTGATAGAAGAACCTGTGTCAATCAACACTCATTTATAGGGGATCCGTTTACACAAGCAATGATGTGCAATGGAGGATCGACTTTGTTAGTGGGTACTAGCTTGATCTCATGATCATAGAAATTTATGATTGGTTCTTTACATTTTTGAATGTGCCCCATAAAATTGGTAAAAGCATTGGGATCTTAGGGCTGCAATTCAATAGATTTTAGAATCTCCATCAGAGCTTCTCTATGTCGTGGTGATTGTTGTATCAGCTCATAGATGGAGAGTTTAGCTGATGTCATTCATAGACTTTGGGTAAGCCTACTTCTGATCATCACCATTGATTGAGGTGGTGGACCTTGGATAGGATTTGATTTTGGTAAGGGTTATGATGTATAAGGAATATTGGTTGGAGCTATAGGTGGTGCAACTCGATCAGGATATCTCTTATTCCTTATCATAATATTGATCATCCCAATGAACCCCTGATTGGGTGGGGCCATGTGGACTTCATTGACCTATCTTATCTGATCTTCCTTAACCTCATGCGTAGGTAAGGGATCCTTGAATATGCCCATCTGTTGGTTATTGATAGTAAGAGGATTATCAATTTGTAGTTGATTTTTCTCGAGCATATCTTGTACTATGTTCTTAAATGTATAGCATGCCTAGATATCATGACCATTTTGTTGATGATAGAGATAGTATAGGTCCTCTCTATACCTCTTAGGTTTTGGGTGATTTGGATCCATGGGGTGAATCTTAGGCAAGGTGATAGCCTTCACCTCACACAATCGATTAAAAAGTGATACCAAATATTTAGGTAATGGTGTATAGTTGTGAGGTGGGTGGCATAGTTGATTATGTACCTAATTTCATTGAGGTTGGTCATGGTATTGCGTAGGAGGGGGTTGAGCTTGATAGTTGGGTTGTTGGGGCATTGTTTGTTTCTCAGGCCTTGGAACACTCAAGACAACTTGATTGATCAAAGGTGGTTTTTGTTGTGTATAATTACCTCTGGGGTTCTTGTTCCATTCCTTCTTGCAAATTTTGATGTCCCCCTCCTAGACCTTGATGTCCTTGATGACCTTGGCCTATGCCAAAGCCTCCTCGAATGTTTGGTATTGTTGTAGTTGTAAGAAAAGTGAGATTTGCTTTGAACAACTCCTAGTGAACATTCGGGTAAGTTCTATGATGGGTAAGGTGAAAGGTAATTTTGACATAACCTTTCTCCACTTGTTTCCATATTCTGTGATAGGCTCATCATCAAATTATCAAAGGTTGGACAAGTCAGTCAAGTTTACTTTCTTCTTTATGCCAAATGAGAAGCATTCTAGGAATGCATTTGCAAGTTGTTCAAAGCTATAGATGTTGTGCCTTGGTAGATGGTTATACCACTCTAAGGTTGGGCCAGAGAGTGTTATCAAGAAGGTCCTAAGTAACAAGGCATCATCATCCTAGAGTTGGAAATAGAGGTTCATGAAACTGGTTACGTGTTCTTGTGCATCATCATCTCCTTTAAATTTATCCAATTTTAGCATTTCAAAATGCTTAGGATATGGAGGACATGGGACCGAAGGATGGAGTGGTTGATTACATAGTTGATGCAATGTGGGATTTTGATAACCCATTCCTTGCTTCTCCAATGATTTGATGCACTCTATGAGCACCCTGTAAGCTTGAGATGATATTATCTCATCTTCCTGCATTGGTCCTCAAGGAGGGGAGGTAGAATATTTTTGTTGGGATGATGTGGTTGAATATAATCATCAACCATATCCTCATAGAGTGATTCAGGATATCCTTGGTCTTGATACTCTGGCTCTAGATCCTCATAGGCTTCATATTCTGGTCGATGATTTTATGGTTGATGCTTGTTGAGACCTATGGTGATGGATGGGCACATGAGGAGGGTGATTTTGATTTGGCCTAGGAGGTAGGTCATGGTGTTGCATAATGCACCTTTGATGGGTTTGCTGCCTATAGGTACTAGGTGTGAGGACCTCCTCATGCGTTGCTTTTTGCAATCATTCCTGGTGTAATTGTTGTTGATGCAACCTTTGTTGGTGCACCTTTTTTGGTCTAATCGACTTCATTCTAGGTATTCTTGATCCATTTGCAACTTATCCAACCATAGTTAGTGTAGTTGCTCTTATTTATTTATGTTCTACCTAGGTATTTGATTCACTTGATCAGTCATGTGAGGTCAATGAGCCCTTGTATTAATATGAAGGGACTTGGCTTGCTCTATGGGCCCAATAGGGTTGGCTACCCATTTTCCATGATTGAGGGAAGTTATGTTGACCTAGTGCTCAGGCTTGAAGGTGAATTCTACATACTTGGATGGTGTAGAGGTACAATGTGCTTGCATGGAACACTCTCCATGGGGAGAAATAGGATGACCTGGGTCTTCCTCTTCCTCATATTCAATATAGATGTGAGTAGATGAGGCTATCCTATTAGGATGATGAGGGTCATACCTATCTAGGTGAGCAAATTTTTGGCTCATCCATGGATGATCAAGTGGAGTGGCTTGCTCATCTAGGCTAGGTGATGGTGCATAATCTTGCTCCTACTTATATTGGTGGATAGATCAAGTCGAGATGTGAATCTATGACACTCCCCTACTAGGCCCCTTAGTGGGTGGGTTATGTCTAATAGTAGCATGAGATTGGTTTTGACCAAGAAGCTCATCTTCTTGATCATATTGAGGACCCATAGATGCATCTTAGATAGGGATATCCTAAAGATCAGATTCCTTGTAGGTGATGTTAGCATTATGATGGATACTAGGATGCCATTTAGGAATGACCATGTCCTCGAGATTGAATTAAAGATGTTCTATGCCTCCTTGCAAATTTTCAATAGCACTAGCTCATGAATGAGCTCAGTTGCATGTTGTTACCATGATGTTGATTAAGAAAATAATAAAGAAACAAATAAGTAGACAATGTGATTATCTCATTTAAGTTTTGATTGTGAATTCCTATAACTATTTGAGTGTATTTTGATGTTGAAACCTTATTCCTATGAAACTAAGGGTAAAAAATAGAAAACTACTAAAAGGTAGTTTGAACACACCCCCTATCGAGGAGTGTAACTCAAATGAAAAAAAGTGGCTTCCTATTGGATATTAGCTCAAGGTAAAACCTAAGGAATCAAAATTACCCCTTGAAGGAGGCACGTTGTCTGAGTCCTGCTACTTGCCTAATACTTGAGATAAAGTCTCACAGGCTTTTCCTTCACTCTCGGTTAAGGCTTGGACAAAAATGATAGCTGTGTTCCACTTATTATTAAGCCCCATGGTAAAAGGGCATTACTAACCTTCCCACTCTAGGTGCACCCAAGAGTAGGGGACTTTTTGGTGATGAAATCTAGAAAGCCACTCACTTTGGCCACTAGGGTTGCTATGGTGCGAGCCAATGGATGGAGATGAAGCCCACCGTCGTTGGTCTCGATTAACGGTTGGTGATGAAATCCAACTCGTTAATGTTAAAGTGAAATATGGTGTGTGGGGTTCCTTTTATTATGCAAAAGTAAATAAATCATGAAGCACACGATGATTTTCACTAATGCAAAAATTAATGTTTGATTTTTAGAAATCCTAAAATAATCAAAACTTCTAAAATGTAGAACCCTACAATGAGACCAACCTTTGAATAGGCAATAATAAGTAAACCATAATAGTATTTAAATAGAGGTCATCTTGCATAGGGATGACTATAGATAGAGGTCATCTGACACATAAACAACTAGAAATAAGGGCCATCTAGGATAGAAATGACCATAGATAGAGGTCATCTGACCTAGGGATGGTCATAAATAGAGAGTTTTAAAAACTCAAAATATTCTAAAATTCCTTCACTTAAATATGAAAATTTTACTTTTCTTTACTAAGAATAGAGAAAGAAAGATAGAATGACTTACTGTGATAGCCTATGTCTGATGTAGATACTATTTTCTGGTGTTTCTGCTTTCTGATCTGAGGTCATCTCTGTAAGGGATGGTTGCACCTATTGGTCATCTTGGTAAGGGATGGTCATACCTGCAACTCACAAACACCAAAAAAATAGTAATTAGCAATGTGAATGCAAGATGTGGACTAAGTCCAATCGTGATCACCACTAGAAATGCTGAAAAAGATCATACATCCATGAAATGAAATACAAGATCAAAATGTAGCAAATCAAGATGCAACCATAAAGATAAAGAATGAAATAAAAGAAAATGATGGATGATGCCCTTTTTATTAATAATATCTTGTTCTTTTCCAAGAAGGTTACAAATAAGATCCCCTTTGAGGGATTGCTACCAATATTGATACAATGAATTACAAATGAAATAATTTGGATGTACTATGTAGAATATTTTCGCATCCACAAACTAATTTGGGATAGGTTTTTGGGACTATCGCAATGGATGATGATATGTGAATCTTTATGTTATTGCTTCCTCATAGATACCTATGATCTACACACAAGAATATTAAAGAACATTAAAAGTATATGTAGAGCCTTTCAAGATAAGGCCCATATTGATAGCAAGGAAAATGATAAAGAAACTAAAATAAGATGAATGCATGCATGAAAATGAAATCTATCTATGCTAAACAATAATTAGAAATGCTACTAAAACTTAACAAAAGAAGGAAAATAGGAAATAAATCTCTACCCAAGAGGTTGTATTTATGTAGAGATGGTCATACCTATGGGCCATCTCTGAGAGAGATGATCGCTAATCTACAAGTGATTCTCTTGTGGTCGATGCAAGGCGATGTCGGGTTCGATCTGTGGATTGGTCGACAAATTGGTGCGTTCATGGGGAATGACTTAGGGGGTGGAATTCAATGCTAAAACAAGGATGTTAGATTGCACAAAGAGCATGGATGTGATATTCAACCTTCAAAATGATCCATTGGCATGCTTTCTATGGAGAAAAGAATGCAAAAAGGGTTGGAAGCTTCATGGTTGAAATTTGGTAGCACTTCATTGCTTGAAAATTGAAACTCTCCTTGATAAATGTATGAAGGTTGGGTGCCATTATATAGACTTCCAAAAGGGAGTCCAATATTGCATGGGAAGCCAAGAAGTGGTTAGATCCAAGAAAGGTAACTGCCCATTCTTGAATCTTCCCCACAACTAATTATGTATGTTGTTATGCTTAGTTGGCTCATGTAACCACTTTAACCATGGTGCAAGATTTTGTATTTTGTTTTTGGTATGACTATATTGGGGTGATATGGCCTTGACTAGAGGTCATATCATGGTAATATGGTCTCTGGAGGCCATCCTTTGGTGGGATGGTCCTGGATGCAAAGGGAAATTCCTCCCTGTTTGAGTGGTGAAAACCACTGTTGAGCCCTAGGGCTGCCCAAGGTGGGTCATATGGCCTTAAAGGAGTCCATATAGGTAGTCTCCTCAACATGACGTGTTTTAGGTGTCTACACTACCCATTAAATAATGGATTTGATTTTTGCTGGGTCAATTGTGATACCAGTTGTCAAGATGATATGCTAGAAATAGTGCACTCTTTTTTGAAAAAAAGTACACTTGGATAGATTGTTGTAGAGCTAATGATCCCTTAGTATCTACATAAATCCACTTAAGTGTTGAATATATTCCTTATCATTATAAAAGTAGATTAATATATCATATAAAAAGACTACCACAAAATTGCATAGAAAATACCTAAATACTCTATTCATGAGGCTCATGAAAGTTGTTGGTGTACTTGTGAATACAAAAGGAATCATGATCCTGATCTAGATTTCATAAAAGTTTTCCAGAAGAGAGAGCCCATAATATTGAGTGGGTTTGAGAGGTAACTACCATTCTGGTTTAGGTACTTGACAACAATGATATGGGTCCACTTCACCTCTTCCTTTTTGATGAGTTTACACCCTTGTTTAATTATGAAGGCTTCATTCATTAACCATAGGTATTTAAGTACTAAGCCTCTGTAGGCTTTCCTATTGCAAATTTGATTCCAAGATATGAGATGTAATTTATTGTGATCTTTGGACCTAGCCCACAGGAAGTCTTTTTTAATGCATTCTAGCTTATCTAAACCTTCACAGGGATCCCAAAGAGCGACATAAAATAGATAGGGATGCTTTCTAATGTAATCTTAACTAGGAGGACCTTTCTTTCTTGTCTCAGGAGAGTGCCTTTCTAGTTTGCAAGCTTCTTTTATAGTTTCTCCACAACTGGATCCTAGTAGATCTCTAACATTATTCCCTTGAACAAGGGTAAGCCAAGGTAAACAACTCAAAACTCAAAAATACCACAACCAATAATGTTAGTAATCTTTATTTGCCTAGCCAAGGAAGTGTTTAGGAAGTACATTTTTATTTTTAAGAGGTTTATCCTTTGCCTCACCACTTTCTCAAATAAAATTAGTATCTTCTTTACTGCTCTAGCTTGCACCACTAAAGCCAAGAAGGAAAGAAGGGTATCATTAAAAAATAGGTTATGAGAGATTGGATTAGTCATGAGGGTTGGTTTTAGGCCTACAACCATGGGATCCAAAATAATAGATCTCTCAAGGGCTTCATCCATGAGGATGAAAAGGTAAGGAGATAGGGGATCTCCTTGTCTTAGTCCTCTGGAACTATGGAAATAGACTTCCAGAGAACCATTAACTAGAACTAAGAATTTGGCTATGGAGAAACAGACCCTTAATAAATTAATCCAATTTTGATTGAATCTAAATTTAACTAGTACCTCCACTAGAAAATACTAGGGCACTCTATTGCAGGCCTTGTTCATGTCTAGATTGAGGGAGAGTCTCAGTCTACCACTTTTTTGAATTGAGTGAATGTTCATGAACCATAATAAAACCATCCAAGATTTTTTTCTAGCCATAAAATCGCTTTACACCTTGTCAATCAAAAGATGAATTATATGTTTTTGTCTGTTAGCCATTATTTTTGTGAGAATATTGTAAATAGTATTGCATAATCTAATTGGATAGAAATCATAGAACTTGTTAGCTCCTACCGACTTTGGGATAAGCATCAGGAATGTGAAATTAATCCTAGAGGGGACAAGATTGGAAGATTGAATAGACCTCACTACTTCACATACCTCGTTCCTTATAATATGTCAATTTTTTTGAAAGAATAAAGAGGGAAAACCATATGACTAGGGTATTTAAATGCTCCCATTTCAAACATTGTAGACTTAATCTCATCGTCTCTAAATGGAGTTTCAAGATTCTGATTCATAACCCCTAAAACTAGATTGGGAATGGATTCTAAAAGTTTATTTTTTGCATATCTAGCCTTGAAGTCTCTTGAACCTAGTAGGTTTCCAAAATAATAAATTGCCTCTAATATGATTTCACTAATATCCACCATTATGGTTCCATCATATTTGCAAATTTCTCAAATTCTGTTGGAACTCCTGTACCTCAGAGTAGTAGTGTGGAAAAATTTGGTATTTCAATCTCTTTCTTTAAGCCATAGTGACATTGATTCCTCCTACCAAAGAAGTTCCTCCTTAGACAAAGTATTGTGAATATTATACAACTCCTTCTCCTTACTCTTGATAACAATAGAAAATCCCTTAGATTCCACCATTATTTCCAAATATTTAAGTTGGGCTTTAATAAACTCTATCTTTTTGAAAATATCCAAAATTTCTTTATTCCAAACTTTTAGTCTATTTTTGATAAACTTGAGTTTATTTACAATTTTTGAAATGCCTTTCCCAAGCACCGAAACTGACCACCATTCCTTAATTCTTGTTTTTAACTTAGGGTGAGAGCACCATATGGCTTCAAAATGGAATGGTCTAGGGAAAAATACCAATTGTAGAGGAGATTCTATCTAGAACAGATTATGGTCCAACCCAAATTTAGGGAGGAAAACCAGAGATACATCACCAAATAAGTGCAATCCTTATTTTAAAACTAGCACCCTATCAAGTCTAATTAGGATGAGTTGATCCCCAACATGCCTGTTACTCTAGGTGAATCTAGAGTCTTTCAAATATAAGTCCATTAACTCACACTGGTTCATGAAGTCAATGAAGTACTCTATACTCCTAACACACAGGTAGTTACTAACTCTCTTATCTGATGGATAAATAAAGGAGTTAAAATATATAGGTAGCAGTTAGGATTCCTACTTGAAAATATCCCTCATTTCCAATAAAGATATCTAAAAATACTTTCTATTGGGACCTAAGTTCAGGGTATAGTCATTGGACATAACCCACCTTTGATTAGATGTTTTATACTAGAATTTTTTTTTAATGATTCTCGTGGAGGAAGAGATGATATAACCATATACCTTTGAGACATCCCAAAAACAAAAAAAATCTCAAAAGAATCCACTTGTCGTGCTGGCTGTAAAACTAGCCTCCTTCCAAATAGAGTTCTTAGAAATTTCAATATTACCAGCATCAATATTATATCCCTAAATAAAAATAATATCCAAATCCACCTCTTTCCTATAGGAAGAAATCATATACCATTTGGAGGATCTATTCAATCCCCTAATATTTCAAGAGAGGAATTTCATTTGCAAGATTTGGAATTGAGATTCTTTTCACCAACCACAAGCTGGGGAGCTTGTTTGAAGGATTCAAGTTTTAGCTATCTGCTACCTATTTCCTTACTCTTTTCTATTTTTAGTAGAGTCTAAGAGCCATTCGTAATCTCAATTTTTGCTTCTCTTTTCCTTAGATATTTGTTAGTGGATTTGCCAATGTTTTTCTCTATTCCAATATCAATCTATCCCTTTTAGAAAGTTCTAGTTTTTAGACCAGGATATTCTTTTTCCATAACTAGCTTGGTAGGGAGAACTGTTTCACTTTTGATTGTAATATTTTTTGGACAATAGGTTCATACAATGTGAAAATTTCAAACAAGTTATGGAGTATAAGGTCTTTCAGACTTCCCTTCGCTAAGGATGGTTAATATTTTCTCCTAATTTCTAGTTCTAGTATTCTTAAGATCTCTTCTTGAATAGGATTTTATGTGTTTAGCTCTTGGTTATTTTTAGTATCATCCCTTACATCATCATCGAGCAACACCAAAGGCAGGGTTGTATTTTTACCAATTCTCAATGAATCCTAAGCCTCCTCTTCACATAGAGCATCTGCATTTTTAGATAGGGTTCACTTAGGAATCCACATATTTTTCTTCCCTAATGACTTCACCACTATGGTTGAGTGTTGAGCAAGACAATGTTCCAATATATGACCATGTTTGCCACACCCATGGCACCACATGAGTTTATTCTCATATTATATTGGTTACACCCATGTACCTAGGTTTGAGACAAGCTCAATAGAGTTTGGAAGGTATGTATAGACATCAACCATGACACACATTCTAGAAATAACCATACAAATTTTAGCTCTTTTTGTTGCATCAATAAAGATGAGATCATCGATATATTTCACTATGCCTTTGAGGATGTCATGGTACCAAAAGTGCAAAGGTAGAACTGGTAGCCTAATATAGAGGGGGACAAGGTTGACCTTCTAAGTAATAGGATTAAAATATATGTCCCACTTATGGATGAATAAGCCCCTCTTCCTAAAACACCATGGTCCCCCTTCTAAATGTGCTTGGAGTCCTATTCACAATTGAGTTTGATCAGAAATAAGGATTTAGGGATAGCAATAATTTCAAGTTAATCCAAGGGGCACCATTTAGACATAGCTCATATCGAGATAGAGTCTAGGTGCACCATTAATATAATGTTTAAGATAATGCTACATTTATAAATTACTAACAAGAAATTATGAGGTCATTTCTAAGTTAAATTAAGTAACTAGGCATTATTCATGTCCCTTGGATTTATGGAAATAATCCTTCCCTATAAATGAGTTTTCTATCAATGTTATGAGAAAAAAATCATAGAGTATTATATTAACTCTACTTTAAAGTTTTATAAGTTCAAACTTAGCCACTTGGTATAACAACATACTTAAAAAATACCATACAAAATTTATACAAAGTTCTCATTCCTCATACATGTGGGCCCATAAGAGATCCCACATAAATATTTCCTAGCAATTTTGTTGGACTATCAATTTTAGAAATTTTTATAAATTAATTATAAGGCAACATTGTTAAGCCTGTTGTCTTTGCATAGAAGTTGACCAGGAACTAGAAATTAGCTTGTTGGGCCTAAAATAAACTAAGGTAGGAAAATACAAACACTCTAAACTGGTTAGATTCAGATTGGTTGGATGTATAAATGGTTAGGTGAAGGGGTGGTTAGCAATTTTATAGTGGTGGAAAGCTCTAAAGCCTTACAATTGCTCTAGCTAGGTCCTTGAACTCCTAGCAACTAGTATAATACCTATAGTATATAGTGATAAAATAAGAATGCTCATGGGTAGGTTACTTTAAGGGGAAATCATGCATGTTAGAGGCATGAGACACCTAGACACTTATCAACCATACAAAGCAAGACAATTATAGAAAAACAATAGGTAGTCTTGTTGAACCTACAACAACATACACTACCATTAATCATAAGCAAATTTTCTTATAAATTTGATAGCTGACACAACAACAAGGTATGATCAAAGAGGTTGAGTATGATTAGGTGGCACAAATATACTAAGAACATGATGAATGGTTTTGATCAAGTGTAGCTAGAGGAAACAAAGTAAAAATTGATATCCACTCCTACCAAGCATACTGATCAAGCATGAGCTCCAGACAACACTAGGTTGTGCCTATATTGTTAGGCCTATGGTAGGTCATCCTTGTAATTATTAGCTAGGCTAGTATATAAATATATAAATAATAGTATTTAACCTAGTATGAGGGTTAAAAATTTGATTATTTGCTTGTATATTATGTAATTATGCTCTACAATTTTAATGAATCAACTTGCTAATTGACCTTTGATAGCATTGTATTATTCAATTATTTCGTATGTGGATGCTTTGTAGCCCTTAGATAATTCTATAAAAATATCTATGGGAGGTCTAGTAGTCTATTATATTAGGACCATCTATTGGAATATTAGGGATGCTTAGTGTTTGATTGTGTGGTTTTTACTTCTTCTATAAAAGTTATTTAGGGTGATAAGAGCTATTGGAGTAGTGGAGGGCATGATCTAGGCTTAATTTATGTTCAATGAAACTTTACCTAGTAATTGGTTTGTTAGGTCCTACATGTAGTTTAGTTGCTATGTGTTTTGCATAGTATATGAAAAAGATGTTAGCCAAATGTCATATGCATCTAATCTATATATTCTATCCCTAACATTCCATTTCTCACTCTAATATCCCCCCATATTTTTATTTTTTGTTTTGAAACAAGGAATCAATCTACTCTAGAGGCTAGCTAAGGATAAATCCTAAAGAATCCAATATTGGGTTTGCAATCAAGGGCACACTTCTATCCATTAAGAAATATATAGACCAAGAGTTTTTGACATGCCTGGTGGGACCAAACTTATTTGATTTATTTCTACAAATACATTATTGATGGGATAAAACAACATACTACAAAAATTCACCCATCCATTGTGCTAGACCAAGAGATTTTGGTATGTTTAATGGGATGAATCATTCAATATTTATCTCATTTGCCTAAAGAACCTAATATTCTAGTGTATATCTTGACCTCATAAGTAGAGAATATACATTCACTTTATGAATCCACTATTGAAATACCTTGAGATTGTCAACTTCATTAAAGGAATGAGCTCTAGGGACAAATTCCACAATCACATGCTAACAAGATTAAAGACCAAAAATCTCAAAGAACCTATGCATTTTATTGTACTACTTGACTAGAGTTATCATAGAAGACTAGGTAAATACCACTCTCTTATTAGATCTCCTTACATTCAAATTCATGTTCCTCTACAATATTTTTCCAGACAATATCCTAAAAGTATATATTCAAAAAATATTGCTAAACAAATATATCCAAGGTGGAA
Source organism: Wollemia nobilis (assembly GCA_028583015.1). NCBI lineage: Eukaryota > Viridiplantae > Streptophyta > Pinopsida > Araucariales > Araucariaceae > Wollemia > Wollemia nobilis. The sequence goes on along the minus strand of JAQPPZ010000136.1, from coordinate 16,727,205 downwards.
TAGTAATTGTTCCCTCTTTCTTAAATATCTCCATGAAATTTCTCAGTCTACTTTTAAAGCTTTACCACCTTTTGATGGAACTGAGAAAACTGCCTATGAGCACTGCTAAGAAATGGCTTACCTAGATGCTATTCATAATATCCAACACAAAAATTCTATGGTAAGGCTACTAGCCATATATTTTAGAGAAAACATGCTCACATAGTATAGATCGCTTGATGATAACAATATTACTTTATGGGCTCAGCTTGTTGAACCATTCATGTTGAAATTTAACTAGGTAGAAGATCCATTTTCATTGCTTACACAGTTCACCTCCATTCATAGACATCCATAAGAAAATATCACTAATTTTAAAATCAAATTTACCAAAATGTGGTAGCAAATTTCAAAAGATACTAGACCTTCCCACATCAAGCATACATCTATTACATCCAAGCCTTTGAACTAGATATAGACCTTCAAATTTGGCTAGCCAATGATATGAGATTCCCTGAAGTCTTTCAAGTTGTACTTTCTATAGAAAATGCATTGATCTTAGTTGGCAAGCTTCCTTATAAGGTTACTATGACATACTTCCTAGAGTTATCACATCATTCACATCAATATTTGACCACTGTTATTCTATAATATACCCATATTATAGCACTTGGAGCTTTGCCTAAGCCTACTGCACCATCTCTACCTGTCTTTCTAGATCACAAAATAAGGAAAGGGTAGCATTGAAGAATATGAATAATAAAATAATTATGTTAGAGAGGTAGAATGTAGATAAGAGATATGAGGGCTATTAACCTAGGAGGTTTCCCTATATCATTAAAGACTAAGATGTATCTAGTAGCAATGTCATCGAATGAATAAATATTGCATATAATAAACCAAAGGAGATACCATCTACTTCTACTCATGAAAGCTACTAGTGCTTGGCCTATAATGATCCCCACAATGTAGACACATGTATGGTCTATCAACACTAATTTTAGTTGGTAGGAACAAAGAAAATACAAAAAACAAAAAAATGCAAAATAAAGCGGTCAACATTTTGATGGATCCAAAATAAGTAATGGTAGCCAAGCAACCTGAGGAAGAAGAATCTATTCAAATATTGACAAGATTTGATAATAAGTCTTTTTAAGGGGAGTCACAAAAGTTGTAGCTCTTCAAAGTCTCTGCTCAACATTATAAAAAGTAAGCAAAAGAGAATCCAAGGTCAGAACCAACAAAAGCGAAGGTCATCCAGGAGGATTGTAAGGAACAAGCACTAATAAGGATATAGTATCCCTCTATGACCAAAAGGTAAAGGTTGGAAGACATCAAGAAATATCATAGAAGATCTGAAGATCTTTATTAGAAGGAATACAAGCTTCCATGAGTGATTGAGTACAATATTGTTGAAGAACTCAAGAAGAATCCTTCTAAGGAAAGCATGTGTGATGAATTACTAATCCCTGTTAGATAGATCTAATTATAGTAGCATTTAAGGACATAAAATCTAAATAAGAGAAGCTATTAAACTTAAATTTGGTTGAAGACAAACCAAGCCCTAACATGGGTAAGACTGACCACCCCTATTCATATTTAATTTAAATTAACTTAGAAGCAACAACTATTGTCATGCCAAAGGCAATATACAAAGAAATAAGGATGGAATACACATGCTTGAGCCCTAGAGTTCTATAGTTGGATGGTACTCTTGTCTGGATATTTGGGGTGGTCAAGGACATACTAATGGTTCTACACAAGCTCAAAAAGTAACAATTATTCCTGAGGTAGTCATGGTAGATATTCTAACCTAATTTGGTCTATGCCTATCCAAATAATTCACTACCAAGCTAGGAGGAAATTTGTATAGATTATTCTCATATGATCATCCCTCATAAAGACCAAAATATCAAGATATATGTGAAAAATCCATCTCCCTTCCATATTGTGAAAATTGAAGAAGAAAGGGTTAACCTATTGGAGGATGGTTTGGACTATGTAGAGGAGGTCAACTTGGTTGATGAAAACTAGGATTTTATTTATGAAGTTGCCAAAGAATATCAAATGGAGGCTGATAACTACCTTCAGAAAGTGATCAAAGACTTTTATACGGAGGGTAAATTTTCTCTAGAAGATTTTAATATTGTATTTAAAGAAGGACTAGGATTTTATTATGATGCAAGGTTAGGAGGTGAACAGTTATTGGTAACTCCAAAGCAAGGGTTCCATGAAATGAGAGCAACTAGATTGCTATCATAGGATGAACCTAGAAAGAAGGCTTTTGATGGCCTATGATAGCAAAATTAATTTTTTGAATGTTGATCTGACATAGAAATATGGTCACAAGAATTCTTGAAGGGTAACCCACTACATTGGGATGAGGAATAAGCTAGGCCAGGTAAACACAAAATGTTTGACCCCATAGGGACCAAGCTTTAGCAAAATATCCAAAGGCACAAGTGCAATGCATATGAGCCAACAAGAATCAAAGATTAATATGTACTAATAACAAAAAACAACTATTGCATGGAATGCTTTGCATAAAATAAGAAATGCATCAATTAGCATTATGATTATGCATAGGAAAGTGCAATAATTTAAGCCCATTATAATTTTGAAAATAAGTGGCATGCAAAAACTTTGAATTGCCGACAAGCCTACCCCATATCTAGTAGTAGAAGAATATAATAGAAAAGTGCAAGAGGTAGACATTGCTAAGGTTCCATTGGAAGATGTAGTATAAAGTTATCATTCAACTATTGGATTAATGCATGTGAATTCAATTCATATGGAAGTAAAGTATCATAATAAGAAGTAGATGATAAAATGTTTGACTAAATCCTTAGATGAAGAGCAAGATAAAAATAAAATCTTGCAAATACATATTAAGGAATTGTAGAAAAATCTTGATAATGTACCCACTAATATACATCTGTAAGAGAAAGACCAAAAAATTCAAGGCTTATAAGAAGAGTTTGGGAAACTAAAGCAATATATTGATGAAGAAAAAAAGAAAGCACAAACCTCTCATTTATAAAAAAAAAACTTGATGTAAAACAAGAGAGTTAGATGGAAAAAATGTTTGAAATCACCAAGTCACACTATCCAACCCTGAAATTCCTAACTTTTAGCTAACAAGTCATAAAATAATCCCAAGCTAAATTCATAATTTTTTGGAGCCAGATGGGCACAAAAGTGCAACAAACATACAATATGATCAAAATTTTGAAGGATCTGAGCCTCAATTGAAGATATTAATAGAGATAGAGAGAGATAAAGCAATGGAGCTAGCTAATAAATTCATTGAATGATATAAAATAATTCAAAAATATCAAGAGATATCTAAATCACTTAGTTATAAAGGGGATAATATGATTGCTCTATTGTGAGAATTTGTTGGTCTTCAATTTTCTTGGCTCTTGGACCAAAATGAAAACATCTTCACTATAGAACAACTAAAGTGAAAATTTGAGAAGATAAGCAATAGTGAAGAGGATTTTAGCACATAGCTAGAACATGATGGGGAAGGAATTATTTTATAATTCTTTGATAAGCTAGCCACAATGCATACAAAGATACAAGAATTAGCAAAAATATGTTCAAACCCCTCTTACATAAAGTTCTAAAAACTTAGAGGCATATATAATAGGCTAAGGGGATTCAAAATCGTACCACAACATATTTAGGATGTATCTTATCAAATTTTTCACCCTAGGAAGGAATGTAGACACTCAAAAGTCACACATTACCACTTCTCACATATTCACAACCAATCAATTTACAAAACCCTAAAAAATTACATAAATTAGCTTTGAAACACTATTCATTCATCAAAATCACTATTCATCATCCTTAGCCCCCTTGGGCTAGTTAAGCTCCTTCCTACACTTAACTATGGGTCCTCATGTGACCTCAATCATAACTCAACTAAGGTTGAATTCTTCACCATGGTCAAAAAGCACTTTATGGTCAAAAGTCAACCTTTTTGGTCAAAACTTGCTTTATGGCTAAACACATGCTTAATTAGATCTAATATTGATTTAAGCTAAGCCTGCCACCTCACCTAGTATACTTTGACTAGCCTAGCCTAACCTAGCCTAGCATACCACCTCTCATCTTAATATTTCCTCCATATCACACTCTCTTGGGCAATAAATGAGAATTGGAGACTTTTGCACATAAAAAGGAATATCAAATTCAAAGATATTTCCAATTCAAATCCAATTAATGCTATTTGAAGACTTTCCTCTAGGTCATCATGACATGTGGATGGGTGAGGGATTCTCTCACCCAATTCTATTTATGAGGAAACACACCTCAGAGGACATCTCACAATGCACACCTCACAGGGAACACCTCATGGGACACCTCAACCCCTCCCCTAGCCTTGGCCAAGTCTATAAATAGAAGGTTATTTTCATAGGAGATTTAGTTTAGCTTATAGAAACTCTATAGAAAACACTCTAGGCATATGAAATCCATTATATATCAAGCACATACATTTAGTATTAGGGTTTTCATCAGATCTATTATGCTCTCTATGCTTTAGATAGGTTATCGATAAAGAAGGCAACTTTTGAAGGTGACCCGATGACATATCATAGAAGAAACAACATTAGGAAATCATTTACTTCATATTTTGCAAGTTTGATAAAAAAAAAAAGTTTACCCCCCCCATGTGAACTTCCAGGACCAGACAAGTTCACACCCCCCATGTGAACTTTTGCTACAATAATTGTGAGGTCATCGAATAGGTAAATATGATATATTTTATGGTTTTTCATGGTTTTGTATAGTTTTAATCATATTTAAAGCTTATTTTAGAGTCTTTTATCTACATAAACATGGGGCTTGAACAAGGCAACCTCCCAAATTCTCTAACCCCATTTTGCAGGCTAACATATACAAAAGATAGATCAAACTAGTGGTGGCACACATACAAGAAGCCCACCTACACTAAGGAACATCCAAAAGATGAATCCAATTGCTTGTGAACATATTGGAAAGGGCTTGCTTAAGGAAGACCCATTTGTAGTCTTTAAGGAAAAATTTGTAAAAGGAGTCATCTTGTAACCCCTTTTATATTCAATATAAAGCAGTGATTCTACATCTATGAAATTAGAGTATTTTGAATGGTTTCATTTTGGCACGCTCGATGGAACCCCCACCAACATTAGCTTAATCACTAACTAAAAAATCATGTGGGTTATTTTTCTATGTTTTAGGTGTTGAAAACCCACAACAAATTCCACCACAAACCTAAGAAGCACTTCAGGTCCAACCCTGCAAAATTGTAGGTCCCAACGCTAAGTTTGCACCCCTTGTGTGAATTTTTAGATACATAAAAGTTTGCACCCCTCTATGTTAACTTCCTAAAAATGCAAAATTTGGGTGCACAACGATAGACGGGGGCATTTGCAACTACTAGGATGTAGATCTTTTGCTTTAGCACTGCTTGTTTTTATATTTTCAAGGTTGGTTCACCATCAAGGTTCAATTTTATTTCATGAAGATATATCTCATATTAGATTTGTTTTTAAAATAACCCTAGCCTAGATTTATTTTCAAAAGCACTTAAGCTAAGTAGAATTTCTTTCGAAAAGATACTTAGCATAGTTTACTTTAAAAAATTATTCGTAATCAAACTAACACCCATACACTCACATTTCATGAACAGTAGTAATATTGGATCTCAACACCAATTCCCACTCAAGATTGGTGACGTTGGATTTCATATCCTTCCACCAACTCGCACCCCTGTAGTCACCATAGTAGCACCCCTAGGAGTGGTTGACTAGTCTTCATCATTAGGAGATACCCTACTCTTGAGACTAGTTTCAGAATTAATAAACATAAGGGACCTTTGATGTAGGTAGTTTTAGAAAGTTCCTTTACCATAGGGATTTTCAAATAATTAGTGGGTGCAACTTATTGTTATTGTTCATGCCTTAAACATGAGGGTTAAGCAACCGCATGGCAAGGATAGTAGTAGCACATTGATAGTGCGACCTATCTTCATGAGAGTATTTTGAATCATTAGAGAATTTTGAGTCTCCCCCCTTTTGGATACCATTTTACTGTACCTTATTCTATTTAGGTCACCAATTACCTGTTGGACACATAGTTCTATTTTGTGCATCTTTGGGTGTTGTATAAGGTTCTATTCTATGACGTACCTATTTTTTTTAGCATCCACCCATTCCTATTGTTTGTTATTAGGATGGATACTATTGTCAAAATACATAAAAACCCCAAAAACATTTGCTTATTAGTGGTTACAACAACATACAAAAAGTGTTCACAACTCACTTGCTAGTTTTCCACAGTCTGTAACTCCACAATGTACTTCACTCTATTTTTTTTCTTGAGGTCTGCACTCCCACATGTGAATTTATAGATACAAGACAATTTGCACCCACTGTGTGAACCTATATTCTAGGCTACAGAAGGTTAGAAAATAGTCACAGAGCACACAGAGGCTCCAAAATTCACAAAACACTTCACTGTGTCTATTTTTTCCAAGTTTGCATCCCCCATGCAAACTTCTAAACATAGAAAAATTTGCACCCCTCGTGCGAACCTAGTTTCCAGGCTACATAAAGTCACAAAAATAGACATACAACACACAAAGGCCCAAAACTACACATATCCCTACCCTCTATCTATTTTCTTGAGGTTCACACCCCCATGTTATAGAAAAATTCATAACCCCTCGTGTGAACATGTATTTTCCAAAACAAGAAGGTCCAAAATAGTCACCTCGTACTCAGAGGAACTAAAAATACACATCTTACTACCCTCTATCTATTTTATTGAGGTTTACAACCCCATGTACAAATTTATAGATACAAAAAAATTTGCACCCGCCCGTGCAAACCTATGTTTTTTAGAATAGAATAGTAAAAAATCAGTCATAGAGCATACAAAAGCCTCAAATTCTTATTTTTAGCTATTTTTATCATCACAGTTGCACACATCATCATGCAAGACTCTCACATTCTCCCTTATCCAAACATTTTATCTAGGTATTTAGAGGAAACCACCTCTACCCATCCCCATACTCTTTCTTCTTATTCACACAATTCCTCTCCATATCCCACATTATACTATAGGATCTCATCCTATGATCATGATGTGAGGCATCACGCTCTTCCTCCTCCTCCAATGGGTACCCCTACCACTTCCCCCTATTCACACCATCATGCTTCCTATCATGATTATCCTCATCTAGGATCACATCTCCCATCTATTCTTCCTCCACCTCAATTTCCATTTCACATCACCCAATAGGTTGTCATTTTCTAGACTTATCAACCCCCATTATCACCTTCTTCACCTCATCCATATTCATATTTTACTTCACATCCATCATAACCCGCCACAAATAGAATTCATGCCCGTTCCATTTCCACACCCCCATATCCTTCGCCCATTGACATGCAACGCATCTTGGCATGTCTCGATACACTTGAGTTGCACATGAGCCACTGCCAATGTCATACATCCCCCCATTATCCAACCATGGTGGGTACCATAATTACTCCACTTCCACCAACCCCTCATCCTCAATAAATGGGTTCTCCATAACCTAGACAAGCATTCAATCCATTAATACCAAGTCAAACTCCCATTTGAACGTAACATCCTCCATGTTCTACTCATCCTACCACCACATTTTTTGAGCCCCTATCTCAAAATTTCCAATAGTTACATTGCACAGGCTACTTAATTCTACTTGAGGTCAAATTGATCGATCCAAATTATCCAAAACCTAAAGGGTATAATGAACACCAATTTTGTGTTTATCATCGCCAACAAGGGCATGATATCAACACTTATCGTGTTTTCACACAACTGGTCCACAACATGATGGATGAGGACACAATACAATGAACCAATCATGTTGCATCCTCACATAAGAATTGAGGCACAACTCAAAATTTATTGTCTCATCCAACACCACCATCACCACACGATCATACTTTAGCAACTACTCCCATGCCTCGACAAGTTCATTATGTCCATGGATGCACTTCTTATCAAGATGTTAGTCATACCAATATTATGACTGGCATTCCACAATCTCTGAGGCACTATTCTCCAACAACATAACATTTTTGTTTGATGCACTAACCACCCCTTATTTCCTTGTACATACTCTATCTTTCTCACTTCTTCAATTCTTTATTTTCTCCCCCTTCCCATCCATTTTATTCAACTAGTGGGACTTCTCCTCCTTACTCATCTTCTACAACTAGGGTATATTCTCTCCTACCAACTCATATTTTCCAATTGGAGGTATTCTCCTCTTTCCAACCCATATCACATATATGGAGGAGTTTCATCTCCCTCCAACCCATCTTCCACAATTGGAGGAGTTTTTCTCTCCTTGCATTCACCTCTCAATCAACACATTCATCAGCCAGGTCATTCATAAGGTATACCCTTTCTCTTAAAGGTTGCATCATTTGCCTAGCATTCACTTCTCAATCCAACCATCACCTCATGCGATATCCATAGGTACCAGTTAACCACCACAAGTATTGGTCCCACAACCTGTAACTCATTCCATTAATCAAGTACCAATGCAACAAGAACAAGTACTGGTCCTCCACCATATCATTCTACAATAGTGAGCACCGGGGCCATAAAAAGCTAATATTGGTTCTACAACCACCACTCACTCATCATTAGTAGATACTAGTACAACCACCACATGTATAGGTTCCACAACCTACAACTCATTCCATTCATCAAGTACTAGTGCAACAAGAACAAGTACTGGTCCTCCACCAAATCATTCCACATCCATGGGCACCAGGGCCACACAAAGCCAATGCTAGTTCTATAACCACCACTCACTCATCATTAGTAGGTACCAGTACAACAACCACATATATTGGTCTCACAAACTGTGACTCATTCCATTTATCAAGCACTAGTGCAATAAGAACAAGTACTGGTCCTCCACCAATTCATTCCATAATTAGTGGGTACCAGGGCCATAAATAGTTCCTCAACCACCACTCATTCATAATTTGTAGGTACTAGTACAACCACCACAAGTATTGGTCCCATGACCTGTAACATCATTCCATTCATTAAGCACCAGTGCAATAAGATCAAATATTGGTCCTCCATCAAATCATTCCACATTAGTAAGTACCAGGACCATAAATAGCCAATGTTGGTTTCCCAACCAACACTCATTCATCATATTTAGGTATAGTACAACCACCATAAATATTGGTCCCACAAATTGTACATCATTTCATTCATTAAGCACTAGTAAAACAAGAATAAGTACTAGTCCTCCATCAAATAATTCCACATTAGCAGGCACCAGGGTCATAAAAATCCAATGCTGGTTCCAAAACCACCACTCACTCATCATCAATAGGAACCAGTACAACCACCACATTTATTGGTCCCATAATCTACAAATTATTCTATTCATCAAGTACTAATGTAATAAGAATAAGTACTGGTACTCCACCAAATAATTCCACATGAGTGGGTGTTAGGGCCATAAAAATCCAATGTTAGTTTCACAACCACCACTCACTGATCATCAAAAGTTACTAGTACAACCACAACATGTATTGGTCCCACAACCTGTGACTCATTCCATTCACCAAGGACTAATGCAACAAAAATAAGTATTGGTCCTCCACCACATCATTCCACAACAATGGGTATCAGGGCCATAAACAACCATTGCTAGTCCCACAACAACAATTCATGCAATAGAAACACCTGCAAGGTTGATAATGTTTTTCCCTTTGCCTCACCCTCATGATCCATCATGAGGTTGAAAAGTTTTTTCCCTTTGCATTGCATTCAAGGTTTTTCCATGAACCTCAAAGCATATGGTCCTAAAAAATTGAAGCCAGGTTAAAATGGGTATATCCTTTTGTCAAAGGTTGCACCCTTTACCTCATCTTCAACAAAAAGGTTTTACCACAAACCTCAAAGAATTTGGCTTGCACATAAATGGCAAGGTAATTCAGGGAGGTTAAGAGCCTCTTTTCCCATTGGGGTTGCTATCCCTCATGCCTAGATCTCAAACTGCCTCTCACCATGGTGTATGCAAGGTGAAATCATTCCTTGTATTTTTGGCACCATATAGTTAGGATTTATGCTCACATATCATGCAACCACCCATCTACCATGGTCTTATTCCACACTTCACCTCCATATTTACCCAATTCAAATCTACCATTCATAAATTTATTTCAAAAGCACTTTGATTTTATGAGGAAGCATTCTAGCTTAGATTTATTTCAAAAAGTATTTCCATTCAATCTTCATTTCAAAGCATTAGGTTAGATTTGATTTCATGAGGAAGCATTCTAGCTTAGATTTATTTCAAAAAGCATTTCCATGTAGTCTTCATTTCAAAGCACTAGGATAGATTTGATTTCATGTAGATTCATCATAGCATAATCTAGCATAGGCATAGCCTAACATAGCATAGGTGTACCAATTCACATAGTCTAGGCTAGCGTAGACATAGCCTAGCATAGCATTTTGGGGGACCTCTCCTCCTCACCATCCATTTTCTATGACTAGGGTATTTATCCTCCTTGCAATCCATCAACTACAATTGGAAGCATTTATCCCCCTTTTTTAAATTACCTCATCCTCATTTATCACCTTCTCCATCATCCATTCATTGAATAAAGGGGTAGATATTTCACACATAAACACTACCTTGTGTATGATCAATCATCACACATTCAATATTGTAACTGATGTTTGTCTAAGAATTTTTCTTGAGACTATCTTTAGCCCTCATTTGCTAGGGTAGACATGCAGTAGAATATATCTTCTCCATAAAACCCTAATCTAATCCATATTTGGTATGTTACACACCATTGGATGTCGAGGGACTCATGTGTGTACACTATCATGAGTAGGACCCATCTATGGTTGACTAGCTAACCAAATTACATAGGGACAATGAGACATGACCATCATGATTTGGTAAGTTACATGCCATTTTATGTTCGGGGACTCATGTGTGTACACTATCATGAGTAGGACCCATCTATGGTTGAATAGTCGACCAAAAAAAAAAAAGCTTCAAATCTTGTCAAAGGTAAAGTTTCAATGATATTTATCCCTTTCAAAGTTGAGGCATATTACATTAATCATGACTGCAAAGTAATCTAGAATTTACTCCTTTAATGCCATTATTATGGCTCACCCACTTCAACCCATTCTTCATCACTAGGGGGGTTTTCCTCCCCTTGTCTAATCACTTCCATAATTAGGGGATTATGTTTCCTTTTCAATCCATTTCAATAACTGAGGTAGTTCTCCTTTTGTATCATTACATTCTCCTCTAGGAGAGTTAGCCTTCCTTCCAATTACACTTCACCATATTTCATTGAAGGGGAAATTCTCCTCACCCTTCACCTTTCACAACTAAGGGAGTTTCTTGCCTTCCCATTCTTCTTTCATGACTTGGGAAGTTTGCCTTCTCCCCCACTACATTTTCTAAGGGAGTTAATCCTTCTTCCATAATAAATTTCACCACATTCTCATACCAATCACATATATGGTTGAGCCTCACAATATTTGCTTTTTTCCATGTCAAAGATTCTATAAAATTAGGCATTTTCTTTTGGATTTACCCCACACTTGTCAACAAGTATTCAAACAAAGGGAAATCCATTATTCATTGTTGGGAGATATTATTTCTCAACATAACCATCATGGCATCCTTCAAAGTTATCTCGAACCACATGAAACCCAACACTTCATTAAGAATCATCTTACACATGGGTTAGTATTGGCCTATACTGGAGCATGGTTGTTGTGAATACACTTAACCATACATAAAATGGCAACACCATGCTAATATTACACTTTTTACCATCCCAAAAACTCTAGTAATTTCAATTTATGTGGTATTTTTATCAATGGGGTTTGTATTTTATCGATAAAATCATCCCAACCCTATCTAGAAATACTATAGAGTATTTTAAAAATTGTGTTTAATATATTCTTATCATTCAAACAATAGGTCTTAAAATTATCACATTAATTAACTCACACATAACCTATCACTTTGACATCTCTTCCATGGTCATCTCTAATAACGATATTCTTTTCAAGACTAATAATGTTTATGAACTATGTAAAAAATCAACCAAACTTATCCATAAAACCATATGCGCAATTCTTCATACAAAACTATTGTAGTCATAACATTCAAACTATAACTAAGGCAATAATATTTTTGAAATCTACTACCCCTTAAGCTCAAGCTTCTCATCATTGTGAATATCAATACCAAAATTTATCAATGATGGTATTGCTCATCCAATAAAATTAGACCAATTAACACTCTTGGATGAACGTCGTATTCATGCCATTGAACACACACATATTTACCAAGATTGTATATGACATGCCTATCACAGTGAGGTACATCAATGAGAATTTCACATCAAAGGTCTAGTCCTCAAAGAGAACCAATAGGCCACTACCCAACCATACCATCTTCACGATACATTTGCACCTAACTGGCTAGTTCCTTATATTATTACATAGAAATTTGGTTTTGGGGCATATCATCTTGCCAATATTGAAGGTCTTGCTAACATTGAACCCATCAATATCATTCATCTCCGATTATTTTATGCCTAGGAATTTTTAATAAGGCTCACTATTCTTTGTACATACCATTGCGGCTATTATGAAAATACAAAAAAACAACTAAAATAAAACCTTCAGTTCATGACATATGTCAAATTACATCATTATGTTATGCTTTTCTCCATTTATTCTCTTCTTTATCTCTTTCCTCTTTGATCAATGTTGTATGGTCACATTTCAAGTGGCTACATACCTTTTATTTGTCCTTCTCTTCTTTCTCCCTCCCCTTTATTCTGGTTACTTGTCAATGTTGTATGGTCACCCTTAGAGTGGCTACATACCTTTGATTTAACCTTATCTTCTTTCTCCCTCCCCTTTCTTTTGGTTTCTTGTCAATGTTGTATGGTCATGCTTCGAGTGGCTACATACCTTTTATTAGTCTCCTTTTATTTCTATCTTTCTCTCCTTCCATTCTCCTCTTTCTTCTTCTATTTTATTACATCACCTCCATATTCACACTCATTTATGGCACCACCATATTGCTTCATCAATCACATTTATGTCGTGAAACATTTGCTATTTCATCTTGCACTCATATGCTCATATCAACTTTCTCTATTCTCTCCATAACCCCTTTCATATGGACACTATCCTGGGGAAACATTGTATAGTCTTTGCATACTCTATGTATCACAAAATCATGTCATTCATTGGATCGATCGCTGCATACTCATGCATATTCATACATTTTTACCACTCGATCATTGCTCATCATATTATTGTTCCAAGTCACACTTCTCATTATTCATACATATTTACATGCATATATATTGTGTCTATATCTGCATCTGTACATATTAATTGTAAATAAAACATATGAAGAATTAAAAACACACTTGCTAGCATGATAGTTTTGGTATCCAATTCCATTTTTATGAGACTAGACTGTTGAAAGCTTTGTGTGATTTGACAATTTACAGTTTAGTAGATCAACCACCATCTAAATTTGGAAAATTCTAATGCACTTCAAAGCTTCCCTTGTCTAACTTGAATTATTTCATGGACCAATTACACATCTTACACATTAAGTAAATTTTGAGAATATGATAGGCAATACTATGTGTATACTGACCATCTAGCGAAAGTCACCCCACTAATATTATCATTTGCATGATATAAATCAAGCTTGAAAATCGATAAAAGGACAAGCTAAAAGAAAAGAAAAAGGGAAAAAAATAAAAGAAAAAATCCCAAAAAGAGCACTACAAAAAAAGAAAAAAAGAAAAGAAAAAAAGTACTATCACAAAGCTTGAATCCCTAAGGTTCTTAGGTCCATATTAAAATCACAAGGTAAATCTCCATCAGGGCTATAGATGCCTAACTGGCAGTGGAGTATGCCTTACAAGTGGTGACATGTATGTTGTATTCATGACCTTCTTTTGAATAGACCATTGTACACTTGTGGATGAGCTAGCTTACAGGTTGAGTTAACAATCAATTGAAACCATACTCTCTCAAAATGGTTAAATAAACATCACTCTACACACACTGGTTCATGACTAGCTTCTTTTTAGTAAAGCAAGTTAAGATTTTTGAAGGATATTGCTCGATTATTCAATGGGTTTGATTACTCAAACTATTATGCTCGACTCTCTTCAAAGACATTTTCACATCCAACATCTTTGAAATAACAGAATGGATTGCACCACCATTTTTTTTACAATAATACAAGTGCCTTCTTTAGTCGTGTTTACATCCACCTATGTAATCATTCATAGCATACTTACATTATCATGTCTCATCCGATACATACTACCTCGACACATGCATATATTGCATAGGTATTTACACTCCATATTCATATCATGCACTACATGTTTGCTTTTTTTGCATCCCTTACATGTTACTCGATCATTCACTCTCATATTCATTATATAATTTATGATTATTCAAATCTAAATGATACCACATTCCACATGTATATACATACATTCATCTACATACATGTTATAATTTATATCACACACATCTAATTCTATTAATTCACACATCCATGCTATCCTCATACATTCAAATCATTCTCCTACACATATAGAAAAGCAAAATGACATACAACAAATTGCGTACCCTTTCGGGTACCGCATCACATGTACATAATAATTAAACAACATACAAAATTGGTGACATCATGGTCACCACCACAAATAGTACTCAAACATGGTATCCATTGGGAGTCTCTCCACTCCCCTCATGGATGATTGATCCTTCCTCCATTTGCTACCATGCAGCTCCTCCTCCTGGAGTTGGGCCATGTCCCTCAACCTAAGAGATCACTAGGTCAGCCACCTGTCGAATATCTAGAACCATTGATGATGTCTCCCTTCTTATTCATCATGAGTTATAATGTAACCTTGAGTGAGACCACATCTCTAAATACACTGGTACTAGAAAAACTTGACTCCTTAGGTCTACCTCACATCGTACTCTCTTTGTGGTCTTGTTCGTAAATTTATTTGTCAAATCATCATTCACTCTCTACAACCACTATACCTCTATGCATAATCTATCAATATCTATCATGTATGGTCCTTGACTCATTTGCATATCCTCCAACTCCTCCTATAGCCACTACCTACTCTCTATGTGGTTGGCCATCTTGACCATCACCCAATCCATTACATCCCTAGCCTCATCCACATTCTATTGTATCCACTTCATCTTTGATAGGATCTCATCTCGCCCCCTCTCTAGAGCATCCCTCTCACCCACCAATCATATTGAGTCTCTCAAGACTCCCTCTATATTCTCTTCCACCCTACATATCTCCTCATTCCATGCGGATCGATCCACTACCCAATCCACCTCATTCTTTCTCATTTTACCCTCCAAATATTGTACCAACTCTCATAGCTATATTACTTCATTTTGTGCTGCTATCATCTCCTACAACTCAATCATTACATCACAAGCTAGCTGTGGTGCTACTATCTCTCTACTAATTGGAGATATCTCATACACCCCTCCACATGCCTCCATCACAAGCATCTCATCCATTGATGGATCTAGTATTCCTTACCTCAATCTAAATTGTCACATCACTCAAGAAAATGGAAAGTACTCTACCTACTTCTCATACTTCCTAATCATCCATATTCCTTGTCTCACTTGGTAGATATGTACTACATCCTCAACCCATTCGGTGCTCCTCACCATGGCCTCCATCTGATATTCCATCCTTAACTCTCCCAACCTTTGTCGGTAAAACAAGAGATCACCCTCATGTTCCCTCCTTATTCTCTTCTCCATATCTATCCTCTATCTCATCATAACAGGTATATATAAACCCATCAATGTATGCACCTCATACAATAGTAAAGTCAACCATAGCACTATGATATGATCCCATGTCCACACCTATAATAAGGGAATAAAGCTCAATCTTGATCAATTAGTACTCACTACACCATGCAAATCTCTATAGGCCTGCACTAGCAATACTGGTGCCCAAGCATATACCATCCTTCAATATACCATATCACATACTATACCCATCATATTCTAGGGGAACCTCACCCTTGATGTGTTTGGAAAGACATAGCTCATGATCAACAACATCGTCATTATGTGTCGATTGGAAAAAATCCTATCCTCCCAACACTTCTCATAATCCACACTACCCCTAACCTCCATCTTCCCCCGTATATCGCCTAGGACTATAATAAATATTTCATCTCACATGGTCCTCCCTGCTATCCTCCCTATAATTACATCTATCGATAGCGAATAGATGTCATACACATCCTCCAAAATGATAGTCAATTATCCTATCAATAAATGGAAGGTGTTCCTCTTAGGATCCCACCTCTCACATAGTGTTGATGCATATGCATGATTGACACAAACACTTTGCATCTCCCACAATCCATACATACCAATAACACATAGCAAGGTACTATTATCTACCACCCACACCTTCTATAGACTCTCTCTGAGTGTTCACATCCGATGGTGTGCTTGAATATTTTTCACCTTCATTCAACCATCAAACAAATGTTAATATTTCATTCATTCATATCATTCCACATGTATATACATACATTTATATTATATTTTATTAAAAAACAATTTGCAACCCCACGTGCGAATCCATACAACTTAGGAAATTTGCACCCCCCCATGCAAAATTTTATATTAGGGTATTTTTGTCTACCCATTTCGCTCAAACAGTGGCCCCTATCATTAGTCTTTCCATAAAATACACATACACAGACAAACGACCTCATGCACACTAAAAATATGTAAATTGAGAAAAAGTCAATAGTGTAAACAAAGCATAGATCTGGGTACCCATTTGCCTAAAAAACATGCCCACACAATACTTTTTCTCCATACATGTGTACAACAATCACAACATCACATTTTTCCATGCATGCATCTCGAGGTCAAAAGGTCAATCTCAAAACAAACGACACATCACGATACCCATTTGGCACAAATATCATTTTGTGCACACATTTCAAGCAATAAGCTCATACACATGCTCAAATCATTCACATTCATATATTCCAATACACATAAATTCCACATCACTAATCACTTTCATTTCAAATTTACACATGTTTTAAAGTAAGCAAAGTCCACTTATCGATGGAATGTTTATGCCTGCAACCATTCTTGCTTGCCCACTCGCCATCACTCCCTCTCATAACCACAATCTGGCATTGTTGTGTTTCTCAAATTCTTCCTCATCTCTCTCCCCTTCTCTCACACAAAGCAAAATGACCCTTTGCATGTCTCGCTTAAGTACTCCATTTTTCGTATGTTTACACCCCCACATGTGAATATTTTGGTTCACACCCCCATGTGTGAATATTTTTGTTCACACCCCATTACACAAACATTTTTGAACTTCAATTGTTTACCTCCATATTGTCTGTTGTGCTTGGTTTTACCTTGGTACATCATATTTTGGAATTTTTTATCATTTATCACCCCTCATTTTCATCATTTTCAATCACCATCACCAATTTCTAATGCCTCCATAACCCATTCATCAATTAAAGTAGTAGATATTCACTATTCAAAATTTACCTTATGCATGATCTATAATAAAACACTCAATCTTGGAAATGATGTTTGTCCAAGAGCTTTGCCTAAGACTATCATCAGTCCTCATTTGCTAGGATAGACAAAAAAACAAAACTTTCTTCTCAATCAAAACTCTAATCCAACCATGATTTGGTATGATACATGCCATTTGATGCCGAGGAACTCATGTATGTATACTATCTCTAGGCCACCAATGCACCCACTAAAGCAATCATGAGTAGGACCCATCTATGGTTGAGTAGCTGACCAAATCAAACCAAGATTCAAAGCTTGTCAAAGGTAAAGTTTCAAAGACATGCACCCCTTTCAAAGTTGGGCCATCCTACATTGATCATGACAACAAGATAATATTGCGTCTACCTCTTCAAATAAATAGTTATGGCTCAACACAAATGCCATAATAAACCACTATCATTTCATATTATGCATGGCTATGGCCTTGTATACCACCCATTTGTAACCTTCATCATTCCTACCATCATCTTCATATTTTTCAATTTACTCATAGCCACTTTCCATCTTCTCCATTGCCAATTCATCACTTGAGGGGGTAGTCATTCAAATAATCAAAAGTTGCCTTACACATGATCAAAAAACCAAACATCCAATCATGGATTCAACAAATGTCTAATAAATGTTTTGCTAAAGATTTTCTCAAGTCCTCATTTGCTAGGACAAATACAAAAGTAAAATTTTTCTTCTCAATCAAAACTCCAATATAAAAACAAATAATATTTGATAAACCTCAAATTCCTATGACTGTAGACAACTTATGGATTATCTTCTTTAAATTTGCAATCGTAATATCACTTTTGAATGAAGCACCTGACTAGGCTCTCCCCTACAACTTCAACGGTTTGTCAAATATTGTCAAAAGAACTCATCAATCAATCAAAAGCAAAAAATTTCAAAGGCATTTGTTCCTTCCATAATTGGAACATCTCACATTGATCACAAGACAAGGTAATCTTACACCTTCCATTAAAAGCAATTATTGCGATGCTGCAAAGTGTTGTACTCAATCAAAAATAATTTTTATCAATGCATCTCTTTTGTAATCATCCAAAAATTATCAATCACAAATTCTTTGTCTTCCAAACCATCCATCAGGTCATATCATCTATTTTTGTACTGAATCGTGTTTTCACACAACCCAATATAAAAGGGGTAAAATGTAGATACCCAAAAGTTACACATTATCACTTCTCACATCTTCATGGTCAAACGATTTGCAAAACCCTTGAAAATTACATAAATTAGCTTTGAAACACTATTCATCATCCTTAGCCCCCTTGGGTTAGTTAAGCTCCTTTCTACACTTAACTGTGGGTCCTCATGCGACCTCAATCATAACTCAACTAAGGTTGAATTCTTTACCATGGTCAAAAAGCACTTTATGGTCAAAAGTCAACCTTTTTGGTCAAAACTTGCTTTATGGCTAAACACATGCTTAATTATATCTAATCATGATTTAAGCTAAGCCTACCACCTCACCTAGTCTACTTTGACTAGCCTAGACTAGCCTAGCCTTGCCACCTCTCATCTAGATATTTCCTCCATCTCACACTCTCCTAGGCAATAAATGATAATTGGATACTTTTACACATAAAAATAAATATCAAATTCAAAGATATTTCCAATTCAAATCCAATTAATGCAATTTGGAGACTTTACTCCGGGTCATCATGACATTTAGATGGTTAGGGATTCTCTAATCTAATTCTATTTATGAGGTAGGACACCTAAAAAATGGACACCTCATAGTGGACACCTCACAATGCACACCTCACAGGGGACACCTCATGGGACACCTTAGCCCCTCCCCTAACCTTGGCCAAGTCTATAAATAGAAGGCCATTTTCACCATTTTCATAGGAGATTCAGTTTAGCTTATATAAACTTTGTATAAATTACTCTAGGAATATCACATCCATCATAATTCAAGCACATGCATTTAGTATGAGGGTTTTCATCATATCTATTATGCTCTCTATGATTTAGGTAGGCTATCAATAAAGAAGGTGACTTCTGAAGGTAACTCAATGACATATCATAGAAGCAACAGTATTAGGACATAATTTACTTCATGTTTGGCAAGTTTGGTTGAAATTTTTTTTTTTTACATCCCTCCATACGAACTTCTAGGACCAAACAAGTTCACAGCACCCCATGCAAACTTTTGCTACAATAATTTTGAGGTCACCAGATAGTTAAATATGATGCCTTTTATGGTTTTTCATGGTTTTGTATAGTTTTAATCATATTTTAAGCTTATTTTAGAGTCTGTTATCTGTATAAACATGAGGCTTGATCAAGGCAAGCTCCCAAATTCTCTAACCCCATTTTTAAGGCCAACAAGTACAAAGGATAGATCAAACCAATGGTGGCACACGTGCAATAGTCCCACCTATAATGAGGAACATCCAAAAGACGAATCCAATTGCTTGTGACTATATTGGAGAGGGCTTGCTTAGGGAAGACCCATTTGTAGCCTTCAAGAAAAAATTTGTAAAATGAGTCATCTTTTAACCCCTTTTATATTCAATATAAAGTAGTGATTCTACATCTATGAAATGAGATTATTTTGAATGGTTTCAAGAACACCCTAGCTAGCCAAGGAAAGGAACCAGTTTTAGAGGGGTGAAGGTAGTAAGAACAAAGTGAGACCTATAGGGATAAAAAAATTAAGCCCATTGGGCCCCCCTTTACTTCAAAATTTTCTCTAAATACTTTAACCCATTTTTGACTCCAATCCCCAATGAATTAGGTTGCTTGGGTTCTTAATTTTACAAGAAAAAATTATTGGGAGACACCAATAATGTGGGTCCATGGGAGCTCCCACATAGATAGTTCCTGGATTTTTTTTTGGACTATTAATTTTGTAAAGTTTTGATAATAAATTATAAGAAAAAATTGTTAAGCTTGTTGTATTTACATAGAACATGGTCGAGAACTAGAAAGTAGATTGCTAAACCTAAAACTAAGGCTATGAAGTCCAATCACTCTAGACTGATCAAATGCATAAATGACCGAGTGAATAGGTGGATGGGCATTTTCTCATGGCAAGAAGCTCTGAAGCCTTACTATATGTTCAACTAGATCCCTCAACTCCTAGTGACCAACATAATACTTGTAGGAGATAGTGATAAAAGAAGAAAGATATTGGGTAGATCCCTTTTAGGGTAAATCATGTGCGTCAGAGATATAGGACACCTAGAAACTTCTTAGCCATCCAAGGAAATGTAGTTATAGGAAAGTGATAGGATATATCCTAGAACCTAGAACATAATTAATCATCGTTGATTATTAGTAGAGATCCCTACAAATGTGACAGTTGACACAATAACAAGGCATGATAGAAGAGGCTAAATACTCTTAGGTCACACAAATCTACTAAAAACATGTGGTTGCTATAGATGGTGAATGATGTTGATCAAGAGCAATTGGCAAGAATAGAGTAGAAAGTGACATCCACTCCTACCAAGCATACTGACCAAGCACAAGCTGTAGATAGGACTAGGTTGTACCTATATTTTTAGGCCTATGGTAGGCCATCCTTGTAATCATTAGCCAGACTAGTGTATAAATATATAAATAGTGGTATTTACCTCTATGTGAGGGTTGATAATTTGAGTTTTTACTTGCTATATTATATAATTATGCTCTACAATTTTAATGAATCAACTTACTATTTGACCTATACTTGCATTGTATTATTGAATTCCTTAATATGTGGATGCTCTATAGGCCCTAGATATTTTGTAAAATTGCTATGGTAGGTCTAATAGTCTATTCTATTAGGCCTAACTATTGGAATATTAGGGATGCTTAGTGTTTGATTGTGTGGTTTTGATTTCTTCTATAAGAGTTTCTTAGGGTGCTAAGAGCTATTGGAGTAGTGGAGGGCATGATTTGGGTTTAATTTACATTCATTTATACTTTACCTAGTAACTGGTCTGTTAGGACCTACATGCAAGTTAGTTGTAGTGTTTTTTTCATAGTATACAAAAATATTGTTAGCCAAATTTCATACACATCTAATCCACAAATTATATCCCTAAAACTCCATTTAACACTTTAATATTCTCCCATATTTTTTATTTTTTTTGCAACAAACCTACTTACTTTAGAGGTCAGCTAAGGAGAAATCCTAAACCATACAATCTTGGCGCTACAATCAAGGGTGCACTTCTATACATTAGGAAAATCACAAACCAAGAATGGATCTTATATTAATATGAAAAAAAATTAGATATTTTCAAATAAATTCCATCTCTCTTGGTATCCCTAAGATAAACACATCTATCACTTATGAGCTTTGAAACTATTAAATTTAGAAGTTATTAATTTTTAAATAGGGTCATACCTCATTCTTTATCATGCACTAGATCTATGTCAACCATATAACACATAATTCCTCTAATTTGTAAAATGGAAAGGCATCTTACTCATGTATCATTCTTACTTTTAAGAAAACTAAATATTTGAAGGATATCATACTTAATATGATGTTAAGCAACATAAATATCAAGTCATTATTAGAGGAAGGTTCTATGCATATTAATTACTAAGGGATTTGAACCAATATGAAGAAATACACCCATGTAATTACATGTTTACACTCTCTTGGGGTCATTAATATAAACTTAGAATAACAATTAAAATTAGCAAGCAACTTTTATTTCAATGATTCAATATGTATACAATCACATAGAATATAATCAATTCCATATCAAAAATACATACAAAATCAATATAAATTAGATTTTATTAACCAATTTACCCAATTATTAAAGATGTATCACTTTATCTTAGTATCTTATTAGATAGACTATAACATAGTTTTATTTTCACCCTTCTATGTGTTTTAAAAGATAAGAAAGATAACACATAGTAATCACATAAAGCTACAAAAAAGTTATACTCACTATTGAATGCAACTTGAGATATAAATTAACATACAAACATGGTTTGGGTCCACTCCTAGATGACATTCACTAAAAAGTATCAAGCAAATTATGTAATAATTTAAATTTACATAATTTATAAAATTGTTGTGAGTACCATTAGTGACCAAGGTGATTGCAAAAAGTATTTGTAGTAGACATACAATTCCATAAGTTCAAATGGAATTCATCATTCTAGGTTTATCCAAACTCTTAAGATCTACTAGATAATACATGTATGTCAAGTTTTATATTTAAGAGATTAATTATTTCACAATTTCACAAATATAACTAGAATTAATCATTCTAGGTTTATCCTAAATCCTAAGATCTACTGGATAATACATCTACTTTGAGTTTTATACTTAAGAGGTTAATCATTTCATTAGTTATAAGTTGAAATATGGAATATCTACACATAAACATTCATGTTTAATAAATACAATGTTGTATATGTTTAAGAGTTCATACCATAAGTATTTAATCACAAGATCTTTTACTATGTTATCAAGGAATACAAAAATTCTACTTAACAACATTCACATGTTAATTCAGGAGTTTCTAGGTAGTGAAGTCTTGTATTCATGAAAATTTAGTCACTATGGATAGACTAGGTGTCAAAATAAGTCAATATGCATCAAATTAAACAAATTCCTTCTTGGAAAATCTTACATAAACCATTGCATCCACTATGTTGAAGAACATGAGCTTATACTGAGAGGGGGGGTGAAAAGTATAAGATAAAACTTTTTACTTTTCAATCCATATGATAACATCAACAATATTAAAGCAGTAAGCATTCCACAAAACATCACACACATGAGAGACATGATTTAACGTGGTTCACCCAATGTGGGCTACTCCACGGAGAAAATATTCCTTATAAATTTTCTCAATAAATTCTTTTGGGAATCAATTCCCTATTACAATGTTTATGGACCTCTATCCAAAGGAGACACCAATCCCCTTGCTCTAATTCATGGATCTCTATCCATAGGAGAACTCTTTCTCCTCTGCTCTAGTTGGTGCTCTTCTAGAAGACTTCTGCCCCCACTACACTGGCTTGTGGATCTCTCTCCATAGAAGACCTCTATCCTCACTACCCTGGCTAATGGATCTCTATCCACTGGAGACTATTGTCCTCTACTCTATCACCTCCAAATCCTACTCTAAACTCTACTCAATCTCTATCTCAAATCTGCACTAAACACTATCCTCGATCTAGCACAAATCTGCTCACAAATCTATCTCTAGTCTGGCACAAATCTGCCCTCAAATTTACACCAAACTCTATCCTCAAATCTATCCTCAAGCTTTAACACAAAGCTTGATCAAATCACAAATAATCTGCTCAGATTTACCCCAAGCCTTAACACAAATCTTGAACAAATCAATCAATCAACTCTGCTCTCAATGCTATCTCAAGTCTTCACCAAGACTTGCTCAAATCTGCTTACAAGTCCTCTCAAGAACTTGCTCAATCATAAACATACTCAAACCAACATTCAAAAGTTTCATTCAATTATTCAACCAATGAAACATAACTTGCTCATAAACCCTAAACAAGTGTTTCACCCTTCTTCCAACACAAAGCACAATGTAGGTCTTAAACCCTAACTCAAATAATTCTCAATCTCTATTTCAAATCAAATCATTCATCAACAAGATGCACTTAAACTTGCTCACACATTTCCAACAATACTCATCAATCCTTTTCACTCCACCTTATATTTCATACATTCATTTCAATCATTCTAAAAAAAATATAGTGTGCCCATACCTTTTTGCTTTGATGGAGATATGTCTTCAAAACCTATTTTACTCACAACAAAACCTTTTGCCAATTCTAGGTTAGATAGCAATAATCTATCTCAAAATCTCCACACAAATATTCTCCTCAATAATTATTTCACCATACAAGAAATACAATAAAATGTCAAGTCACAAATACACCTTATTATTAAAAAAAAAAACAAAAAAAAAAATTGTTAATAAACTCCAATTTTTATTTATTTTCTAAGCATAAAAAATAAAATATTTTTTCAACAATCCTTATGACTCCCTAAACATTTAACACATGCCTCTAATAATTATCATGTGGCCTCAAACACTTTTCACATTCCAAACTTTGGCAAATTAAATTAAAATTGCATACCTTAATTGTTGGCCCACGTCACCAAAAATATTGCGCATGTCTCAATGACCAATGCCCAAACTTGAACCTATGACCTAATCCACCGTAAAGCCTTAGCCCAAGGCTAAGGCTACCACTTGGGCTACATGCCCACACATGAATCAAAGGTCCTGCACCTATACTTATTCTCTCATAAATTTGAAAATAAAAATCCTCTTCCTTTGCCAAAATGAATCATGTGGGATTCGAAACCATGACCTCTCCTTCACAAGTGCCTTAGCCACACTTCGACCATCATCTGTGCTACTCAAGCTATGGGATATTTATTTCACATGAATTTAATACAATTCCTCCTTTATTAAAAATTACAATCTTCTTCTTTTTCTAATGTAGCACATAATTATATTACTTGGGCATTCGAATATCATTGTTGGAAATGAAAATCATTTCCTATTAATACTCTTCCTTTGCATTAAAACACGTCGCCCTTTCAAATTTCAAATTCAAATTAAACTTTAAACTTGGCGCATTTAATTATTTAAATTAAAATTTTAACCTTAGGTTAAAATATTTTAATTTAAATAAATTAAATAAAACCTTTTCTAACCTTGCTCAATGGACTTTTTCAGGATATATTTTTTAATGATTCCTTGGACCTTGTTATTCTTCACCTCTTCCTTTTTCCCAAATATTATAATATTAAATATTATAATATTATTATTTCTTTTTAAACTTGCTTCTCTTTCCTTGGGTCTTCAACCTTTTAGGCCTCTTTAGGCATATAATATTTAAAATAAATATTATACCCTTTTCTTCTTTTAACAACTTCCTTGCTTTTTGGAGAAATCAACCTTTTGACATTAATGACAACAAAATTGGACATCAAACCTCTTGACATCAATGACAACAAAACTTGCTCAAATTTCCAACAATCTCCCCCTTTGTCATTGATGGCAACCCTTTTTCTTTAAGCATTCCTTTTACCTTTTTTAGTTCTGCTCCCCCTGATTGAATGCTCTCCCCCTAACTCAAATCTCTCCCCCTTTGACATCAATGGCAAAGGGACTCCTTTGGGGCTAAATATAAGACTCTTAGCTCAGCCCCCTCTCCACCTCCTCTCCTTGAGGTGATTAATTTTGGGGTGGGAGTAGAACTACTCCCAATTTTCTTCTAAGATACTCAAAAGTCTCTTTTGGAAGTGGCTTAGTGAAGATATCTACAATCTGCTCCTTTGTAGTAACATATTCCAACCTGACTTGCTTATCTGTCACCTGCTCTCTCAGAAAATGATATTTGATCGGAATGTGCTTGGTCCTAGAGTGCATCACCAGATTATTTGAGATATTTATAGCACTTGTATTATCACACAGTATGGGGATAGGGTGATCATGCTCTATCTTGAAGTCCTTTAAAGTTCACTTCATCCATAATACCTATGTACAACAAGCAACTACTACAATATACTCTACCTCTACTATGGATAAGGATATTGATGCCTATTTCTTGCTTAGCCAAGAGACTAAACAATCTCCAAGAAAGAATGCTCCTCCACTTGTGCTTTTTCTATCATCAATGCTACCAGCCCAATCTGCATCTGTATATGCTATGAGAGTGAAATTATCACTTTTGGGGTACTAGAGCCCAAAATCCATAGTCCCTTTTAAATACCTGAGAATCCTTTTTACTACTACTACATGTGTTTCCTTTGGTGCTGCTTGAAACCTTGCCACTAGTCCCACTACCTGCATTATATCTGGTCTTGTAGTTGTGACATATAGTAAGCTTCCAATCATAGATCTGTACAATTTTTGATTTGCCTTAGGAGATTCATCATATTTACTTAACTTGCATCCTGTAACCATGGGGGTACTTACTGGTTTGCAATATTCTAACTTGAATTTCTTTAGCATCTCTTTTATATACTTGGTTTGTGAGAGAAATACACCTTTCTCTGATTGTGAAATCTGAAGTCCAAGAAAGAAGGACAACTCACCAAGCATTGACATCTCAAATTCATTCTGCATGCTCTTTGCAAATTTTTGACACATCTTATCATTGTTACCTCCAAAAATGATATCATCCACATAAACAACCACAATTAGTAAGTCATTTCCTTCATTTTTGATGTATAAGTTACTATCCACTATTCCTTTCCTGAAACCCTATTCCTGAAGGTACTTATCCAATCTTGAATACCAAGCTCTAGGAGCTTGTTTTAGTCCATAAAGTGCCTTCTTTAATCTGCATACATAGTCTGGTTTATCAGTTAGGCTGAATCCCTCAGGTTGCTCAATGTAAACCTCTTCTTCCAGGACACCATTTAGAAAGGCTGATTTAACATCCATCTGATATACTTTGAAGTTTTTGAAACTTGAGAAGGCTAAGAATATTCTTATAGCTTCAAGTCATGCAACTGGAGCAAATGTCTCATCAAAATCAATTCCCTCAACCTGTGCATAACCTTTGCATACTAATCTTGCTTTGTTTCTGACTACCTGACCATCTTCATTTAACTTGTTTCTGAATACCCATTTAGTGCCAATCACATTCTTACCTTTTGGTCATGGGACAAGTTCCCAAGTCTCACTTTTCTCTATTTGATCTAGTTCCTCATTCATTACCTTGATCCAAAATTTATCCTCTCTTGCCTCATTGAAATATTTGGGCTCAATTTTAGATAACAAAGAGAAATTAGCATGCTCATTTGTTGCTATTATCTTCCTCCTTGTCTGTCTCTCATCTGGATTCCCAATGATTAGATCTCTTGGATGATTTTTCTGTACATACCTGGATGGAGTCTTAGGTAAAAGTCTTTGTGTTTCTTCTTCTTCTTCTGATTCTTCACCTAACTCTTCTTGGCAACTTTCTTCTTCTTGATACACAATTTCTCGAGCTGGTTCTCTTGACCCTATCTTCTCATCAACTATTACATTTATACTTTCTATAATAGTATGTGTCCTTTTGTTATAGCATCTATAGGCTTTGCTCTTAGTGGAATAGCCAAGAAAAATACCCTCATCACATCTTGAGTCAAACTTACCCAATTTTTTCTCTTCTCATCTTATGTAACATTTGCTTCCAAAAATTTTGAAATATTTTACTGTGGTTGGTCTTCCTTTCCAGAGCTCATATGGAGTTTTGTGATGATTTACTCTTACTTGAGCTCTATTGATGATATACACTATTGTATGTACTACCTCTTTCCAAAAACCATCTGAAATATTAGACTCATTTAACATGGCTCTGGCCATATTTTCAACAGTCCTATTTTTCCTTTCAACTACCCCATTTTGTTGAGGAGTTCTTGCTGTTGAATATTCTCTTTTGATCCCATGTTGTTCACAAAAGTCTATGAATTCATTTGAGGTAAATTCTCCTCCTCTATCTGATCTTAAACCCTTAATCCTTCTACCTATTTCATTTTCCACTAATTCTTTAAAAGCTTTAAACTTCTCAAGAGCTTCTGACTTTTCTTTCAAGAAGGCTACCCAAATCATTCTGGAATAATCATCTATAAATAATATAAAGTAACTTTCACCTTGTAGACTCTTTGTCCTTGTAGGACCACATAGGTCAGTGTGCACTAGTTTCAATGGCTCAGATGACATAAATCCTTTTGACTTGAAACTTGTTCTAGTTTGCTTCCCATGCTGACATTGTGCACAAATTGTGTTTTGTGGCCTTTTTATCTTGGGTAAATCTCTGACAGCCTACTTGTTGCTTATTTTCACTATGTTTTCAAAGTTCAAATGACCCATTCTTCTATGCCACAACCAACTCTCATCTTCTTGTGATAGAAAACACTTTTCTCCTTTAATATCACTTAGCATGTAGAGGTTGTTTGTAGTTCTATTTGCATCTGCAATAAGCTTTCCAGTTTTAGACTTTCTGATCTCACACCTATTTGGATGAAATGTAACCATGTGCCCCTGATCACAAAGTTGGCTTACACTTAGTAGATTGTGCCTCAACCCCTTGACATACAATACATTCTCTATCTTTGTTTTTCCATTATCTAAACTCAAAGTTCCTTTTCCATAAATTTTTTTTGATCCATTGTCACCAAATTTTACTGATCCTCCATCAATTTCTTTGAGTACAAGAAATTTACTCTTGTCTCCTATCATATGACTAGAACAACCACTATCAAGGAACCATTATTTTCCCTTATCTTGAACATGAAGAGTTATTTGTACTAACATTGATCTAACTTTCTCATGCTCTTTTCTCTCTCTCCTAATTGTTGAAGTTGTATTCTTTTTACTTGACTCAGGAAATACCATTTTGCACCATCTAGCCTTGTGCCCAAAATTATTGCATTTATAACATATGACATCATCATTCATAAGAGGTGCAAAAGAATTGAAATTTCTATCAACATTATTTTTCACATAACTAGTGCAATGTGCAACTCTATGACCATATTTGTTACATGAAAAGCAATAGCCATGGAAGAGATTTTGTAACTTGTTTGAGTGCCTTGGAAAATATGGTCGAGTGCTTCTTCTTTTGCTGTTCTTGTGATTGAATCTTGTCCATGGTTCTTCTTTGCCCTCTTCTTTCCTGATGCCTTTTCCTTCCAGAGTATTAGTATGAGTCATGAGCTTATCTTTGTTTGATGTCTCTATTTCTTGAGAGCTCGACTCCTCTTTCTGTTTCCCTAACTTTATATCTTGTCGTAACTTAGTCTTTTCAACTTCATTCCTTAGAGAGACAATTTTTTATTCCAATATTTCACACTCTGCTTCTCTTGCCCTTAATAGATCTATCATATCCTATTCAATTTTATTTCCTTCTTCCACTTTTATCTTGAGTTCTGTGAGACTTTGTAGAAGTTCCATCTTTGCTTCTTCATCCTCTTGAATTTGATCCTTCAAACTTGAGTTCTTCTTTCTAACCTTTTCCAAGTTCTTGAGAGCAGCAAAGAATTCCTCTTTTATGTCGATCATGGCCTCTTCTTCATTTTTTGAAGTCATGTGTGTTCTTGTTGGATCTTCCTCCAAGTTGTTAGTCTTTTCATGGAGAGACCCACTCTGATACCAATTGAAGAACATGAGCTTATACTGAGAGGGGGGTGAATAGTATAAGATAAAACTTTTACTTTTCAATCCATATGATAACATCAACAATATTAAAGTAGTAAGAATTCCATAAATCATCACACACATGAGAGACATGATTTAATGTGGTTCACCCAATGTGGGCTACTCCATGGAGAAAATATTCCTTATAAATTTTCTCAATAAATTCTTTTGGGAATCAATTCCCTATTACAATGTTTATGGACCTCTATCCAAAGGAGACACCAATCCCCTTGCTCTGATTCATGGAACTCTATCCATAGGAGAACTCTTTCTCCTCTACTCTGGTTGGTGCTCTTCTAGAAGACTTCTACCCCCATTACACTGGCTTGTGGATCTCTCTCCATAGAAGACCTCTATCCTCACTACCCTGGCTAATGGATCTCTATCCACTGGAGACTATTATCCTCTACTCTATCACCTCCAAATCCTTCTCTAAACTCTACTCAATATCTATCTCAAATCTACACTAAACACTATCCTCAATCTAGCACAAATCTGCTCACAATCTATCTCTAGTCTAGCATAAATCTACCCTCAAATCTGCACCAAACTCTATCCTCAAATCTACCTCAAGATTTAACACAAAGCTTGATCAAATCATAAATAACTCTTAGATTTACCCCAAGCCTTAACACAAAGCTTGAACAAATCAATCAATCAACTCTACTCTCAATGTTGTCTCAAGTCTTCACCAAGACTTGCTCAAATCTACTTACAAGTCCTCTCAAGAACTTGCTCAATCATAAACATACTCAAACCAACATTCAAAAGTTTCATTCAATTATTCAACCAATGAAACATAACTTTCTCATAAACCCTAAACAAGTGTTTCACCCTTCTTCCAACACAAAGCACAATGTAGGTCTTAAACCCTAACTCAAATAATTCTCAATCTCTATCTCAAATCAAATCATCCATCAACAAGATGCACTTAAACTTGCTCACACATTTCCAACAATACTCATCAATCCTTTTCACTCCACCTTATATTTCATACATTCATTTCAAACACTCTAAACAAAATATAGTGTGCCCATACCTTTTTGCTTTGATGGAGATATGTCTTCAAAACCTGTTTTACTCACAACCAAATCCTCTTGCCAATTCTAGGTTAGATAGCAATAGTCTATCTCAAAATCTCCACACAAATATTCTCCTCAATAATTATTTCACCATTCAAGAAATACAATAAAATATCAAGTCACAAATACACCTTATTACTCCTTCACTTTCAAAATAATATTCAATATTGGTAGGAACCTAGGGTTCCTAGCACATAAATTGATAAATAAATAATAAATAGACCTAAAACTAAAAGAATCGCCTTTTGTATTGTTGGGAAGTCCCTTCCATAAATTGTATTGTCAGGAAGTGTATAGGGTTTTATACCCACTCTAGGGTTATAAGTGAAAGGTTGCAATGCTTCCTAACCCTAATCTTATAATAATATAATAATTAATATAATTAATTATTATATTATTTTATTATTATAACCTTAGGATAAAATATATTATTATTATTATTATTATTATTATTATTATTAATTAATTAATGTTAGGATAGGATCCTAACATTCCATCCCTCCTTGAAGAACTTTGTCCGCAAAGTTTGAAATTCAAGAATATAGCTTCAAGTAGGTTGGATGTTCTTCATCGGTCTGCCCTAAATCCAGTAGAGAGTTCACATTTTGAGGTTTTGGAAATATGGTGAGATTTGCTGATATCAAGGTTGCCAAATAATTATTTTAACCTGGATAGCACGGAAGAGTTGCTTCCTATAGTTGCATTGTAGGTGACATCACAATTTAAACACTTGTCGCCATTTTCATTAATATTGTTTTGATTCATTGTAGAAAAAAATATTATTTAATTTCTTTCAATTCCAAATGGCATTCTCTAATCTAAGGTGTCCGCTCTCCTTTCTTGTAACTCCAAAGAAGGAAATAAACATTGATTTTTCAACTTGCAAAATTCTTGTCGCATAATGTATCTTCTCTGTATAACATTGTAAAACTAATGTATCTCTACACCCGTTTCTTCAGTGCTTAATACCAATAATACTGACACACAAACGCGAGTGACACAGACAGCGAGGTGGTTGGAGTGAGGCAGGTGTAGATGGGGGCACGTGGGTCCAAGGTGGTTCGAAGAATGACAATGAATCACAGATTTGGCATAGAGTTCGAGGTGTGTTGAGGTGCAAGGCTTAGCTATATGTGAAGTGCAAGAATGACATGAATTACAAGGGAAGGGGAAACACGAGGTGAGTTGTGCTGAGGTGCAAGGCTTGGTTGTAGGTGAAGTGTAGGAATAGCATGAATTACGATGGAGGGGGAAACACCACGAGGTAGACGAGCACAACGGACGAGATGGCATGGTAGACACAAGAGGGAAAACATGAGGTGAACGAGCACAACGAAATACACATCAAACAGTCTATAAAATAGAAATCAACAAGAGTGACACTTGTTGGGATGTTAATGATGTTATTCGAACTAAGGATCGCCTTTGGTCATGCGAGAATTCTTTGTCTAGCGCGACCGAAGTCATGAGTTCCTTGGTGGCTATTTAGCCCTTTAAACTTTCCCACTCACCTTTTTTCTTCAATGTGGGATATTTCCAATTTAATTTGTTTTTTTTTTTTTTGGAGCTTGCCGTCCCCGACGTCGAAGACTCTTTTTCGGCCATCGAAAATTATTTAAAACCTTTGCTTATGCTTTTAATTTATTTATTATTATTAATTTTCTTTTCTTGCCATGATCACTGCAGTTCATCGAAAAATGTCGTAGTGCTTTTTTAAATGGTGAATTCGGACGTTCCTTCGGATGATGAAACGATCTTGCTACGATTTATTTTGGCTATGTTCCTTGGTTTAAACCCTTTATTTTTTCCAAGTCTTTGTCTCCTATCTAGCTGGTAATGCAATTACTATGTTTTTTAAATATTAATGAAATTAAGCTTGATCCTTAAATGGGAATCCACTTGAATCGTTTTGTCACCAAATTTATGATGCATCCACTTGAATTTAAGATATGCGTCCTTGAACCACAACTAGTACGCTTGAACTGACATATTCTCAATTTTTTTTTTAAGATACGTTGCTTGAAATTATTGATGCAAATAATAGGATGAATGCCTGAAAACTTCTTTTCGAACGTCGCGCCAAACGCAGTTGATGCCAGACGATGTTAGATGGCAACTTCAGACTCTTTTGTATGCTGCTTAGATATTTAAACTTTCCTGACTGTTGCCTCAGACTCTGCTCCAACCACGAAGGGATAATAGTAAATCCCTTTTATCTAATTTTTAAAAGGTGTTGTGACAATTAACAACTTAACGAAGCTGGCTATAATTTGTGAAACAATTGCTTCCAGTAGGTAAAAATATGTTGGGGGAGGTGCAGAGGTTTAATTAATGCTTGAGAGGGAGCGTGAAGCTGCTATGAATTCTTTTGATTAACCTGGTGATTACTGAATTCTTCGAAATAGAAATGGTGTTGTTAAAGCACATTCAGATGTACACCATAAATTGATGAAGCTTGGTAATTCAGATAGCTCACCGGATATACCACTTGGTAATTCAATAGCAAAGACAGTATTTTTGCTTGGATCGGTTCAAAAATTGTCTGTCGATACAAATTTTTTTTTTTGGCCATAAAACCTAGCGATGAATTCTACCACTTCATAATCTGAAATTCCATGAAGATGAGCAAGAATTGATGTTTCTTGAAGGGCAACATGTTGTCGTCTAGAGGAGTGAATCCATAGTTGGCAAATGAGGACACCATCGTAAACATTGCAAAAGTAGGGATTCCTACTCCTCTGCTACTGAGGATCCATTTTCCACCAGAGGAAAAAAGAGAAATACATGGAATTGCATACGATCCCAGCTAACTGAACTAGCACCAGATATAATAGAGAAATATAGCTGAGGAATGTGAGCGTTGGGTATTCTAAAGCATTATCGTAGTCATCAGATGAATCTAAATCTTGTCTTTTGAACTCATCACGTGACAGTTTCATCTTATTGAAATCCACTTGTGTTTCCAATTGCCTTCATGAATACCGTTGCCTTCATCTCTACATGAAGAGGAGGAGGGTAGCATTTCAGTACTATCCTAGAATTTTCCATGATGGCGTCCATCAATTCTTCTGATATGGAGACACAACATGGATGTGAATACTTCATCGCTGTTGTTCGTAGAATTACATACATAATCTGGAGCACCTGTGTTGTGCTGGAGTATTTTGTATTTTTTGCTTAGCCAGAATAAATTTTTCGGGATATACTCTACCACGCTACCTTCCTAAATAAAAATGTGCATGTTTTCAAAACCTTGTGATTTAGACGGATCTTGCTCATGGAGTGGAGTCGTTTCGGTCCATGAGACCTGGTACATATTTCTTGGGGCTTTCAATAATAATTTCTTTTCAACATTCTCTCACAGAAAAAATTGATTGGACTCGTGGTGAAGGTTATGTCAGAATCAACAACTTTTCATCAAAATTACTATGAACTAGATGCTCTGGTTTCCTCCTCCATCAGTTCTTCCCAATATCAGCTATTAAAATGCAATGAAACTGACATCTGAATTTAATTTTTTTTGGGCACAACACATTACTTATCTCTATGAATTTCTTTGCATAAGGTTTTATGATATTGGTAGGTACCTGCTAAGAAGGTAGAAAAAGGAACCTTTAGGAGGTGGCCATGGAGGAGGCCAAGGTGGAGGATGAGAGGGTAACACAGATTTTGAAAATACACTCCCTTCAACGTCACAAAAAAACTTAGTTTTTTGTGAAGTTATCTCATTCCAAAAGTTCAGTTTCAAAAATTTGGCAGGCAAGTTTGCAAAAGTAGATAATTTTTGAGCAATTAACTTGTTTGCTATTTCTTGAATTTTACAGAAGGGATACTTTCTTCCATTTATATAGTATTTATTTTTATCTTCATAATATCCGTTTGTAATTTTAATTGGTTGCACCTTTGGAAACCATACAATTTGTGCATTGTTAAAAAAATCTTCTTCATCATTCACTTTTTTTATAAAAAAATTTGCATTATTAGGATTTTGATTAATTTCTTTTGGAAGTGCAATAGGTATTTCTAGAAGTTCTCTGGTTATGGGCTCTTCATACTCCTCATAATCCATGGCTATGGGCTCCTATTATTCCTGGGATTCCATGGCTAGGGTCTCCTATCGCATTTCCATTAAATATTGTATAATACGATCAGAACGTTCCATTTGTTTTTTTTGTTTTTGTTCAATCATTCTTCTAATTTCTGCAATGTCATTTTCATTTCCTTGACCAATATGGTTGGATCCATAACACTCTGATACCAGATGGTAGGAACCTAGGGTTCCTAGCACATAAATTGATAAATAAATAATAAATAGACCTAAAACTAAAAGAATCGCCTTTTGTATTGTCGGGAAGTCCCTTCAATAAATTGTATTATATTTCATATTCATGGATATTTCAAATAATAGAAGTGTATAGGGTTTTATACCCACTCTAGGGTTATAAGTGAAAGGTTGCAATGCTTCCTAACCCTAATATTATAATAATATAATAATTAATATAATTAATTATTATATTATTTTATTATTATAACCTTAGGATAAAATATATTATTATTATTATTATTATTAATTAATTAATGTTAGGATAGGATCCTAACAAATACACAAAATGAAGTTCATTTGGTTAACACCTTATAATCTCCAATCTTCTCAAAATAATATTCAATACATAAAAATGAAGTTCCTTTGGTTAACACCTTATAATCTCCAATATTATCAAAATAATATTCAATACATAAAAATAAAGTTCCTTTGGTTAACACCTTATAATCTTCAATCTTCTCAAAATAATATTCAATACATAAAAATGAAGTTTCTTTGTTAAAACCTTATAATATCCAATCTTTTCAAAATAATATTCAATACATAAAAATGAATTTCCTTTGTTAACACCTTATAATCTCCAATATTTTATTTATTTTTTAAGCATAAAAAATAAAATATTGTTTCAACAATCCTTATGACTCCCTAAAATTTTAACACATGCCCTTTAATTTTCATGTGGCATCAAACACTTTCCCGCATTCCAAAATTTGGTAAAATTAAATGAAAAATTGCATACCTTAATTTTGGTGCACGTCACCAAAAAATATTTGTGCACGTCTTAGACGACCAGCGCTCATTTACCAACACCTAAAATTGAACCTATGACCTAATATGTTGCAACGTCTTAGCCAAAGGCCTAGATGCCACTTGGGCTACACACCCACATGTGAATTAAGGGACATTCGTGCCTATACAATATCTCCTACTCATAAAATTACGCAAAGACAAAACCTCCTTTGCCAAAATGAATCATGTGGGATTTGAAACCACGACTTGATCCTTACAAGAACCTTCGCCATTCCTTTGACTATCTCTGTGCTACTCAGTTCTGTGGGATAATATTGTCGTGCCATGCGAATATCAATACAAGTCTGCCTCCTTTATTAAAACAATTTACAAGCTTCTTATTTTTTGCAAAAATGCAGTGCTTGATTTACTATTGCTTGGGCATACGAATATTGCATTGGTGTTAGTCTTGGGAAATGAAAAATATCTCCCATTAATACTCTTCCTTTGTATTTGAAACACGACGACCCTTTCGAATTTTGAATTGAAAATAAAACTTTAAACTTGACACCTTTAATTATTTAAATTAAAATTTTAACCTTAGGTTAATTTAAATATTTTAATTTAAATATTTTAGACACCAATAATCCAAGAATTTATAGAACCCCTTTCATATTTGAAGCTATGTGGATGCTCCATCTTGATTTCAGAGAAATAATTATTCAGTGGTGGCAAACAGATTTTCATGGATGCCCTTCCTTTATTTTGGCTCAAAAGCTAAAATTGATCAAGGAAAATCTCAAAATTTGGAATAGAGACATTTCTAGGAATCTTTAAAAAAAAAAACAAGATTTAAAAAATAGGCTGGCCTTAATTGAAAAAGAAATTCAACATGGAAAGGGTTGTTCTAGTGAGCTAAGATGTGAAGAGAGAAACTTGTTATCCCAATATCACAACATCCTACAATGTGAAGAAACATTTTGGAGATAAAAATTTCATGATATTTGGCTCAAACAAGGAGATTCTAACACCAATTTTTTTCATATTTCTACTATGAGATAGAATTAATAATAGTATTAAAGATATTTGATGTTAGGATGGAAGTATTACTTCTGATATTAAGGAAATAGAATTAGAAGGGGTAGCCCATTTCATGCAACTGCTTGAAGAAGAACATAGATCAACCTCTGGAAATGCCAAATATTTTTTTCTTCAATTTATTCCTCATATAATATCTGAAGAGACTAATAAAAAACTCATAGCTACTCTTTCTGATGAAGAAATCAGACTGGATCTCTTCTCCATGAAACCTGATAAGGCTCCTGGACCTGATGGTTTTTCTCCTAGATTTTTCCAAGCCTTTTGGGATCTCTTAGGCCTGGATGTCTGCTCAACCATTAAGGAAATCCATGCCTCTAAATTAATTCCTCGGGGATTCAATTCCATGTTCATTGTGCTCATACCAAAAAATCCAAACGCTAGTAGTTTCAATGATTTCCAACCCATCAGCCTTTGTAATGTCATTTATAAAATTTTGACAAAAGCCATAGCCATCCGATTAAGAGATGTCATGCCCCTCATCATAAATCAATGTCAAGGAAGCTCTGTTAGAGGCAGATCTATCTTAGATGGAATCATCTCCATTCATGAAGCTATTCACTCTACCTCACAAAATAAAAAAGCTACTTTTCTTCTCAAATTAGACATGAACAAAACCTATGACAGATTAAACTAGGATTTCCTCTTAGCAGTCTTGAACAAATTTGGATTTCATCCTGATTGGATTTCATTAATTAAAGGATGCATCTATTCAGCTTGGTTTTTTATCCTAATAAATGGATCACCAGCAAGTTATTTACAGAGTATAAGAGGTCTAAGGAAAGATGATCCTTTATCTCCACTTCTTTTTATCAATGTTGTTGAGGCTCTTGGTAGATCAATCTTGGTTGCAAGACAAGCAAGTATGATTTCAGGAATTCAAGTCACTTCTCAATGCAATCCTATTACTCATCAATAGTTTGTTCATGATACACTTTTACCTACATTTTCATCTATCAATGAAGCTAAAGTCATCAAACACATCCTTATCCTTTATGAAGAAGTTGTTGGCTAGAGGATCAATTTCCAAAAAAGTAAACTATTTTTTCTTAATACTCCTTTGAGAAGACAAGCTATGATTACCAACATCCTTGGATGCTCTATATCATCTTTTCCTTCTTCCTATTTGGGATTACCTCTATTTGTGGGAAGTGCCAAAGAAAACCTATGGGATAACGTCATTGAAAGACTCCAAAAAAAGCTCTCTTCATGGAGAGGAAATATTCTCTCCCAAGCTGGTAAAATTACCCTTACTATGGCTTACCTTCAAAGCATTCCTATCTATTTTCTTTCCTTATTCAAAGCTCCTACAAAATTTTACCACAAAATGGAAAAAATCCAAAAGAACTTTCTCTAGACAGGAACTGGGAATAGAAATATATTCCACTTGGTTTCTTGGGATAATGTTTGCAAACCTAAAGATCAGGGAAGATTAGGTCTAAGAAGAATTCATCTCCTTAACTTTGCTCTCCTCACTAAGCAGGCTTGGCACCTCATTTCAAATGATAATGTTGACTGGGTAAAATTCATAAGAAGAATATATCTTCAATTCTCTGAATTCCTATTTGGTGACATTCCTTCCTTAGGCTCTTCCTTCTGGAAATCTATTTTCCTGGCTAGATCACTTATAAAAAAAGGATTACAGTGGTAGATATGTAATGGGAAATCTGTTCATTTATGGGGAGACAGATGGTTAGGTGACCGACCTATTTTTTAGTTTCTTGAGCTTCGAAGACTAATTGACATCACTAAAAATATGTTCGGTCCCTTGGTAGCTGACTTCTTTTCTGTGTCAAATGGGACCAAAGGCTCTTTATTCTTGATTTATCAGCTAAAATTTCTTCTCTTGAAGCTAGATTATCTTCCTTTCGAATTCCCTCTGTTGACTCAACTGATCATCCTATTTGGGAGCCTACCATTTCAGGATAATTCACTGTTAAATTAGCTTACCTAATGTCTCTTAATCTTAGTGACACTTTTATTCCTTTTAAGCTTGTGTGGACCAAATATCTAACTCCCAAAGTTGCTTCCTTTTCCTGGCTTTGTATTCAAGATCACATTATAACTACAAAAAACTTTATCAAGCATGGAATTCCTCTTCCTAATAGATGTTTTCTTTGTCTATCCGATTGGGAATCCACATCCCACCTTTTCCTCTTTTACCCCTTTTCTACTGCTATGCTTAACAATCTGTTTCTTAAGTTCCATCTAGACTAGGCCAGTCCTCCCATGATTGTTGATCTCTTTATTCAGTGGCCCAACCCCTTTAAAAATCCTGTCCTTAAGGGGTTATGGAAGTTTTATCTCTAGCATTTCTTATGGTAAATTTGGC
Source organism: Wollemia nobilis (assembly GCA_028583015.1). Classification (NCBI taxonomy): domain Eukaryota; kingdom Viridiplantae; phylum Streptophyta; class Pinopsida; order Araucariales; family Araucariaceae; genus Wollemia; species Wollemia nobilis. The sequence goes on along the minus strand of JAQPPZ010000136.1, from coordinate 16,687,779 downwards.
TCGAACATAATAGAAGGGTTTTTGAGAAAGAGGTCAAAGATGTTGATTTCATCTCAAATAAAATTATCCTATTTTCCAAAGAGAATATTATGATTGCTCCTCTTGACCCTTTCCCTCGATCTTCCTTTGAAGATGCCCTACTCAAATCCTATCATATTTTCTTAGAGGATGTAAGACCTACTAATTCCTTATCCACCAGAATTAATATCAAATGGCATCCCCCCCTCTTGGATGGGTCAAACTAAATTTTTATGGAGCTGCTAAAGGAAACCCTGACATAGATGGTGCAGGGGGCATCCTGAGAGATCATTGTGGTAATCCTATTTTTGCCTTTATTGAACCTTTGGGAGAACTATCTAATCACTCTGCTGAAGCCAAAGCCTTGTGGAGAGGCCTCCAATTCATCAAGAAAATTCCAAGGAAAATCATTGTAGAAGGAGATTATTTAAACATCATCAACTTCTTGAAAAGCTCCAAACCTATAGGATGGAAGATAAGGAATATAATTGAGGAAATTAAAGATATCCTCTGTGCCCAACACAAGGTCATTGTCCAACATGCTTTTAGAGAAGCCAATTCAGTGGTAAACAAATTGGCAAATATTGGGGTCTCTACCAGTGGAATGCTAACTTGGACTGACTCTCTTCCTCCTGAAGTTGTTGCACTTGTTAGGCTAGACAATAACCCTTGTCATCATGATGAAGCCTAAACTATTCTCATGTGATTTAACCCATCTCCATTTCCTTCACATGAGGCTTTAGGTGCCTTATTTTTCCAATGAGGAGGTTTTATATTATGTCCTTATACATAATGTCTTTTCTATGTCTACTTTCCTGAAGTTACCCCGACATTTGTGTCTTACCTCGATTTACACTTATATCATCCTTTTCCAAATTTTCATTTTTGGCTCACCATTGTTTCAAATGACCTTCACTATTTTTCTGCTAACTAATTTATCTTGGTATTCCAATGCTCTTCCCAAAAACACCTTTAATCATTACTGGCCTATGCTCCTTAGAAATTGGTCGTTTACCCTTTCAAGAACCTTCTCTGGATGGCTTTCCTATTGCTTCGTCCTGAGGAAGGCTTTGTTGTGTTTCTCAAAATTTCCTATTTAGAGTGCCCACTCTATCGTTACATGGTCCCAGTTCTTGAGTGATCCAATAAGTCAACTTTTTCCTTGTGTTATGCACTTTCCAATTATCCTTCATAGTCTTCATTGTCGGACAATCCTCCTTGATCCCAACTTTGACCAATCAACGATTTCAATCTGGATTTTTTCCTTTTCAAGGTTTATATTCTGGTTGAGGAGCCACGACTTTAGTCTTTACTTATATTATTCTATGCATGCTTCCTCCTCAAATACCCATTATTCTCTGAGCCTGTCTTTGCATGCCCTCCTTTTGCCCTATTGCATCCTTTGTGTCTATTACTCTATAACCATGAAGGATGTGAAAGTCACTTACGTTGAGCCTGAGGTTTTCACGATCGATGCTATTGCTGAAGCTATTTTGATAGATAAGGGAGGCCTTATCCATTTCTTCAAAATGTTTAATGGTACCAGTCAGGAGGCCAATATGAATTTTGCTTCTACGTGGGAAGATGACATTGTTAGCATCCATGGGATTGATTTTCAAATCACTACGAAGATCCTTGTTGAGCTCACTAGGTAGGTCCTTGATGGTCGGGTGGTCAGAAGGAATAAACACAATTGGGAAGCCAAATTATCCCACTTTGAGCCTGCTTCCAAGCTAAGGAAACTTCATAAGAAAGGTATGTACTGCCATCATTTTTCTACTCCTTGGAAAGAAATCCATAAGTCTGTAATGCAGTATCTAACTACTAATGAACCTGAGTATCAACTATGTAGTTTCTATTTATCTTTTATTAATCACTTTAGAGATGCCAAAATGATCAACATCCCTGAATTCCTATACTGGTCCATGGATTATTCCATCACCTCTACCCATGGTAAGAAAGAGGAGGGTTGGCCTTACCACGAAGACCTTTTAGGATCCTATATGCCTTCTTACTTCAAAAATTTCCCAAAGGAAACCTCCCCGCCCTATCAACACTAAGGAGGATTCTTCTTCTACCCCTAGTCCTAAGGCTACCAGCTCCAAAAGGAAAGGTAAAGTTGTGAAACCCTAGCCTATTTCCAATATTAATAAAAAGGTCAAGCTTGAAAAAACTCCCACCCATTGCTCTCAGAGGCTCAAGTTTAAGGATACCCCCACTCTTGAGAAAACTAAGAAAGAACTCAAGTCCATCCCTGGCTCTCCTGATGTGGTGGAAAAGTACCTGCACAAACTTGTCATCCAATATTCCTCTGCCACCATTGATCATTTGGAGACTACCTATGTTGCTCTCGAGAAAGGAATTGCCTAGCTGAAGGACCAACGAAATGCTCTTAGCCTACTCTTTTTATGTGATTCATTTGATGAGGATGGTCCTACTTTTTCTACTGTAGTAGGTATATCAGACATCAAGGATAATGTCAAGGATGACGAAGTCGTAGAGATTGCAAAGGAGATATTTAAGGATGATCCTAAGGATGCTCTCAAGACTGAAGCCAATGATGCTGAAAAAGATGTTGAATGGGAGATCATGATGGCTTCCCCTATGCAAATGGATGCACCTAACTAATATTTTGCTTTATTTTTTTCCTCTTTGCTAGTTTTGCTTGTCTTTTGGCCCTCTCCTCAGGGATGTTGTTAGGGTTCCTTTCCTCTTCCTATTTTGTTTGGATGCATTTTGTCCCTCTGGAGCATCCTCTTTAGTTCCTTTTGGGGTTTCTTTACTGTTGTTCCTTCTGCTTCTCTATTGTTTCAAGGCATTGAGGTACCTTTCAAATACCCCATTTTTAATATATAAGAGTTAATTTACCAAAAAATATATATTTTAATTTAAATAAATTAAATTAAAACCTTTTCCAACCTTGCTTAATGGACTTTGTTGGGGATATATTTTTTAATGATTCCTTGGACCCTGTTATTGTTCACCTCTTCCTTTTTTCCAAATATTATAATATTATTATTTCTTTTTAAACTTGCTTCCCTTTTCTTGGGTCTTCTACCTTTTAGGCCTCTTTAGGCATATAATATTTAAAATAAATATTATACCCTTTTCTTATTTTAACAACTTCCTTACTTTTTGGAGAAACAACCTTTTGACATCAATGATGACAAAATTGGGCATCAAACCTCTTGACATCAATGACAGAAAGACTTGCTCAAATTTCTAACAATCTCTCCCTTTGTCATTGATGGTAATCCTTTTTTATTTAAACATTCCTTTTGCCTTTTTTAGTTCTGCTCCCCCTGACTGAATGCTCTCCCCCTAACTCATATCTCTCCCCCTTTGTCATCAATGGCAAAGGGACTCCTTTGGGGCTAAATATAAGACTCTTAGCTTAGCCCCCTCTCCACATCCTCTCCTTGAGGTGATTAATTTTGGGGTGGAAGTAGAAATACTCCTAATTTTCCTCTAAGATACTCAAAAGTCTCTTTTGGAAGTGGCTTAGTAAAGATGTTCACAATATGCTCCTTTGTAGTAACATATTCCAACTTGACTTGCTTATTTGTCACCTGCTCTCTCAAAAAATGATATTTGATCAAAATGTGCTTGGTCCTAGAGTGCATCACCAGATTATTTGAGATATTTATAGCACTTGTATTATCACACAGTATGGGGATAGGGTGATCATGCTCTATCTTGAAGTCCTCTAAAGTTTAATTCATCCATAATACCTGTGTACAAGTAATTACTACAATATATTCTTTATTTGCTATGGATAAGGATACTTATGCTTATTTCTTGCTTAGCCAAGAGACTAAAAAATATCCAAGAAATAATGCTCCTCCACTTGTGATTTTTCTATCATCAATGCTGCCAGTCCAATCTGCATCTGTATATGCTATAAGAGTAAAATTTTTGCTTTTGGGATAGTAGAGCCCAAAATCCATGGTACCTTTTAAATACCTGAGAATCCTTTTTACTGCTACTACATGTATTTCATTTGGTGCCACTTGAAACCTTGCCACTAATCCCACTATGTGCATTATATATGGTCTTGTAGTTGTGACATATAGTAGGCTACCAATCATATATCTATACAATTTCTGATTTGCCTCAAGAGATTCATCATATTTACTTAACTTGCATCCTATAACCATGGGGGTACTTACTAGTTTGTAATATTCTAACTTGAATTTCTTTAGCATCTAATTTATATACTTGGTTTGTGGGAGAAATACACCTTTCTCTGATTGTGAAATATAAATTCCAAGAAATAAGGACAACTCACCAAGCATTGACATATAAAATTCATTCTACATGCTCTTTGCAAATTTCTAACACATCCTATCATTATTGCCTCCAAAAATGATATCATCCACACAAAAAACCACAATTAGTAAGTCATTTCCTTCATTTTTGATGTATAAGATACTATCCACTATTCCTTTCCTAATGCATTGTTCCTGAAGGTACTTATCCAATCTTGAATACTAAGCTCTAGGAGATTGTTTTAGTTCATAAAGTGTCTTATTTAATCTGCATACATAGTCTGGTTTATTGGTTAGGATGAATCCCTTAGATTTCTCAATGTAAACCTCTTCTTCTAGGACACCATTTAGAAAGGATGATTTAACATCCATTTGATATACTTTGAATTTTTTGAAACTTGAGAAGGCTAATAATATTATTATAGCTTCAAGTCATGCAACTGAAGCAAACATCTCATAAAAATCAATTCCCTCAACCTATGCATAACCTTTGCATACTAATATTGCTTTGTTTTTGACTACCTGGTCATCTTCATTTAACTTGTTTCTGAATACCCATTTAGTGCCAATCACATTCTTACATTTTGGTCATGGGACAAGTTCCCAAGTCTGAATTTTCTCTATTTGATCTAGTTCCTCATTCATTGCCTTGATCCAAAGCTCATATTCACTTGCCTCATTGAAATTTTTTGGCTCAATTTTAGATAACAAAGAGAAATTAGCATGCTCATTTGTTGCTATTATCTTCCTCCTTATCTGTATCTCATTTGGATTCCCAATGACTAGATCTCTTGGATGATTTTTTTGCACATACCTGGATGGATTATTAGGGAAAAAGTCTTTGTGTTTCTTCTTCTTATTTTGATTCTTCACCTAACTCTTCTTGGCAACTTTCTTCTTCCTGATACACAATTTCTTGAGTTGGTTCTCTTGACCCTATCTTCTCATCAATTGTTACATTTATGAAGAACACAAGCTTATACTGAGAGAGGGGGTGAACAGTATAAGACCTCTTTTTACTTTTTCATTTATACTTCAAAATAGTAAAGCAATATACCCAAAGCAATATCAAAACAATGCACAATATCATCCACAAAGTGACACCAATTTTAACATGGTTCACCCAGAATGGCTGGGCTACGTCCACAAAAATTTTCTCTAAAAGTTATCTCAAAGTTCTTTGGGAATCCTTCCCAATTACAATGTGTATGAGCCTCGGCCCAAAGGAGATACCTTCCCCCAATTAGAATTTATGAGTCTCTGCTCAAAGGATATACCTTCCCCCAATCAAAATTTATGAGCCTCTCCTTAAAAGAGATACCTTCCCCTCTACTCTAGAAATGATCCCTCAGAAGATCAACTCTCTCTACCTCTTGCCAGCACGTGGAACTCCTTTCCACCAAAGACCTCCTGTCCTCAATGCTTAGCCTAAGAGACCTTTGCCTTCTATGATCATGTCCATAGCAACTTAGAAACCTGTACCAAACATAGTCAGTCAGTCTAGTACAAGTCTTCCTCTATCTATCAGATTTGTCCAACTCTTGAACAAATCAATCCTCTGCATACAAGCCTTCTCAAAGACTTGTCAACTGTCCTCAGGTTCTTCTCATAGAACCAATGCACCTCTGTCCTCAAGTTCTCTACTAGAACTATCAAACTCAGCTCACAAGTCCTCTGTTAGGACCTATCCAAATCTGCTCATAAGTCCCCACTGGAACCTGTCCAAAAATTACTCACAAGTCCCCACCGGAACCTATTCAAAAACTCAGTAAGCTCACCAAGAAAAACTTTCTTAGTAGGAAATCACAAAGTGAATTGTTAGAGACCCAATGTGATTTTTCAAACTCATAGAAGCATAAAGAGAATTGTTAGAGACTCAATATGTTCTATACTCAAATCCCTATCTCAAAACTCAACTCAAATCAACTCAGCTCAATCTCAATCTCAAATCTGAAAACTCAACTCAACATCTGAAATGGATAGGATAGAATGTTTTCTTTCAAGAACATGAAACCCCAAAAATTTCCAACTATGCAAAGAATCACATAACAATGATACTCATGTTCTTTTCACCATCAATTAGGGTTTCAACAACAATGCTCATAAAACAAGGTTTAGTCAACCAACACCATTCAACTCAACATCAACCTTGAAGCATTCAACCAATCATCACAAGAAAAGGAAACAAGTAGAAATCCTTTTCCCTCCAAAGATATTTGAACAAAACAACCACCAACACAATATCACCAAATGCAAAACAAGGTTTAGTCAACCAACACCATTCAACTCAATATCAACCTTGAAGCATTCAACCAATCATCACAAGAAAAGGAAACAAGTAGAAATCCTTTTCCCTCCAAAGATATTTGAACAAAACAACCACCAACACAATATCACCAAATGCAAAACAAGTTTTAGTCAACCAACACCATTCAACTCAATATCAACCTTGAAGCATTCAACCAATCATCACAAGAAAAGGAAACAAGTAGAAATCCTTTTCCCTCCAAAGATATTTGAACAAAACAACCACCAACACAATATCAACTCAATGGAGTAAGCCCAATATCATGAATCAAGTAAAGCAATAACTTGATCAAAAAACCTCTATGGAAGCAACTCAACCATCAAACTCAAAACAGCCAACCAAGGGTTCCACCAACTCAATGCAAGTAGCTAGACTCACAAATATAAACCCTAGTGCTTCCACTATCTCAAACCAAAAATTATGCATTCACCAAAAACTCTACTTAAGGATAACAATGCATAAGTAGTCTTCAATAAACCAGAAAATAGGATTTACACCTAGCCAAAGGATACCTAGTAGAATACCTTTTCACTCCAACATTATTTCAGAAAACATACACCAATCATACTCATAAGAAGAATGTGCCCACACATTATTGGAGTAGAAGATAATTGAACCTTCAAGCTGTCACCACACACAACTCTCAAACTTCCAACCAAGTTAGGGTTAGAATAAAAAGAAATGAGCAATAATATAAACTTCCTTTATTACACCTTTTAGCTCCACTTCTTTAAACACAACCACCATAACATGCCAATAAATCAACAATCACAGACTCAACAACACAGAAACTCAACATAAACAACTCCCCCTATCTTGAGGCTCTCCCCTTACTCAAATCTCTCCTTCTTTGTCATCAATGGCAAAGGTTCACCTTTGGGGCTCGGGACTAAGAATGAGCCTCTTAGCTTAGTCCCTCCCCCACCTCTTGATGAGGTGATTAATTCTTGGGTGGGAGTAAAACTTCCATTAGGCACTGATCATCATCAGCGTCTATAAATTCCTTGTCGGGCCTTCTCTTGAACTCTTTTTCCATATTCCTATTCCTGTAACTATTCTTGTTCTTGTTCTCATCCATGTTCTTGTCCATGCCTTGATCCTTGGACCTGATCATGCCACTGTTCCTGTTCTGTATTCGGAATTTCAGCTCTACACTGTCTCGATTGTGTGACCTTCATTGTTGCACTTGAAACACTTGACGATGTTGTTTCTCTGAGGTAAACCTGATATTTGAATCCACCAGTTCTGACCAAACCTATTCTGACCAAACCTATTCTGGCCAAACCTGTTCTGACCAAACCTTTTCTAGCCAAACTTGTTCTAACCAAACCTGTTCCTGTTATTTGCCTTGCAATAAACTGCCTTGTGCCTAAACTTTTGACAAAAGTAGTAATACCCTTGAAAGTAACTAGCACTTCTGAAACTGTCATTTACCTCCTTCACTTGAGCCATGCAATGTGAAGCCATGTGACCAAACCTGTGACAAGCAAAACATTTGCCTTGAAACTTTCCTTTAATTGACATCTTAGGTTCTGAAAACTTCTTCTTCTCATTTTGAATTCTATTTTCTATTTCTATGCATCTATCATTCAAGGACTCCTTTTCTAAAATACTTTCCTCATCAGAACTCTCTTCCTTTTGGAGTCTCTTACTAGACTCTCCAACTTGTTCCTTGTGTGGCTTAACAAAACCAAGGCCTATTTTATCCGTTGTCTTTCTTTGACCTTTGATGAGTGACTTAACATTTTTGGAGCTATCTTGAAACCTGTAAAGCTTATCCTTGTACTCTTTAGTTTCCTCTTTCAAAGAAGCCATTTTCTATTCTAACTCACTATACTCAAGAACCTTAGACTCTAACTCATCCTTGAGTTCTTGTGTCTTAGCCATAGAGAAGTCCAGACTTTCTATAAGATCATCTCTCTCCATACAACATTCATCTAACTTATCATTGAGTCTAGAATTCTTCTTTCTTTCCTTTTTCAAAGCACTAAGAGCACTAATAAGTTCACCTTCAAGATCTACTTCACCTTCCTCTATATCTTCCTCTATTTGTTTGCTTTTTGAATCATCAAAGCCTTTTTTAGATTTCTTATCACTAGAGGTGCTACCCTTTTCAAAAACCATACATGCATCTTCCTTATAGTTTTTTGAAGCATCCTCATACATACTAGAAACCAAATCATTATTTTTGCAATCATCCTCAAGGTGACCAAAATTTCCACATCTAAGACATTTCATGATAATGAATCTATGTTTCGGTTCTTCCTCTTTTTCTGATATGAACAACATCTCATTTTCATTATCACTTGAAGAAATTTCACTATCACTGCTAGAACACTTACTTGCTTTGTCTAGGTAGAAACTCTTCTTGTGCTTGTGAGAATACCTCTTTCCTTGATTGTTGTGCTCATCTTTGTTTTTCTGTGATGCTTGTGCTTTTCAGAATCCTTGATCTTAGAATCTTGTTTATCTTCATCACTTTCATTCTTTGGAATAGTACAGTCAGTAGCATAATGAAAAAACTTTCCACAATTGAAACATCTTATATTTTTCATACTTTTGTTCTTTCTAGAGAACTTGCCTTTCTTATTGTAATATGCCTCTTCATCACTAGAAGACTCATCACTATCTTGAAGTTGTTTACCCTTGGAATTCTTGGTAGCCTTGAAAGTTGCCTCTTTCTTGACATCAACCTTCACTTGAGTTCTCAACTCAAATCTTGCAAGTATACTATGGAGCTCATCCTTTTTCAACTTATCCAAATCTTTAGCTTCCTCAATAGAATAAATATTTTCACTAAATCTATTAGGAAGAGATCTTAAAATCTTATCACAAACATCATTTTTAGCAAGCTCAAGACCTAATTCTTTCATGGAGTTAACAACCTCATCCATACGAAGCATGTAGTTACTAATATTTTCATCACAATTCATCTTGATTTGTTCAAACATACCTTTGAAGTGTCTCAACTTGGCCTTTCTGACATTTGTATCACCTGTATGAACCACCTTCAACTGTTTCCACATTTCACTAGCTGTCTTGCAGTGAATCACTTTGGTGAGATCTGCTTTCTGTAAGCCTTTTAGGATTGCATTTATTGCTTTTGAATTGTTATGATGTAGGAGCCTTTCTTCTTTAGTATTAGGACCATGTTCAGGAATAGTGTACTCATTTTCAATCACTTCCCAAACCTCATTCCCAAGTTCCATTAGATGAACCTTCATCCTTGCACTCCAAAGACCAAAATCTGACCCATCAAGAATAGGTCCTGCATTGCCACTTGAATGATCCATTGTGAACTTTACTAGCTTTTCCTTCAAGTTGTTAAACTTTTCGAAGGCACTTGCTCTGATACCAATTGAAGAACACAAGCTTATCTTGAGAGGGGGGTGAATAGTATAAGACCTCTTTTTACTTTTTCCTTTATACTTCAAAATAGTAAAGAAATATACCCAAAGCAATATCAAAGCAATGCACAATATCATCCACAAAGTGACACCAATTTTAACGTGGTTCACCCAGAATGGCTAGGCTACGTCCACAAAACTTTTCTCTAAAAGTTATCTCAAAGTTCTTTTGGAATCCTTCCCAGTTACAATGTTTATGTGCCTCGGCCCAAAGGAGATACCTTCCCCCAATCAGAATTTATGAGCCTCTACTCAAAGGAGATACCTTCCCCCAATAAAAATTTATGAGCCTCTACTCAAAGGAGATACCTTCCCCTCTGCTCTTGAAATGATCCCTCAGAAGATCAATTGCCTCTACCTCTTGCTAGCACGTGGAACTCCTTTCCACCGAAGACCTCCTGTCCTCAATGCTTAGCCTAAGAGACCTCTGCCTTCTATGATCACATCCACAACAACTCATCAACCTGTACCAAACACAGTCAGTCGATCTAGTACAAGTCTTCCTTTGTCTGTCAGATCTGTCCAACTCTTGAACAAATCAATCCTCTACATACAAGCCTTCTCAAAGACTTGCCAACTATCCTCAGGTTCTTCTCATAGAACCAATGCACCTTTGTCCTCAAGTTCTCTGCTAGAACTATCAAACTCAGCTCACAAGTCCTCTGCTAGGACCTATCCAAATCTTCTCACAAGTCCCCATCAAAACCTTTCCAAAAACTGCTCACAAGTCCCCATCGGAACCTGTCCAAAAACTCAACAAGCTCACCAAGAAAAACTTTCTTAGTAGGAAATCACAAAGTGAATTGTTAGAGACCCAATGTGATTTGTCAAACTCATAGAAGCATAAAGAGAATTGTTAGAGACTCAATATGTTCTATACTCAAATCCCAATCTCAAAACTCAACTCAAATCAACTCATCTCAATCTCAATCTCAAATCTGAAAACTCAACTCAATATCTAAAATGGATAGGATAGAATGTTTTATTTCAAGAACATGAAACCCCAACAATTTCCAACTATGCAAAGAATCACATAACAATGATACTCATGTTCTTTTCACCATCAATTAGGGTTTCAACAACAATGCTCATAAAACAAGGTTTAGTCAACCAACACCATTCAACTCAACATCAACCTTGAAGTATTCAACCAATCATCACAAGAAAAGGAAACAAGTAGAAATCCTTTTCCCTCCAAAGATATTTGAACAAAACAACCACCAACACAATATCACCAAATGCAAAGAATAACTTGCTCAAATCAACTCAATGGAGTAAGCCCAATATCATGAATAAAGTAAAGCAATAACTTGATCAAACAACCTCTATGGAAGCAACTCAACCATCAAACTCAAAACAGCCAACCAAGGGTTCCACCAACTCAATGCAAGTAGCTAGACTCACAAATATAAACCCTAGTGCACAAAGCTTCCACTATCTCAAACCAGAAATTATGCATTCACCAAAAACTCTCCTTAAGGATAAAAATGCATAAGTAGTCTTCAACAAACCAGAAAATAGGATTTACACCTAGCCAAAGGATACCTAGTAGAATACCTTTTCACTCCAACCTTATTTCAAAAAACATACACCAATCATACTGATAAGAAGAATGTACCCATACCTTATTGGAGTAGAAGATAATTGAACCTTCAAGTTGTCACCACACACAACTCTCAAACTTCCAACCAAGTTAGGGTTAGAATAAAAAGAAATGAGCAATAATATAAACTTCCTTTATTACACCTTTTAGCTCCACTTCTTTAAACACAACCACCATAACATGCCAATAAATCAACAATCATAGACTCACACCTTATACCTCCATTTTTAATTTTAGCATAGCAAAGAATAATCTTAAAAATACATCCAAAGAAATATGCCCTTATTTCTCCTAAGATTTTATTCAATGCTAATCACAAAAGCCAAAACTCATAAAATTTAATAACACCTTATAAATCGCTGTCCAAGAAACTCCGAATTTCGCGGCATAAAGACGTTTTAATAAAAATGTGTGTTACTCTAGCAAAGCACCCCCATGAGACTCAAAATGGTGACCTCCGCAAATGCAGCGCCCAACAGCAGCCTTCGTTGCCACTAGCCCACGCGGGCTACAAAGTTCACAAGTGAACTTCTCTCCACTTCACCCTCGAAAAAACTCCCGAAGACTTTTCAACCGCACATGCTTCTAAGTCTTCCTTTGATCACAGCGAATACAGAGCACAAACATCGCAAATTGCATTCGGGGAATTTTGAATTAATTCACCTTCCAACCTTAGGAGTTGGAGAATAATAGTCTCTTCGAAGACACCTTGACGTCGGCGAAAATAAAGACCATTTCGAAATTAATCAAAAGTCTTTTCAAAAAGGGTTTAAAAACCCTTAAATAATTTTAATAAATTAAGAATAAAAAAAGGTTTAAAAACATTTAAGTATTTTTAATAAATTAAAAATACTTTCTCCCTTAATTAATTAAATAATTAATTAATTAAAACCTTGAAGGGTTTTAAATAATAATTAAATAAATAATAAAGAGAACCTCCATTGGTTTTAATAAAAACCATTTAACTTGGTTTTAATAAAAACCCTATCCAACTTGGTTTTAATGAAAAACCCTTGCCAATGGAATCTCTCCGGATTCTCTTAAAAAGATTCTCTTGGAATCTTCCACATTTGAAGCCAACACATCCTCTTAACATTAATGTCATTTCCTTTTGATATCAATGACAACTCATAGACAAGAAGCTAGGATCTCAAACCCAAAATTGCCAACAATTTATACTTTCTATAATAGTATGTCTCCTTTTTTATAGCATATATAGGCTTTACTCTTAGTGGAATAGCCAAGAAAAATACCCTCATCACATCTTGAATCAAACTTACCTAAAATTTTCTCTTCTCGTATTATGTAACATTTGCTTCCAAAAATTCTGAAATACTTTACAGTGGTTGGTCTTCCTTTCCAAAGCTCATATGGAGTTTTGTGATGATTTACTCTTACTTGAGCTCTATTGATGATATACATTGTTGTATGTACTACCTATTTCCAAAAACCATCTGAAATCTTAGATTCATTTAACATGGCTCTGGCCATATTTTTAACAGTCTTGTTTTTCCTTTCAACTACCCCATTTTGTTGAGGAGTTCTTGTTGCTGAATATTCTCTTTTGATCCCATGTTGTTCATAAAAGTCTATGGATTCATTTGAGGTAAATTCTCCTCTTCCGTTTGATCTTAAACCCTTAATCCTTCTACCTATTTTATTTTGCACTAATTATTTAAAGGCTTTAAACTTCTCAAGAGCTTATGAATTTTCTTTCAAGAAGGCTACCCAAATAATTTTGGAATAATCATCTATAAATAATATAAAGTATCTTTCACCTTGTAGACTCTTTGTCCTTGTAGGACCACATAGGTAAGTGTGCACTAGTTTTAATGGCTTAGATGATATAAATACTTTTGACTTGAAACTTGTTATAGTTTGCTTCCCTTGCTGACATTGTGCACAAATTGTGTTTTGTAGCCTTTTTAGCTTGGGTAAATCTCTGACAGCCTGCTTGTTGCTTATTTTCACTATGTTGTCAAAGTTCAAATGACACATTCTTCTATAGCACAACCAAATATCATCTTCTTGTGATAAAAAATATTTTCTCCTTTAATCTCACTTAGCATGTAGAGGTTGTTTGTAGTTCTATTTGCATCTTCAATAAGCTTTCTAGTTTTTGACTTTATGATATCACACCTTTTTGGATGAAATATAACCGTGTGTCCCTGATCACAAAGTTGGCTTACACTTAGTAGATTGTGCCTCAACCCTTTGACATACAATACATTCTCCATATTTGTTTTTCCATTATCTAAACTCAGAGTTCCATTTCCATTAATTTTTTTTGATCCATTATCATTAAATTTTACTGATCCTCCATTAGTTTCTTTGAGTACTAGAAATTTACTCTTGTCTCCTATCATATGACTAGAACAACCACTGTCGAGGAACCACTATTTTCCCTTATCTTGAATATAAAGAGCTATTTGTACTAACATTGATCTAACTTTCTCGTGCTTTTCTCTTTCTCTCCTAATTTTTGAAGTTGTATTCTTTTTACTTGACTCAGGAAATTCCATTTTGCACCATCTAACCTTGTGCCCAAAATTATTGCATTTATAACATATGAAATCATCATTCATAAGAGGTGTAAAAGAATTAAAATTTCTATCAGCATTATTTTTCACATAACCAGTGTAATGTGCAGCTCTATGACCATATTTGTTACATGAAAAGCAATAGCCATGGAAGAGATTTTGAAACCTGTTTGAGTGCTTTAGAAAATATGATCGAGTTCTTCTTTTGTTGTTCTTGTGATTGAATCTTGTCCATGGTTCTTCTTTGCCCTATTATTTCCTGATGTCTTTTTCTTCTAGAATATTAGTATGAGTCATGATCTTATATTTGTTTGATGTCTTTGTTTCTTGAGAGCTTGACTCCTATTTTTGTTTCCCTAACTTTATGTCTTATAGTATCTTAGTCTTTTCAACTTCATTCCTTAGAGAGACAATTACTGATTCCAATATTTCACACTCTGCTTCTCTTTCCCTTAATAGATTTATCATATCCTATTCAATTTTCTTTTCTTCTTCCACTTTTATCTTGAGTTATGTGAGATTTTGTAGAAGTTCCATCTTTTCTTCTTAATCCTCTTGAATTTGATCCTTCAAACTTGAGTTCTTTTTTATAACATTTTCCAAGTTCCTAAGAGCAAAAAATAATTCCTCTTTTATTTTGATCATGGCCTCCTCTTCATTTTATGAAGTCATGTGTTTTCCTATTAGATCTTCCTCCAAGTTGTTAGTCTTTTCATGAAGATACCTGCTTTGATACCAATTAAAGAACATGAGCTTATATTGATATGGGGGATGAATATTATAAGACATAAATTTTTACTTTTCAATCCATATGATAACATTAGAAATATCAAAGCAATAATCATTCTAAAAAACATCACACACATGAGAGACATGATTTAATGTAGTTCACCCAATGTGGGCTACTCCACGAAGAAAATATTCCTTATAGAGTTTCTCAATAAATTATTTTGGGAATAAATTCCCTATTACAATATTTATGGACCTCACTCCAAAGGAGATACCAATCCCCTTACTCTAATTCATAAATCTCTATCCATAGGAGAAATATTTCTCCTCTGCTCTGGTTGGTGCTCTTCTAGAAGACTTCTGCCCCCATTGTACTGGCTTGTGGATATTTCTCCATAGAAGAACTCTATCCTCACTGCCATGGCTAATTGATAACTATCCATTGGAGAATACTATCCTCTGCTCGGTCACTTCCAAAATTTGATCTAAACTCTACTTAATATCTATCTCAAATCTGCACTAAAAAATCTCCTTAGTCTAGCATAAATCTGCTCACAATATATCTCTGGTCTGGAACAAATCTACCCTCAAATCTATACCAAACTCTATCCTAAAATCTACCTCAAGCTTTAACACAAGGCTTGATCAAATAATAAATCAACTTTGCTCAGATTTACCCCAGGACTTAACCCAAAGTTTGAACAAATCAATCAATCAACTTTGCTCTCAATGCTATCTCAAGTCTTCACCAAGACTTGCTCAAATTTACTTACAAGTCCTCTCAAGAACTTGCTCAATCATAAACATACTCAAACCAACATTCAAAATTTTCATTCAATTATTCAACCAATGAAACATAACTTGCTCATAAACCCTAAACACGTGTTTCACCCTTCTTCCAACACAAAGCACAATGTAGGTCTTAAAACCTAACTCAAATAATTCTCAATCTCTATTTCAAATCAAATCATTCATCAAAAAGATGCACTTAAACTTGCTCACACATTTTCAATAATACTCATCAATCCTTTTCACTCCACCTTATATTTTATACATTCATTTCAAACACTCTAAACAAAATATAGTGTGCCCATACATTTTTTCTTTGATGGAGATATGTCTTCAAAACCTGTTTTACTTGCAATAAAATCTTCTTGCCAATTCTAGGTTAGATAGCAATAGTCTATCTCAAAATATCCACACAAATATTCTCCTCAACAATTATTTCACCATTCAAGATTTACAATAGAATATCAATTCACAAGTACACATGTCACGATATCGCGACACTTTTTCCCTTTGGTCAAGATTTTGCAACATGTCGCGATATCGTGACACTTTTTCCCTTTGGTCAAGATTTTGCAACATGTCGCGATATCGTGACACTTTTCCTCTTTGGCCTCGATGATGCAGTATGTCGTGATATCGTGACACTTTTTCTCTTTAGCCGTAATGTTGCAACATGTCGTGATATAGCGACACTTTTTCTCCTCGGCCGCGATGTTGCAACATGTCGCGATATCGCGACACTTTTTCTCTTCAGCTGCGATTCTGCATCATGTCGTGATATCACGACACTTTTTCTCTTCGACCACGATTTTGCAACATGTCACGATATCACAACACTTTTTCTCTTTGGCCACAATTTTGCAACATGTCACGATATCGTGACACTTTTTCCCTTCGGCCGAGATTTTGCAACATGTCGCAATATCGTGACACTTTTCCTCTTCGGCCTCGATGATGCATCATGTCGTGATTTTGTGACACTTCTTCTCTTCTGGCACCAACCTTGCAACATGTCACGATATCGTGACACTTCTTCTCTTTTGGTAGCAACCTTGCAACATGTCGCAATATCGCAACACTTTCTCTCCTTCGATTGCGATGCTGCTTCTTATCGTGATTTCACGACATCTCTTCCTCCTTTGGCTACAACGGTGCAACATGTCGCGATATCGTGACATATTTTCCTCCTTGCTTTTTCCCTATGCTGTGGGCCACAAAAACGTAACTGGTCACGATATCGCGACACCTTCCCTCGTGTGGTGTTTTAATTTCTCTTTGATCTTTAGCTCTTGGGCCTCCTCGGTCGGCTTGGAAAACATGTAAAAACCTCTTGTACAAGGTTCAGGGACCTTTCAACACCCTTTCAACCAATCAAAAAAAAAATATTCAATACACAAAATGAAGTTCCTTTGGTTAACACCTTATAATATCCAATCTTCTCAAAATAATATTCAATACATAAAAATAAAGTTCCTTTTGTTAACACCTTATAATCTCCAATCTTCTCAAAATAATATTCAATACAAAAAAATAAAATTCCTTTGGTTAACACCTTATAATATCCAATCTTCTCAAAATAATATTCAATACATAAAAATGAATTTGATTTTTTAACACCTTATAATCTCCAATATTTTCAAAATAATATTCAATACATAAAAATGAAGTTCCTTTGTTAACACCTTATAATATCCAATATTTTATTTATTTTCTAAATATCAAAAATAAAATATTGTTTCAACAATCCTTATGACTTCCTAAACTTTTAACACATGCCCTTTAATTTTCATGTGGCCTCAAACACTTTCCCGCATTCCAAACTTTGGCAAAATTAAATTAAAAATTGCATACCTTAATGTTTGCTCACGTCACCAAAAAATATTTGTGCATGTCTTCAATGACCAGTGCTCAGCGACCAGTGCCCAAACTCAAACATGCAACCTAAGATGCTACAGTGCCTTAGCCCAAGGCCTAGATGCCACTTGGGCTACATGCCCACATGTGAATGAAGGGACATTTACATCTATACAATATCTCCTACTCATGAAATTCAGTGAAGACAAAAATCCTCTCCTCCTTTGCCAAAATGAATCGCGTGGGATTCAAAACCATGACCTTCGCCTTACAAGCACCTTAGCCACTCATTCGACTATCGTCTACGCTACTAAGAACTATGGGATAATCCTATCACCATGCAAATATTAATACAAGTTTACCTCCTTTATTAAAACAATTTACAAGCTTCTTCTTTTTTTGTGAAAATGCAGTGCTCGATTTACTAATACTTGGGCATATAAATATTGCATTGGTATTAGGCTTAGAAAATGAAAAATATTTCCTATTAATACTCTTCCTTTGCATTTGAAACACATCGCCCCTTTTGAATTTGGAATTCAAAATAAAACTTTAAACTTGGTACCTTTAATTATTTAAATTAAAATTTTAACCTTAGGTTAAAATATTTTAATTTAAATAAATTAAATTAAAACTTTTGCCAACCTTGCTCAATGGACTTTTTCGGGGATATATTTTTTAATGATTCCTTGGACCCTATTAGTGTTCACCTCTTCCTTTTTCCAAAATATTATAATATTATTATTTATTTTTAAACTTGCTTCCCTTTTCTTGGGTCTTGTACCTTTTAGGCCTCTTTAGGCATATAATATTTTAAATAAATATTATACCATTTTCTTCTTTTAACAACTTCCTTTATTTTTGGAGAAACAATATTTTGACATCAATGACGATAAAACTAGACATCAAACCTCTTGACATCAATGACAACAAGACTTGCTCAAATTTCCAACATATGTATTTTCCATCTAAGAGGCCAAAGAAAGAGTATACCTATGTCTATGGGTATGTGAGGAACAAGAGCATCATTAGGGTGATTTATCATCCAACTATGGAATTCTTGTAAATAATTACCTTGATAATTTTTCCTACTTGAGAGGAATGACCCTTCTACAAGGAACCTAAATATTGGACACCAATAAAATAAAAGATAAAATAGTGAAGTGCAAATATACCTACATGAAATCGATTTAAATCATACAATATTCAAACAATCACACATACAAGAACAAATACAGTCTACATTAAGTCAATATTGAATCATACAAGTGATCACATTACCAATGATTTTTTCTTTTTATATGAAGTCATAATAAATCATGCAACATATGAACAATCTCACATCCTAGAAATTATTAAATCATTTAAAATTATTAAGTTTAAAAAATTAATAATGATTAGTTAATTTTAATTATTTGATTAATTATTATTGAGGATAAAATTAAACCTTACTAACTTGGAAATTTTCCTGCAAGTGTTGAGAGGTCACCCTCCAAGAGGTAGAAGAGGGAAGGAATTATTTAAAAGAAGATGACAAATCTAAAATAAGAAGGCACTAGGGAGAGATCTCACACACTGCTTGTATATGCATGAAAGCATTAAGTTTAACTAAAATTCAAAATTTTTTGCTTGTGCATTTTGAATGATATTTGTTGAATGAAAGGAATGCATAAAATTGCATACATATCAAGTTTGAAATTGAGAATAGTTGAATGCATAAAGTAGTCATTTCTCACTAGTCAAAGCAAGTATTCTCCCTTGAATGTTAGTTTGAACTTCAACCTATGTAGAGGTCATTATCCATTCCTATTGATCTTATAAAGCTCACCATGAGTGAGGGTGACCTATATTTGGTAGGAATTATTTTGGGGAACTCCAAGCCTGACATGGACACAATTAGGAGATGGAAACTTTTGAAATGGTCCCCAAAAGGTTATATGGATCTTGTAGCCCTTCCTAAAGGTTTTTTCTTATTAAGTTGTCTTTGTTGGAGGATCTCAAGATCATTCTTAGGGGAGGCCCTTGGTTCTTTGGAAGGAGAAGTCTCTTCCTTTGTAAAGTAGACTTTGACCTGGATGTCCAAAATATTAAAATTACTCCTATCTAGGTTAAGTTGTCGGGTCTTCCATTATATTTCTAGCATGAATTTATCCTAAGGGGTATTACAAAAATGTTGGGAGAACTCGTTATGATTGACACTACAACTAGAGATAAATATAGAATGATTTGTGCTTGTATGTGTGTTATTATCAATTTGGATGCAAAAATTATTGATTCCATTAAGCTGCTCTTGGATGTGGGGTCAAGGGTCCAGTCTATTGAGTATGAGAACAAACATTTTTTTTTAATGTAAAAATTATGGACATGAGTTAGCAAGTTGCCCATGAAAAAATCCAAGGGTCGATCTTCCAAGAACATAAGATTATTTTAAATATCCTATTGCTTTGAATTTTGATGAACAAATCTCTAATGAAATTTGTGATAATACCAAGGTTATTATTTTGGTGGGTTCTAAGGAGGTGTCTATTATTCCTGAGAAGAATACCCTATTGGGGAATCCTTTTGAATGTCTATCTTTTGGATTAGATTCTCTTGGGACTGATGAGCTAGTACCAGATCTTGATCTATCTAAGACTAGAGTGGATATGTCATGTTATTCTATTCAAGGGATCAAGGGTTTGACATCTTTGGGTTTGGTTACAAGGGCTCAGGAAAATAAAACTTTTAAATCAAGTGGTCATAAAGTTGAAAGACCTCCCATTAATCCTAGATCCTAGGTTTTTAATGTTTGTCAGACCAGTATTAGTTTGGATTTTTATAAAATGTAAATATCTACGGGAGTCCCTAGATAAGGTATCGGTATCCAAAACTGGTGATGATAGGCATAAAAAATTGCTTGACCCAATTCTCTCTTTTTTTGATGTCCAAATTATTTCTTGTAGCAAGGGAGCTTGTCTAAAAATATCTAGGTGATTTTCTCTTGATTTTGTGGTGTTTTGGATTTTTTGGGCTGATTGAAGATCCAGATATTTGCTGCTTCATATGTGTGGGCTTTTGGCAGGATCTCCCTTTTTCAAATTTTAAACGAAAATTTTGGGTGGGAGGATGGCCCTTGTATTTTGAATTTTGAGCAGGCTTTTGTAATTTTCAATTTATTTTTACTGTTGGTTCTTGGTAGGTCGAGTGGATCCCAAGTACCCTATCAATTATCACCATTTTCTTCTTCTTTGTTCAGATTTTTTGGTCTTTGGAGGTCGTAGATCTCCCTTTGGGTTTCTTTTGTTGAGATTCTCTATTTCTTGTTTGGTCTATCTTTTGTTTCTTTATTTTGGCTCTAAGATTATCTTCTTCTTTCGATTTGGGAATCCTTCAAACCCCCTTATTGTAAAAGTTTTGGGATTCCTTTCAAAATTCCTTCTTCCACTCAATAAAAAAATTAGCCTTGCTTTAATAAATAAATAGCTTATCCTTTTCAAATAGCATAACCTTGTTTTATTTAAAAGAAAACATGATTTTTGGTCTCATGCTTTAACTTTTTAAAATGATATTATAAGACAAATATTTTAGACTTTAATGATTTGATGGTGCATCATTAGGTTTGTGTTAAAAGAAAGAATACTAGTATTTATTCTTGAGAAGGAAAATCCCTCTTGGATTGCTTTGTTTTTCTACATGTGTTAATAGTTAAAAATGTTAAAAATATTTATTTGTTTTAACATGGAGGGTGCCACTAAGAAACATAGGGTTTAACCTTGTATTGTTGTTGTTAGGGTATAACACAATTGCATGGGAATATAACCATATAAAGGGAGAGAGTGGTGAGGATTTAAGGGATCTAGAGAGAAAAAAATGATTCATACTAATTTTTGATCTAAAATATTCTCTGGCTTGGGCAGTTGTTGATTTATTTGAGGGAGTTAACAACTTGGATAATTTTTATTTCATGCCTTTTTAAAAAAAAATCATGGAAATGGATAAAACATTGGGACCAAAGGTGAGAAGAGGGTTTGGAATAAATATAACTAGTAGCTTTATATGCTAGATCAAGTTTTTGTTACTTTCCTAGAATAAATGCTTTAGAATCAATGGTCCTTTTACTAAGGATTTTTAATTTTGAAAAGGAATTTGAAGCTACAGTAAAATTATTATTTTTATTTATTGAATGGAATGTGAAAATGGATTCTTAATATAATAAGTATTATGTATGGGTTGGGTATTTTGGAACCCTCAAACGTATGTGGCAGGGTTGGACACAGTTTTGTTCACTAGTGAGAAACCATCCATGCTCACATTTTTCAAGTAGACCAACCAGTTTGAAAAAGTTTGTTTGACTAGAATCATGGAGTGCACACAAAAAAGCTAGGGTTTGCAAAGTGAAGCATAGAGAAAAAAAACACAAGTGATAGTAATTTATTTTTTTGGAAAAAAATTTCATTGGCTAGAGGAGGAACGAATTTGGGGGAAGACAAAAAAATCCTAGCATCAATCAATTTTTCTAGGAGAGATCACGAGTATCAATTTAGGTATGGTACTCCTTTGGCTTTAGCTTTGAAAATATTTTATTGGTTGGGGCTTTGAAAATAGGGACCTCTTCTTTGGTAAGTGATTTATGGTAGTCCTTTGGTTGTGATTATGAAAACGGTATCACTTTTCAAACAATTAGGCAATGAGGTCTTCTCTGTGTTTTCACAATAAATTCTCTTTGATGAGGTAAAGCTAGATCATGTGTCAAGTGCTTAAAGCAAGGAAAGCACCCCATCCAAAACCACCTACTAGATCTAACAATGGTATATTTGTGCCAATTTTAGATGAGTCTCCTATGATTGAGGTGCCTCTAGCCCTCATCCAACAACCTTTGCTCATGCTTTCCACCCAAGCCCTTGCATGCAAATTTATGGGTATATGGCCTAGTCCAATCACAATCTAAAAATGGATTAACACACATTGAGGAGGCAAAGTCTCTTTTTATGAATTCATCATGATAGGTAAGGGATACTTTGTCATTACATTTGCATCTATGGAGGATAAGAGTACTATATTTCATGGAGGTCCCTGGTTTTTGGGATCCAACCCACTCTACATGACCTCATGGAGCACAACATTTGATCCTCAAGAGGAGAAACCTAAAGAAGTTTTTATTTGGGTGAGGTTGCCATTTCTACCATTGCACCTATGGAACAAACCTTCAATGGAATTAATAGGGAATTCTATTGGAACATTCATTGACTGGGCTCCTTGAAAGGCCAATAATGCTATCTACAAATGCATTTGTGTGTAAGTCAATCTAAAAAAGGGTTTTCCCTAGCATATTGGAATAAACGTGTTCGACTGGAAACATAACTAACCCCTTGACTACGAACATATACCATTCAAGTGTATAACCTACCATGAGCATGGGAACTTCTCCAAAAAACACCCAATTAAACAAACATAGGAAACAAAAAAGGAAGAACCAAGATTCTATGAAGTCAAAAGGAGACCACGTAGATTAAGAAGCAAGAAGCCACAACCTCAACCATAGGATTAAAAATGCTTCCAACATAAAAATAAATTTGCAAGTCTTAATGAAGGAGAAAATAAATCACCTCTCTATATGTGATGGCTCCTAAATATAAAGAGAAGATACCTATAATTGAAGCTAATTGTAGACACCTAAAACACATCATGTTTAGGAGACTACTCATATGGACACATTTTAAGACCATATGACTGATCTTGGAACTTTCCAAGATCTAGTAGTGGTCTTAACCACTCATAAGGGGTAGTTCTGGCCCATTCAAGCTTGACCACTATCAATTAGAGTGGTCGCCAACACAGTTCATTGAAGTTGAGAGTGACCACATATAGCTACTACTCTGGATAATGACTAACACCAAAACATAGTTTGGCCATGAATACGGGCCCAGATCATGTAGTATAACTACACTTGTAATGTGTGAAATCGATTTTTAGTATGGATGTCCTAGAGTTCCTCCTAACTACCTATTCAATGCAAATATGTGACTGATCCTTCCCATTCTAATGGTCAGTTGTATGCGGATCTAGATATTGGCTTCTCTAGGAAGCCAAGATCTAGATCTAGATTTGAATCTGGGAGGTCTACATATGCGTCCTCATAAGAAAAAACAAAGATCAAAAATATCATAATTTTTGTGTAGTGGAGCCCTATCAAATTGGAGAGAGATTCCATACCCCTTTGAGGAGTAGCAAAGTGTTGTACGATTGAGTGATGACTATGAACCATCCAAGCATTCAGATCAAGATTTTCTCCATCGCCAATCAATGTAAAAACATAGAGGTGACCCTTGGACATAAATTTAGATGAGGAATCTAGTGCCATAGCCCCTGGTTCACAAGGAAAAAGGTTGCATTTCACGACCACTATCTTGGAAAGCGGTCTATAGGCATAGCCTAGGATTTTAGATATTATTTTATGAGTTTTAGCATAGATATTTCATTACTTTCTATTTTATTAATTAATGCTAGAATAGATCTATCTTTCTTAATGCATTTTTGTGGTGATTTTTGAGTTATCAATGCATTCTTGCTTAGTTGCTTCATTATGATTTTACCATGCTTTTACATCATTATTTGTAGATATACTAATAAAGCCTCATACTAAGAGTCCGCATGTGCTACTAATCATTTGTTGTTGTTTATTGTATGTAGGTTACAAGTTCTAGGACTAATTCAAAGCATTCAAAGCATCAGATCCCTCCAAGAAAGAAAATGAGAAGAAGGCATCAGTAAGCCCTTATACAAGTTTGTGTGTGACATCAGGATGCCTATGAAGTGCACCATATTCTCGTGAGAGGCCTTTACCTCTGCTTGTAACCATTGTATAAAATAAGGGTATCTTTAAGAGGGATTGATATGTAACTAAAGTTTCAAAATAATTAATAAAATATATCTCTTTGTTTTGTTACTTCCATGTCATATATGCATTTGTGATATTTTATTTTGGTATTTATGCTACAAGTAAACTAGGTGCATTGCTTCCTGGGGTCATACATATGGCAATCACAGTGGGACACCCATCTAGTTTTTTATTTTTAGCTATTTTGCTATGTGTAGGTCTAGCTACTCTGGTCGACAGTGACTAGCAGATAGAGGCTGATTTTGAAGATAGCAGCCAGAATCAATCGCTCTAGTCAACAACGACTAGCATAAATACTTGGTCCTAGAACCTATAACCTACATAGAAGAAACAACAACAAATTATTAGTAGCACATGGGTCCTCTCAAGATGAGGCTTTATTAGTAGATCTCCTGAAACTTGGAATTGTTCCACACGGACTATTGCATGTCAAAAAATGAGCATTCAATAAAAGAGCGACAAGATATGTCTTTCTAGGAGGTATATTGTATCGTCAAAGCTATGATGAAGTCCTCCTTCATTTCCCAGAGCCCTAAGAATTAGCTTGGGCAATTTCACAAGCTAAAAATGGTATATGTGATGGCCACTTCAATGGCATGGCCATTGTCAAACGCATCCTTCAAATGGGTTATTACTAGCCCACCATGAAGAAGGATTGCTATGAGTTTGTTAGGAAATGCATTAAATATCAACATCATGCAAATATGATGCACTTTCCATCATAGGCCTTATAGCCCATTCAGGCAGCTTGGCCATTTTCTCAATGGGATTGTGATCTAATTGGAAATATCTCTCCCCTATCTTCAGGTTGACACACATTTATCTTAATGCCACTGAGTAATTCACCAAGTGGGTGGAAGCGGTCCCCTTAACATCGATTATTGGACCTCAAATTGTAGAGTTCATGCTTCACAATATCATCTATCACTTTGTGGTCCCATCCAAAATAATTTTAGATAATGGTCCGTAATTCAAGAACAAAAATGTGTGGGCTTTAACATCCAACTACAAAATTCAACACAATTTTGTGATACCATATTATCCACAGGAAAATGAGTAAGCAAAAGCCTCAAACAAGACAATAATGACCATCTTAAAGAAGATAATGAAAGAAAATCATAAATATTGGTACCTACAATTACCTATTGCATTATGGGCTTATAGGACTAGCATGCGGATGCCCACTAGGGAAACACCATTTTTGCTTTTATATGGTGCTAAAACCATCATGCCCTTAGAATTGGATATTCCATCATTGCATGTTGCATTGAAATAGTTCATCAATGATGATACTGCACAACAAGCTTGACTTGATCAATTGATCCTTATTGATGAATGCCCCATTAATACTCTTAAGCATCTTCATGTTTACCAAGATTTTTTAACATGAGCTTATAACAATAAAGTCCACTTGAGAGACTTTAATATTGGGGATCTTGTGCTTAAAGAGAACCAATAGAACTCAAATTTGTTGCCACATCTGTAAGACAAATTTACAGCCAATTGGATAGGTCCTTATATAATCTCTGAGAATATTGGACTTGGGACATATCACCTAATATCATTAGAAGGTGTTGAGGAGCCAGAACCTCTCAAAATTATTCATCTAAAGTAATTTTACACATAAGCACAACAAAACACAAAAACATTTTAAATAAATGATAAAAATAGCAAAAAAAATCAAAGTTACAAAAACAATAGAAAACTTCAAAATAAAAAGGCTCCAAAGGTATCATAAGCTCTTTGGTCAAAGAAAAAAAGGCTCCAAAGGCATCATATGCTCTTTTTTAAAATCACAAAAGGTCCCAAAGGTATCTTAAAGCTCTTTTGTCAAATCACAAAAAGCCCCAAAGGCATCTTAAAACCCTTTGGTCATATCACAAAAATCCCCAAAGGCATCTTAAAGACCTTTTGTCATATCACACAAATCCCTAAAGGCATCTTAAAGCCCTTTGGTCACATCATAAAAATCCCCAAAGGCATCTTAAAGCCCTTTGGTCACATAACAAAAAGCCCCAAAGGTATATTAAAGCCCTTTGGTCACTTCACAAAAATCCCCAAAGGCACCTTAAGCCCTTTGGTCAAAAACAAGACACAAAAGCACAAAAATAGTTTAAAGTCATAAATACCAAAAAAAATTCAGAATAATCAAAACAAAAAACAATTGAAAACATTAAAAATACAAAAAAACATTTGCATTATGCATCTTACATTCACATTTGCATTCATGTAGTTGCATTGCATATAGGTATTTCCATCCATTGCACTTGCATTAGGATAGGTTATGTTTGCAATCTTACAAATGACACCACGTTTGTATCTCAATCATGCATCTTCAAATCCATAATCATCCATAACCCATGTGTGTAACTATATTTTTCAACACAACCCCTTTTGTTGCTATAAGGAATATACTAGGGTTTTCTAGTCAATCAACCATACCTAGTGATTTTATCATATTTTGTAGAAAGCTATATTCACTAGCAGAGGATGAGGTCTAGTTTTAATAGTACCTAGCATATATCAAAATCCTATCAATAATCAAAATACTAAAATCCTAGTTGGAACAAAGAAAATATGAACATTATAAAGTGGTACTAGGCATCCTAAGCAAAAGGTTTTTACTTGCTCATATTGCGATGCGCATGGTCTGCAAAAGGACAAGCTCCCCCATACCCAAAGAAATCCCTTGATTTCATAAAAATAAGCAAAAATCCCAAACAAAACAAAATTTAAAAGCAAAATAAACAGTGATTATCATCACTACATAAATCCCTTGCTCAAAAGAAAAATAAAAATTCAAAATAAACAGTGATTTTCATCACTAAGCATGAGCAAGTATCCCAAATAAATGTGAAGAAAATAAGGGGGTGAAGAGCTTGAATCCCTAGAATGGTTGATCTCCACAAACCATTGAGTGATCCCTAATACAAAAATGGGCTGCATGAATCCCACCTGGCATTAGGGTAGTTCTAAGCAAATTGCAAAAAGAGCTAGCTTTAGGTGTCTTGTATCGCCTAATGGTCTAATCCAACTGAGTCTAATTTAGGATAAATATGGGCATTTGGTGATCCCCAATACAACAATGGGCTGCATGAATCCTACCTGGCATCAGCTTAGGTTTATGTCTTATATAATTTATTCATTTGCACACATAGGGATAATAAATATATGGTCCTCATAACAAAACCTTATCTTTCAGTAGTCCTGTATGGTCAGTATACAACTTTTGATTAAGTAACTAGGGTGTTTGAGTCTCATAGGAAAACCTTAAATATTCCTAAATAGCAACAAATAATTTCATCAATTGCATCATTAACTTTCTTTATGAGGTTTTTTTCATTAAAGGGTGTTCATAAAGTAGGATGGATACTGGATAAAATGTTAGTAATGATAGTTAGACAACCACTGACTATTTTGTGTATATATTTTAATTTACAGAAGCTTATAAAGAAAGCACATACATATCACATCATCTCATCTCACATTTGAATGCTTAAATGATTAATTCTTATGCTAAGGGTTATTATTTACATTCATCACTGTTATACATTTTGTGGTGTCATCCATTAGATTGTTAAACTCATATCACATTCATTCCTTATGTTTTAAGTGATTAAAGCAAACAGGTTCATTTATACTAGATCAACATCATGTAAATAATGCATTACACACATTGCATTTACCATCTCATAACAACATAAGTTAGATGCATACAATTAGATCAAAATTAAACATGCATTTAACAATAAACATTGCATCCATATAGCATAATCAAATCATTATCTAGGTATTGCATTCATCATTGCATCCATAACATAAAATCAAAACAAAAATATTTTCAAGCATCGACTGGGGCATTATCAATATCATACCTCCCAAAAAGGTTCCAAAGATGCCCTAGTTCTCTGGTCAACCCCATAAGTGCACACATTTGATCACCATAAGGAGTTTCATAATGGACATCAATGCATACCCTCAATCCAAAAATCTCAAAATTGCAAAACTAAAAAAAAAAAAAAAGTCATAATTTTAAGTGTGCCCCCTATCTAGTTATTTACCTTATACACTTGGCGGTTGCAGTGACTTGCACTCCATGCAATCCAAAAATATGAGTAAATTACCATAAGGCCATTCGAACCAAATTATTCATCATCAAATGACATCAAAAGTTTAAATACACCTCGTATCCAATTATTTACCCTATACACTTGGCGGTTGTATCGACTTGCACTCCATGTAATCCAGTAAGATGAGTAAATTACCATAAGGTCATTTGAAACAAATCATCAAAAATCATCAAAGTAACAAAAAAATCAAATAACATCAAAATCTTAATTGAGCCTTGTATTCATTTATTTACTCTATACACTTGATGGTTGTAGTGACTGACACTCCATGCAATCCAACAAGATGAGTAAATCACCATAAGGCCATTTGGGAAAAATTAGTTATGGTTGAATTGAGATGCTTCACTTCAATCCCAAAGAAGGCCATGGTGGCCATACTACCCCATGTGAACGAGTATTCATCTCTTTTCTTCTATAACATTTTCAGCCAATCATCGAATGTAGTGATTCAACACAAGCTTGAATGGAATTGCTATCATATCAATTCCCTAAGAAGGCCATTGTGGCCAGACCACTCCATGGGATAGAGATATACAATTACTATAAATGGTTGAAGTCATGCCTACAATGGGATCTACCTATAACAAAGCAAACCTCTAAAAAAATATTCAAATCATTCATATTGGTCAAGCAACTCATCTCTTTATTCATTGTACTTCCCTCATCAACTCATCATTTGAGGGGGTAGTCATAATATTAACAATCATAATCAAAATCAACAAAGGATCACTCGATCATATCAAATTACGTTCATATTACGAATCATTACCAACAATTATCATAAGCTTACCCTTTGTTGGGGCAAAAAGCAAATATGACAGTTAAGTTTGTAGCTCTCCTCCTTTTAGATCTATAGTAGCATTGAAGCTACTCGATTTCCTGATGGATGTGTGTAAGCTTTTGTAAATTTAAGCCTTCCATCCTATTGGAAGCAATAAAGCAATGAGTCACTTGACCAAGATGAATAATTTAGATCTTTTTAGAGGTTTGCTTTGTTATGGGTAGATCCCATTACAGAGGTAAGTGAAGGAGACTATTCATATGGGTACATATGAAGACCATATGACTGATCTTGGATCTTTCCAAGAGCTAGCAGTGGTCTTAACCACTCACAAGAGGTAGTTCTAGTCCATTCAGGATTAGCTGCTATCAATCAGAGCAACCACTAACACAGGTCATTAAAGCTGAGAGCGGCCACATCTAGCCACTGCTATGAAAAACTACTAGCATAGAAACAAAATTTGGCCATGAATATGAGCTTAGATCATGTAGTATGACTGCACTTGCATTGTGTGTGAGTGGTTTTTGGCATGGATCTCCTAGATTTCCTCCTAACTACCTCTTCAATGCAAATTTGTGATTGATCCTTCCCATATGACGATCAGTTGCATGAAGATATGGATCTTGGCTTCTCTAAGAAGTCAAAATCTAGATTTGGATCTGAATATGGGAGGTCTAGATATGCATCCTACCAAGAAAAAGCAAAGATTGTGAATATCATACTTTTTGTGTAGCGGAGCCCTAGAAAATTGGAGAGTGATTCCATACTCCTTTGAGGAGTAGAAAAGTATTGTCTGATTGAGTGATGATGAAAATCCATCCAAGTATTTATAACAAGATGTTCTTCATTGCCAATCAGTGTACAAACATAGAGACAACCCTTGGACATCCATTTATATGAGGAATCTAGTGCCACAGCCCCTAGTTCATGAGGATTTTTTTTTTATTTCATGGTCGCTATCTTGGACAACGGCCTGCAAGCATAGACTAAGGTTTTAGGCACTATTTTCCAAGTTTTATCATAGATATTTCATTGCTTTCTATTTTATCAATTAATGTTAGAATAGATCTATCTTTCTTAATGCATTTCCATGGTGATTTCTAAGTTATCAATGCATTCTTGCTTAGTTGCTTCATTATGATTTTACTATGCTTTTACATAATTCTTTGTAGATCTACTAATAAAGCCTCATCCTAAGAGGCTACAGGTGCTACTGATCATTTACTGTTGTTTCTTGTATGCAGGTTACAGGTTCCAAGACCAAATCAAAGCATTCAAAGTTTTAGATCCCTCCTAGAATGTAGAGGAGAAGAAGGCATCAGTAAGCCCTTATACAAGTTCATGTGTGATATCAGGAGACATTAGGAGCACACCATCCCCTCACAAGGGGCCTTTACCTCTACTTGTAACCATTTAATGAAATAAGGGTATCCCTAAGAGGGACCAATATGTAACCAGAGTTTCAAAAGAATTAATAAAACATCTCTTTGTTTGGTTACTTTCGTGTCATCTACACATTTGTGGTCTTTTATTTTGGTATTATGCTACAAGTAGACTAGGTGCATTGCTTCCTGGGATCATACAGATTAGCCAATCTTGATAAGCTACAACCTCAATAGATAAGATGAATTATTTCTCTTGCAATTCGATGTGCACAAATGTAGATTGAGAAACAACCTTGTGGTGAATGATGGTACCATTCCTTGTAAGACCCTACGAGATCAAAGACCCTAAGGGCACCTTATTTAGAAAGTATCTGGCTTTATAGAACCACTCATATTTTGGTTCTATATGAATCATGTTGACTAATTCTTTGTTATCAAAAACCTCACGTTGCACTATTTATTATGAGAGAATTTTCACATGAATGGTAGTGAAATTAGCAGATGAATTCTGAGGGATAAAGGATCCCAAAGATGTCGTACTATTTACAAATATGTTTTATGTGCAAGGGATTGCCTCAATGTCGTACCATTCTATTTGGGCTAGATAAGTGTCAAAAATCTTTTTGTAAGCTTCAAGATATTAGGGAGTCACCGAAGATATTTAGTCTGACTTTCAATATTGCTGCATTGAAATAGTCCCTTCACTTGGTTGACTATGAGAAGGGAGTCATCGAAGATATTTAGTCTTTTTATCTTCATAGCGATGGATTTTTAGAGACCCAATATTAGGGCCTCAAATTCGATTTCATTATTCATACAAGGGAAGTCTAAATTAAATGAAAAGGGCATTGGAGAACCTTGTGGCATGAAAAACACAATCCTTGCACCACCCCCTAGCTCACAATTTGAACTATCGAAGAATAACGTCATGTTGGATTTATTTTTAGGTTCTTTAGGTTCATGTGCTTTTGATAATGCAAAGACTGCATCATCAGGAAGTTCTATGGTGAGAGGCTTGCTATTATGAAGAGGTACCTCTTCCAGTTGATCAGCTATGACTTGTCCCTTGATGGAATTTTGGCTTATGAATTCCAAGTCAAATTTTATCAGTAGCATGATCAACTTTGCAGTACGCGTATTATGATACGTCTTTCTCATCATATACTACAAAGGATTTTGCTTTGATATCACATATGTGGTATGGGTCAACATGTAGTGGTGCAATTTTTTGGTCACAAAAACCACTGCTAAGCACAACTTTTCTACGTATGCATATCCTATATCGTAGCTCACCAAGGTGTGGCTGATGTAATATATCACTTGTTCTTTATCTTATGCATTCTTTTGAGCTAACATGGTGCCCAAAACAAAATTGGTAGTGGATATATATAGTAGGAATGGCACGTCTGGCCTTAGTGGAGCTAATACTAGTGGCGTTGCTAGGTACTTCTTGATTTCAGCAAAGGCTTATTGACATTCTTCATCCCAATGGAATGGGACCCCCTTGTGTAGCAGTTGATTCATGGATCGACATTTATCTGATAGTTGTGCGATGAATCACTTTATGGATTTTACTTTACCCTGTAAGCTTCTCAGTTCTTTGATGTTATTGGGCAAGGCTATTTCTAGGATAGCCTTTACCTTTGCTAGGTCTACTTTTATGCCTCATTTAGAAATGATGAATACCAAGATTTTTCTAGAAGTTATGCCAAAGATACATTTCTTGGGATTCAAACTGATGTTGTGCTTTATTAGGTAGTTGAAGACTTTTCTTAGGGTCTCAACATGCTCTTCACGTAGCAATGACTTGGCTGGTAAATCATTGATATAGTCTTCTAAGATATTATGCATGTAGTCATGAAAAATGTATGTCATGGCCTGTTGGTATGTGGCACCAATGTTTTAAAGGCTAAATAGCATTACTTTGTAGTAAAATGTCCCCCATGGAGTGGTGAACATGGTTTTATGCTGGTCTTTGGGTTTAATACGAATTTGATTGTAACCAAAAAAATTATCCATGAGGGAGAGCATTTCATGACCTGTAGTTTCATATACAAGAGCATCTATACTAGACAAAGGGAATGAATCCTTTGATGTCACCTTGTTGAGATCCCTAAAGTCTGTGCAAATGTGGATTCTTCCATCAAGTTTTCCTATGGGCACCATGTTTGATACCCATTCTGGAAAGTCGATGGGAATAATAAAGACTACATCTAATAGTTTTTGCAACTCGTTATTTACCATCAAGGTGATGGTTGGATGCATCTTTCTGAGCTTTTGCTTGACCGGTTTCTTTGTAGGATCTAGTGAAAGATTGTGGACAACCAATTTTGAATCTAGAACTGACATATATTTGTATGTCCAAGCAAAGAGATTTGGTCTCTCTTTAAATAGAGGAATAATGATGGTCTGCTCTTCTAGAGATAAGCTTTCTCCAAACTTGAATGTCTTTGGATTAGAAGGATAATCGTTGATGTCCACTTTAAAGTCTCCTCTATTGCCATATGTGACCCCTCCTCATGATAGTGAGGAGTGGGGATTAAGTGGATGTCATCTGCTAGATTTAAAGGTACAAATAAATCAAGATCGAGATCAGTGTGATAGACATCATGTGTTCAACTTGGTGCAAAATGGAATAGTTGTAGCATCTCTTCATTGGAAAAAAAAATATTTAGGCTCTAGGGGTGAATAAGCATAACTCTAGTCAATAGTATCTAAATTAAGACACAATGGTTTAGATGGATTTGTTGGGTTATGGAGTGGAGTGGTCAAATCAATGGAGATCATGTTAATGTATGAGATGAAATCTCTAGGACCATATGGGTGAAAATCTGCATTAATGATTTACATTCCATACCCAAGATGAGGCTCTAGGGGTATGGGGATATCAGGATCTAGTCTATGAATAGACAAGGTAATAGGATCATTAGGCTAAAGCAACTCTCTAAATGTAGGTGGATCTGGTAAATTTATATGATATATCATATCTAAATTGAGTGGTCTTCCACTGAAGCGAGGGCCAAGATATATTGTGTGGAGTATCTCTTCTATTTCAACAAGCTAATTGACTTGACGTAAGTGATGAGGTCCAAGATAAGCCATATTGGTATTTTTTTCATAGTCACTATAATTGTTGCGGGCCAAACAAGGTGAATGGTTTCCTATTTTTGTCACATGCCCATGCATTTAATTATCAACCTAGGGAGCTTCGTAAACTTGCGAAGAGTTGGAATTAGGTTACTACAATACCACTAGAGGTGAATATTCTAATCCTACGTTTGGGGGGTGTTATTGAAATGGTTGTCAATCATTCTTGCACTCCTCAATAAATTACATAAGAAGAACAAAATTAAATCTATAGAAATAAATCATGTACATATTCCTGAAAATAAATCTACTAAAAATACTGGAACTAGTAAACTAACAAACGTTCCTATAAAAGCAATAAACTAATTAAAAAAAATAAACAAAAAATAAATGGGGAAGAAATACTGGCTTGGCATGGGCCCAGGCTCCAACAGCTTCTTCCCGATCGAACATGCGCTTTAGAACTTCTAGAACTGTAATATATTTATCAACATATTACAATCTATCTTCTGTAACTCTAAATGGATCTTTATTAATTATTTCTATATATATTCCTCAGAACGATCTGTGTGTGTTTATATAACACACCCACAGAACTTCTATTATAGAAGTGGTTACAACAGTCGATTCTTCCCAGACTAAATTAGAACAGTCTAGCGAATGCAATCGACGTCTGGCATTCTGTTCTAATTGCGGCGTGTTCATTTCGGTTTGTGCTTTTCCTGGCATCAGTAAGATGTTTTGATACATTGGTGCTATATCCAATTTAGCTCTACATGACGTAGAGCTGGAATTGCACCAGCCACTACCATCCACGTCATTCAAATCTGGTCAACGGGCAAAGAATCAGTGGCACCTTCCTTATGAGGAAGGTACCTTGTTATCATGGCGCCTTCTGGTTGTAGGGAGGCGCTTGCCTTCTATTAGCGCCTTCCAGCTGTGGGGAGATGCTTGCCTTATATTAGCACCTTCTGATTATGGGGAGGTGCTTGCATTCTATTGGCACCTTTTGACTGTGGGGAGGCTCTTATCTTTGGTTGGCGCCTTCCTATTGCAGGGAGGCATTCACATTCAGTTGGTGCATTTCGACTGCAGGGAGGTGCTCACATTCAGTTGGCACATTTCGACTGTAGGGAGGTGCTCATATTCAGTTGGTACCTTCCAAATGTAGGTAGGCACTCACATTCAGTTGGTGCCTTACAACTATAGGGAGGCGCTCGTATTCAGTTGACACCTTTCAACTGTAGGGAGGCACTCGCATTCAGTTGGCGTCTTTCAACTGCAGGGAGGCGCTCGTTTTTGGTTTGGCACCTTTAGATTATAGGGAGGCGCTTGTTCCCTTGGTGCCTTTCGATTGCAGGGAGGCGCCTATGTTCTCTACATTGACCCCCAATGAAATAAAGTTCCAGGTCCATCAAAAGGACCTCGACCGTTCCAAATCTAACTAAATCAACTGCAATTCCACAAAACATACTAAAAACACACAAATTAGATAACACGCATAATTATATCAAATATCTATATAATCATTCATAAAAGTATGCAATCCTTATTATACAGCCGCATATTGATCAAAAAAATATGTACAAAATATGAGCATTTCTGGTGCTCATCATCCCCCCACGCCTAACATATGCCACATCCTCGTGGCATCCAAGCTGCAGGTAGCCCTCTAAATTTTCATCATCGCCATTTCTTGGAGGATTCTACTACCCTTGTGGCCCGAGTCTATCTTTTTGTGTCGGCATTTGAAGGTGTGGTTCGCCTTTGCCTATGGGAAACTAAGACTGTCAATTGTCCTCTTCTTATTCTAGCCGCTACTGGTGGTGGTCTAACCAGCATTGTTCCTACCGATTGAAATGTAGCTTTGGTAGCTTGCCAGAGGTCAGCGTCTGGAGGTCTGACCATTGCCAGAGGGATATCTGAGTTATACCCTCTGGAAGGCACTACTTGGGCCATGTATAATATGGCCACTTCAGGGGCAAGCCCTGCATTCTCCTTTACAATTGCAACAGCCTCCAATTGTGGGCCATATACTCCCCACCATTCCAAGTACCTCCTCATCATGGAAGGCCGCCCTCGGGATGAACCATAGATGTCCCAAAATTGGTTGTCTTCTATCGGATTGACGCAAATGCTAGAATCTCCTTTTACCCTCGAGGATGCCTTCCTGGCCTCCTTGGTTGCTTTCATTTCATTGCGTAGCTACTCAAAATATTTTTGCCTTTCGATGAATAGCTGCATGTCCCATTCATCCTCCTATGACTCGACAAAGATCACTTTCACATTTTGTCAAGCCGTCCTGGGCCTCTTTGCCTTGGCCTCTACAGAGAATGTGGCGGCTCGGACCGGTGTCTCTTCTTTCTCCTTTGGGGACTTCTCTTTACTTCAAAGGATCAGATGTGCTGCTATCTTCAGGGGTGATCCTTCGTTCTCCTGTCTACCTGGGGTCGACCCCTTAGGCTCTTCTCCTTCTTCAGGCCTGGGGAGTTCCTCCTTATCCTTTGGTATTATCTGTTGCTGGAGACCTTCGTCTTGCTCTGTGTCACTCAGGAAAATGATAGGGGGCATGGTAGGACTTCTTTCCTTTTCACCCCCAAAAATAGAGGAATCCTCCCCTGCCTTCGGGCTGCTCTGTCAGGCATTCGATCGAATATCCACCGAAGAGAATACTCATTCGACGGATGTGGGAGAGTTCGTTGGCACTTCTTCTGCCCAATAAGTCAGAGTGGATGCCTCTTGTCTTGCTGTTCCTCTATCCTAAAGTATTTTATTTTCCTCCTACAAATACCAGACCAGCTACTCGAGCTGAGCGATTCACCTATCTCTTTCCTCCAATTCCCTTTTATGCTGGTTTTGGCAATCTTCCAGAATCTGCTGTGCCATCCAACAATCGGTTTGCAATTCGAGTGCCTCCTCCAAGGCTGCATTGATCTGGTCGTTACTCCTGGAAGTTCCTTCATTTCATGTACTCTGGTTCATTAATTCCTGAAGGGTTTTGGTAGCAATGTCTATCTCTGGGTCACTCTGTCCTTCCTCTATCGAGAGGAGTCATCGCAGATGTTTCCTCTTGGGGATTGGTTCATCCTCACCACTAGCGAGTGGCGCTTGTTCCTCCTCATACTCGAGCACTGGAGAATGCCCTATGTCCTCTATGTCTTCGGGAACTGATGACTGCTCTGCTCCACCTAGAAAATAGGGCAACGCTAATTGCTCGATGTTTGTTATCTCCTCTACAAGGGATGCTTCATCTTGCCCTAATTCGGCAACCGCATTGTGTTGCTCTATTTGGCTGCCATCTCCCTCTGCATCATGGTTCTGTCCTTGTGCTTCTATATGGCGGACCAATGCTGATATCAACCCATGGTGGGCTAAGGTACACGATGCCACCTTCTAGTACCGAGCCACTTCATCTTTCAGAGCATTCGCCAGGTAGAAAGGTATGTTTAATTTCCTCCCATGCACTAGGTGATTGAGGAAGTGCACATGATTAATGTGTAGATGGGTATACTTTCCTGTGCATGTAAAAAATCGAGCAATCTGCTCGAACATCTTTCGCATATTCATGGGGAGACTATTTTTGAGTAACTCCTCCTTGTTTATCTGCATATTTCCTCTTGGCAGTAGTATTTTGGTGTATAGTTTTAACACTCTGCCCTTGTATGTACATTCTCCCATGAGAGGCAATCCAGTCGCCTGTGAGATGAACTCAGGGGTGACTAGAATTTCCACCCCTCGTACTTGGGCTACATCGCCCCTCAAAGAGGTGGTGAATTCCATAGCTGCATCCATGTCCTAGCCCTGACTGACCAGGGTGCAGTATTCGAGCCACCCCTTAGCTTCGAATTGGGTCTTCACTGCCCCTTTGATCCCATCAGTATCACTGGGTTCATTCTTCTTGATCGCGTGGTTCCTGGACCTTCCTCCCATGGCGCCTTCTGCTACTGTATATTTTTTTTGTCCTTCCTTCTTCAGGAAGGCACCTTCTTATAGAAAAGATGCCTAACCCTAGTAGTTATGGAAGACGCCCTATCATTGGCATGCAATTTTGGCTATGGGGGGATACGATCTCTATGACGACGGTATCTTTTTTGATACTGCATATTTATAAATAATTATATAAATGATTTGATTTAGTATGCACGTACCTGATTCGTCATTCCATTCATCATGGTAGCCACTGATTTTTTGACTTGTGACACAATGGAGGGATATGGTCCTTTGATGTCGCTCATTCGTGCGATGCTTCGTTCCGCTCGAGGCGTCCGGTAGATGTAAATGTTGCATGCGGGAGGCATTATTTGGTACCTTTCCCATGTGGATGGTGTCCTTGTAGCACCTTTTCGATGTTTTCGATGCTCTTCTTCGAACGAATGTGCCTTTCGATGCTATGAGGTGCCTCTAATTGGTGGGAGGCATTTTTTCCTGCATGCGTCTTCCCAATGTGGGAGGTGCCTCCTTTTGGTTCATGCCTTCCCGATGTTGGAAGGCGTTCATATTTATGAATGTGCATTTATAATGTTGGAAGGCATATTCGACTGGATGAATGTGCCTTCCTGATGTTGGAAGGCGTCTCGGTTGGATGAATGCACCTTCTTGATGTTGGAAGGTGTCTCGACTGGATGAATGCACCTTCTTGATGTTGGAAGGCGTATTCGGTTGGCTTTTTATTTTTATTTTAGACTTGGTGTGTTCCTGCCATAGAAGGAGTCTCCATATATATATATTTTAATAGAACTTTTGAATGGATGGAAGGCACTGTCTTCCGATTTGGTGCCTTTCGGATGCAGTAAGGTGCCTTCTTCTAGATGGGTGCCTTTCGGGTGCGGTAAGGCACCTTCTTGTGGACTTGGCACCTTATTTTGGATGCAGTAAGGCACCTTATTCTAGACTTGGCACCTTTCGGGTGTAGTAAGGAACCTTCTTGTGGACTTGGCACCTTCTTCTGGATGCAGTAATGCGCCTTCTTCTAGACTTGGCACCTTTCGGGTGTAGTAAGGTGCCTTCTTGTGGACTTGGCACCTTTCGGGTGTAGTAAGGTGCCTTCTTGTGGACTTGGCACCTTTTGGATGCAATAAGGCGCCTTCTTCTGGATGGCGATTTGATTGGAAAAAGGGTGATCAAGCCTTCCCAATTTTTCATGTTGCCCAGATTCTACCTACGAGCTGGTGTTGGAATGCTGATCCGAATCAGGCTTGGTTTCCCAGATACCTATCCCTCATGCTATCAGGTCCTCCACCTACAAAAAGCAACCAAAAAAGAAAGGAAAATAAAGGTAGTTAGATGTGTTCCATGCCTGTTAGGCCCTGGATTAGGATGCCTACAACTTGCATGCGGGCGTCGTCCCTACAAAAACACACATTACAAAAAAAACTATATTAACTAAAAAAATTTGGGTGAGCACTTTCGTGCCCACCATTTCACCTGTGAGAGTTCGGTCCAGATCTAGCAAGATGGGGTCTCCCCCACGCCTACTCTGGATTCTACCTGTAACATTTCGGACGTATTATAGGGGCGTAGTTGGTGGCCATTGACTATGAACATGGTGTTGTTGTCGTCAATTGTCTTAACGTGCATCACCCCATTCCTAATGACCTCTACCACTTCATACGGCCCCATCCACCTCTACATAAGTTTGCCCTTACTTTCCTAGAACCGAGAATCATACAACAGTACTCATTCCCCTACTTGGAACTTCTTCAGCTTGATGTGGTTATCATGCCACTTCTTTCTTTACTTTTGTATAATATCTGTCCTCTACAAAGCATCCAGTCGAATTTCATCTAGCTGATCTAGCTGGCAAATCCTCTGTTTTTGAGCTTCGTCCAAGCTCAAATTTAATTTTGAAGCCGTCCTCAGAGTTTTGATTTTGAACTCGATGGGCATCATCGCATTTTTTCCATAGACTAGTTGGAAAGGTGTGCATCCTATGGTGGATTTCCATGTGGTGTTGTATGCCCAAACTACCTTCGACAACCGTGTGGCCCAATATTTCTTGTGTTGCTGCATGGTTTTGGTCAAGGTGTTTTCTATCTCCCTGTTTGTCACTTCTACTTGCCCGTTCGCCTGTGGATGGTAGGGCGTGGTTTTATTGTGCCAAACTCTATACTGCTCCATCAGCTCCTCAATCAATTTGGAGGTGAATTGGGGCC
Organism: Wollemia nobilis; assembly: GCA_028583015.1. Taxonomy (NCBI): domain Eukaryota; kingdom Viridiplantae; phylum Streptophyta; class Pinopsida; order Araucariales; family Araucariaceae; genus Wollemia; species Wollemia nobilis. The sequence goes on along the minus strand of JAQPPZ010000136.1, from coordinate 16,647,851 downwards.
CTTGGTCTGTTGTTATCTCCTAAGGAACCCCAAATCATGTGAAAATATGGGCAAATAAGAAATCGGTGACCGTTCTTTCCTTTGAGTCCCTTAATGCCTACACTTCCACCCATTTGGTGACGTAATCCATGCAGACCAGAATAAACCTCCTTCCCATCGAAGGTGGATTAAATGGTCCCACGAAGTCCATGCCCCATTTATCGAAAGGTTCTAGGTGTACCTAAGGCTGTAGGGGCATTTCATCTCGGTGGGTTGGTCTACCCATCCTCTGGCACTCGTCACACTTGCTGGTATACACTGTCGCGTCCTTGAATAGAGTGGGCCAAAAATACCCAGCCTATAAGATTTTGTAGGCAGTTCATTTCCCTACAAAGTGTCCTCCGCATGTCTCATCGTGACATGCCTTGAGCACTTCTGAAAACTCCTATTTTGCTACGCATCTTCTTATAATTTGGTCCCATCCTATTTTAAATAGGAGACCATCCATCCAAAGGAATGATGCACTCTTCTCTATGACCGCCTACTTTTCTCGGTAGGAGAGAGCAGGTGAGGTCCTTCTAATGGCCAAGTAATTGGCTATGTCTGCATACCACGGAGTTTGTTCACTAATAGCAAATAAATGTTCATCCGAAAACTGATCTTCCACTGCTTGATGATCTGTTGGTATCAATCTGGACAAAAAACCTGCCACGACGTTGTCCTTTCTCGGTTTATCGACTATAGTGATGTCAAATTCCTACAATAGCAATAGCCATCTGATAATTCTACCACCAATGGCCAGCTTGCTCATCAGATACCTGATAGCCACATGGTCCGTATGGATGAAGACCTTGTATCCCGTTATATAGTGGCAGAATTTGTTTATTGCATGGACAACTGTGAGGAATTCTTTTTCTATCACTGTATAGTTGAGCTCTGCTCCCACCAAGTTTTTATTGACATAATAGATGGCATAAAATTCTTTGCCATATTTCTGCCCGAGGACTGCTCCGATCGCACCGTTAGATGCATCGTAGTAAATATGGAACGGTATGGCCCAATTCGGTCCTCTCAAGACCGGTGCAAATATCAATTTTTCTTTCAGCAATTGGAACGCTTCTTCACAATCTCCCGTCCAATTGAACTCTATGTCTTTAGAAAGTAGGGTGTGCAGTGGTTTGGCAATCTTACTAAATTCGGCGATAAATCTCTGGTAGTACCCAGATGATCCAAAGAAACTTCTTACCTCCTTCTGCATTCTAGGGCTAGGTAGGTCTCTGATGACCTCGATCTTCCTCTTGTCTACTTTTATTCCTTCCACAGAGAGGTGGTGTCCCAACACGATGCCTTCCTACATCATCATAAAACATTTTTCATTACTTAGGGACAAATGATTTTCCTTGCTCCTATTGAGCACTCTTTCCAGATTTGTCATTGCCTCCTCGAAGGTTTCTCCATAGGTAGTGAAGTCGTCCATGTATACTTCCACCCCATCTCCTATCATATCAGATAATATGCTAAGCACCACCCTTTGAAAGGTGGTCGGTGCATTGCACTGTCCAAAAGGCAATACCTTATAGGCAAACGTTCCCCATGGACAGGTGAACGTTGTTTTATCTTGTTCTTCCCCTATCTAGATCTGGTTGTAACCACTAAAACCGTCCAGAAAGGAGAAGTATTTTCTTCCTAAGAGTGTGTCCAAGACCTGATCGATGAACAAGAGTGAAAAGTGGTCTTTCTTAGTCGCCTTGTTCAACGCTCGGTAGTCCACGTAGATCTGCCATTTCTTGTTCTTTTTGGGGACCACCACTAATGGTGATACCCATTCACTATCAAAAATTGGATATATGAATTCGGTAGCCAGAAGTTTGTGCAGTTCTTCTCTGACAATGTCTTTCATTGCTGGGTTCATCCTTCTCTGTGGCTGCCGACTAGGAGTTTCCTGGTCATCTAAATAAATCCGATGGGTACATATTTTTGGGCTGATGCCTTGCATATCTGCGTAGTCCCATGCAAATGCTTGCTGGTGTTTTACTAGAAGCTCTTCCAATTTTTATAGTTGTGTGGGAGTCAACCTGTTGTTGACATTTAATATCCTCCCTGGCCCAACATGTATTTGTTGAATGTGCTAATCTTGGGCACCAGTCAACGGCGATCTAGGTGTGGGGGTGGACGATTCTCCATGGAGAAACTCCATGATAGCACCATCCTCATCCTCTTCTGCCACCCCCTCCAAGGTCATCATCATATATATTATGGACAACTCCGTAGTTCCATGCTTGGTGATCCTAGGTTCTTCTATCGAGTCCATAGACTGAGCTAGTGGTGAAATGGTCAGCCTTTTGACATTTTGCCCATTGGATATGGTCATTAGCCCATCCCGACAGCTGATGTAAGCATCAACTATTGCCAGCCATGGCCTCCCCAAAATGAGCGAGTAACCACCTAGCCTGGTCTTGGTTTGCAAAACTAAAAAATTGGCTAGATATTCCCATGCACTGATTGTTACGATCACATCTTCTAGCATCCCTTCCGGCGACATGGTTGATCGATCGGCTAACTACATAGCACTGTCGTGGTTGGCTTCAGGTTCGTGAGCTATAGCCTCTGCATGGTCTCTTGAGGCATCATGTTGATGGCTACCCCGAGGTCAACCAATGTGTTGGATAGGGAATGTCCTCCAATTTTTACGGTCAACACTGGGCTACCTGGATCTACATACTTCGGATGACATGTTCCACCCATCATTAGATCTGCCAGTTTACCCATGACATTGATAGTCTGGGTAAATTTTTGTCCCGGTCTCCTTAGACACATTTCTCTAATTGCCTTGGTGTAAATGGGGACATCTCGAATTGCTTGAAATAATGGGATTGTCACCGTGAGATTCTTCAAGCTCGACAAGATGTCGAATTTTGACTGTGTTGTTTTCCCTCTAGGAAATGGAGCCTCCGCTCTCTCAAGTGCTTTTCCCTCTTCTACCAGAGGTGTCTCCTCTATTTATTCCTCCTCTTCTACTAGTGGAGGTGTCTCCTAACTGCCTACATGATCTAAGCTGAATATTGTACATATGATACATATCACCTTCTACGTTGTATGCTGGCTGATTTACTATGTTGTTCAGGTTTGCTTTGGTTGTGCTAATGGCTACGTAGGTCTCGCTTTTGGAAATGCTAGTAAGTTCTATTGGATGTGAGCAGGTGCTGCACTCTGTGGAGTCTGATTCCATGCATTGTGGCCTCTCCACTACTACCTAGGATATGGATATGGTATCTGTGGCTGTTGATTTGAAAATGCTACTGGGGGTGCGTTAGTCTAGGGTGATGGTCCCCACCACCCCATATTAGGTGGTTGAGGGGGTCCTTGGTGCATGTATGACCCTACCCCATATGATGGCATTCTAGTTGGTATATTCCCCATGGGGGGCTATGGAAAACTCTTCCTATTACCTATGAAGTAGGCCTTCATGCTCTCAGCCGCTTCCTAGTTACTGGGCAGTTGTGGGCACAATTGAGTTTTATGATTCAACCTACAAACTATGCATACTCTGACCTTGTTTTCTAGACATGCATTCTTTGTGTGCCTTCCTCTACATTTTGGGCAAAAATAGGCTAATGCTACGTCATTTTCTTGTTTCTTATTTTGTAACAGCAGTGTATCCATCTGCAATGCTAGATATGAGAGCATTTCGCTCTTCAAATCCTCCAGCATGTTGCCTATTTCTATTTTGGTGACTGAAGCAGTCGCCTTCATGGTCCTGGTAGTGATTTTGCCTCACCTTCTCGAGTAGTTCCAGCATAATTTTTGGATGTCGTCCATAGCATGCTGATAGACATCACCTCCAGAGATCATGTTGAGAGCCTCCAGTGACTCATTGGTAAGTCCCCTCAAGAAGATGCTTTTGAGGGACTTATTAGATAGCTTCGAGTGAGGGGACTATTGAAGATTAAAGCTGAATCTCTCCCAATACTCCTTGAGAGACTCATCTTCTATTTGTGTCATGCTCAAGACCTCCTCCCTGGAGTCTCTTGCTCTCTCAAAATCTTGATATTGCTCTAGAAAGAGCTTCTTCATCTGGTCCCAGGTGGTGATGTGTTTGTCTCCCAGACCGATGAACCATCACAGAGCTACATCGTCTAATGTAGAAGGAAATAATTTCAACTTCTCCGTGTTTGATTTGTAATCCACAGACCTGTACAAAACATCAAATTTGAATAAAAATAGGTCAGGGTCCTTAGTTGGGTGTCCTTTGAAGGATGAAAGGTGAGCAGGGGATATGTTTTTCATTTTGGTATCTCCTACTCCCTCCTCTATTGCGAAACTAAAGCCAGATGAGACTTCATCGTTATCTACCATTTTTTTGGGAAATGTGGTTTCTAATGCAGTGTTTATGGCCTTTCGGTCATTTAAAAATTTTTGAGTCAATGCTCTACGATTTTATGGTGAGATCGTCTGATCCTCCATAGCCTTCCACAACAGGGCTTCCTATAGAGGAGTCCTATTAAACATGGGATTTATGATGATTCGTTCATCCCCTTGTTTATGGGATGATGCGGCACTTTGCACAAAGTGCGGTTCCTCACTCCAATGGACTATTGGTAGGTCGAGCGAGTCTAACTCAAATCCAAAATGCTCGGCTAACTTAGGTCCTAATGGATTAGTTCTTATAAAGTGACCGTCAGGTCCTCTTCTTCTCGAAGAACTCATACAAGGTCATATGGAAGGTTTCAGGGTATTGTAAGTAATCTAATTAAGACGCTTCCCTGACAACGATGCCAAAATGTTGCGAGCCAAACAAGGTGAATGGTTTCCTATTTTTGTCACATGCACGTGCATTTAATTATCAACCCAGGGAGCTTCGTAAACTTGCGAAGAGTCGGAATTAGGTTACTACAATACCACTAGAGGTGAATCTGCTAATCCTACATTTGGGGGATGTTCTTGAAATGGTTGTCAATCATTCCCGCACTCCTCAATAAATTACGTAAGAAGAACATAATTAAATCTATAGAAATAAATCATGTACATATTCCTAAAAATAAATCTACTAAAAATACTGGAACTAGTAAACTAACAAACGTTCCTATAAAAGCAATAAACTAATTAAAATAAATAAATGAAAAGGAAATGGGGAAGAAATACTGGCTTGGAGTGGGCCTAGGCTCTAGCAGCTTCTTCCCGATCGAACACGCGCTTTAGAACTTCTGGAACTGTAATATATTTATCAACGTATTACAATCTATCTTCTATAACTCTAAATGGATCTTTATTAATTATTTTTATATATATTCCTCAGAACGATCTGCGTGTGTTTATATAACACACCCACAGAACTTTTGTTATAGAAGTGGTTACAACAGTCGATTCTTCCCAGACTAAATTAGAACAGTCTGGCAAATGCAATCGATGTCTGGCATTTTGTTCTGATGGCGATGTGTTCATTTTGGTTCGTGCTTTGCCTGGCATCAGTAAGATGTTTTGATATGTTGGTGCTATCTCCAATTTAGCTCTACATGATGTAGAGTTGGAACTGCACCAGCCGCTGCTGTCCACATCGTTCAAATCTGGTCAACGGGCAAAGAATCAATGGCGCATTCCTTATGAGGAAGGTACCTTGTTATCACGGTGCCTTCTAGTTGTAGGGAGGCGCTTGCCTTCTATTAGTGCCTTCTGAATGTGGGGAGGCACTTGCATTATATTAGTGCCTTCTAGTTGTGGGGAGGCACTTGCCTTCTATTGGTGCCTTCTGACTATGGGGAGGCACTTGTATTTGGTTTGCACCTTTCGGTTGCAGGGAGGCACTTGCATTCAGTTGGTGCCTTCCAACTGCAAGGAGGCACTCACATTCAATTGGCACCTTCTGACTGTAGGGAGGTGCTCGTATTCAGTTGGTGCCTTCCGACTGTAGGGAGGCACTCGCATTCAGTTGGCACCTTCTGACTGTAGGGAGGCACTCATATTCAGTTGGTGCCTTTCGACTGCAGGGAGGCACTCACATTCAGTTGGCATCTTTCGACTGTAGGGAGGCGCTCATATTTGGTTTGGTGCCTTTTGATTATAGGAATGCACTTGTTCTCTTGGCGCCTTTCGGTTGTAGGGAGGCACCTATGTTCTCTACATTGACCCCCGATGAAATAAAGTGCCAGGTCCATCAAAAGGACCTCGACCATTCCAAATCTAACTAAATCAACTGCAATTCCATAAAACATACTAAAAACACACAAATTAGATAACATGCATAATTATATCAAATATCTATATAATCATTCATAAAAGTATGCAATCCTTATTATACAGCCACATATTGATCAAAGAAATATGTACAAAATATGAGAATTTTTGGTGCTCATCAATAATCTATGAAGAACCCCTCATTTCTACCCACTAGAATTGGGTGGTGACCTAAATGTTGAGGCCCAAGATAGGCCATTTCAATCTCATATTCATAGTCACTATCATCTATGAAGAATCTATTGTCCATTTTTACTGGCCTTGTGATGTGGCGTGCATGTCTAGGTCTAATGTAGGCCATATCAGTTAAGTCCTCTAACTCATAGCCACTCTCATCCATAATGTATCTGCATTCTATGTTACATGACCAAGAGAGGTGTTGCAAATACCAAGGCCTGTGATAGGCTAGTCTAGTTTCATCCTTGGACTCACTTATGACAGGCTCATTCTCTTATCGCTCATAAAAATGACTTGGCTCATCCTCCCATAGAATGATTTCTTATGAGCTTGCTTTGAAAGAGAAATCTGGATAATACTCATTGGATGGCCCTATGTTGACCATAGCCACCCATATGTCACTCAAGTAGCTTATGTTAAGGGGTTGATAGGGATTCCATTTGATGTCTTCCTTGAGCCCCAAGCTCAACTTATCTAGGAATACTACCAATAAATCATCATGGCTTTGGATATGATATCCTAGACCAAACCTATCAATAGGTAGCTAGTATTGTGGTTGGAATGGAAGCTAATTCCCTTGATCATATAGACCTAGACCATGTCCATGCCAATGACATCATTTAAAGTATCTTAGAGAAAACTCAGGATTTGACAAGTAATGAACATTCATGGTGAATGGTTCATCCTCATCCTCTTCAATATCAAAAGTATTATGGACATAATCCAAACTAGCATAAATGAAATTAGTTTGGTTAGGGGGATCCCCAATGGAACCACTATCCATATTAGCAAGTTTGGGACTTTTGGCCATCTCATATCTTGTGCAGACTCAATAATAGGTATGAAAGTCATGTCTTGTATAAGATATTCACCTAACCTTGTGTTGGCTAAGTGAACTGTCACCTATGGTGTAGATGACGTTGTTGATGAAGCATGTGAGGCAAGTTGAGGTACCTCCTTGGCTATGTATTGGGGATATTCCTCTTCCATAGGATTCAAAATTTTTGTAGCTACTATAGTTGGAATTTCTTTACGTCCTTCCTCAACTAAGGGTGCTTTTAGCTTCTGAGAGTCCTTTGCCTTGGACATTGTGGATTTCTTAGAAGCACGAGTAGCTTTAGATGTAGGAGGTGGTACCGATGTATATGAGTCATCTCCCACTGATTTAGACTTGATTTTTGGTTGTGTGGTAGGGGATGAAGGCATTATGTATAGATGCATTGATGAAAGGAAAAATCCCCTAGTAAGTCAACCTAATGCACGTATTTAAATGGATCTTCATCTAACATAACCACATGTACTTGTCCCTCATGCACATACTTGATGCATTGGTGCAAGATTGAGGGAATGCACTGCATGTCCCTTATCCAAGGATTCCCTAGGAGGATGTTGTACTGCATTGTCCCCTCTAATACGTGACACATCAAAAGGATAGTCATATGACCTACCTTTATAGGTAGAACAACTATACCCACTATGGAGCATAGTGCATCATTGAAAGCTCTCAATGTATAGGAGGTTGGGACAATGTTGGACCTAGATATTTTTAGGTGCTCTATAGATTTTGTTGTGATTATATTAATCAAAAAGCCTGTGTTGATTAAAAACCACTTGAAGGGTATGTCATTTATGTATGTGATGATATGTAGAGGTGGGTCTGCTATGGTACTAGGAACTACCTTGATTTTGTGATCATAGAAATGGATCACAGGCTCTTGATACTGTTGGACCTACCCCACAAAGTTGGTGAATATATCAGGGTTCTGGAGCTATAGCTCAATCGATCTTAGAATTTCCATTAAAGTCTCCCTATGTATGGGGTATTGTTGAATGAGCTCATAGGTTGATAACTTGGTCGGTTTCATTTGAATATTTTACACAAGTCTAATCTAGATAGTTACCACAGGTCGCACTGGTAGACCTAGAGGATTATTTTGCACCTGCCTCTATCGAGGTGTATCCAAGATATGAATAGGAGTTGTTGGAGGCTCTGGTTGGTTGTATCATTGACTTATTGTTGCCAAATTAGTTATTTCTACCATTATAATGCATTCCTAAGTGGGAGGTTTGACTCAAAATTGATTTACTTGAGTGCCCTGATCTCTGGGGACCTCATGATTAGGCAATGAGTTTATGAATATTCCCATGTCTCTATTATCTGATGCAAATGGATTATCAACTTTTAATTCACCCTTCTCAATCATGTTTTACACAACATTCTTGAATCCAATGCATGCTTCGATGTCATGCCCTTGTTGTCTATGATATGGGCAATACTAATCTTCCCTATATCCCTTAGGCTTAGGATTATTAGGATCCCAAAGTTGTACCTAAGGAAATATGATCCTTTGTGCCTCGCTTAACTGATTGAATATTGATTGTATCGATTCTGATAAAGGCATGAAATAGCGAGGCGGTCAACATTCTTTATTTTGACCTTGGTTGTTATTTGGGTTGTTTTTGGCTGATGGGGGATGAGCTTGATAGTTATGTTGTTGTTGGCTATTCCCTCCTTTCGAAATTTCTAACACAACCTAATTGAATTGATCAAGCTTGGTCTGCTTTTGTTTATTTTTATTTTTGTAGTTGTTATTGTTCTAGTCCTTTTTGTTTTGAATCTTAAGGTCTCATTATTCAACCTTGATGTCTTCTATTAGCTTGCCTTGAGCCAAGGCTTCCTTGAATGTTTCATACTATTGTAATTGCAGTAGCAATGAGATGTTATTTGTGCAACTTTTGGTAAACATCCGGGTAAGCTTTGCAGTGGGAACAACAAATGGTAATTTTGCCATTATTTTCCTCCATCTGTTTCCATAGTCCATAACTGGCTCATTATCATATTGCTTTAGGTTTACTAGATCGAACAAGTTTGATTTCTTCTTGATGCCAAAATAAAAGTGTTCAAGAAATGCATTCACCAGTTGCTCAAATATGATGATGCTATGCTTAGGTAGTTGGTTGAACCATTCAGTTGCTGCACTCGATAACGTCATGATGAACGTTCTCAACATTAGGGCATCATTATGTTCAAGTTGGAAGTACACATTCATAAAATTTGTGACATGTTCTTGTGTGTCTTCCTCTATTTTAAACTTGTCTGGCCTAGGCATATCAAAGTACCTAGGATACGTAGGACTCAATACTGAAGGGCACAATGGTTGGTTGTGCATTTTACTTAGGGTTGGATTATACTCAACCACATCCTATTTCTTGAGAGATTTGACTCTTTCAACAAGTATTTTATATGCCTTCGAAGAAATGATCTCCTATTCTCGAAGGTCTACTTGCGGTGGTTGGGGATGTAATCCTATGTTTTCCCAATTTGGGCATCTGTATTCATCCCCATGACTACGTATGGAGGTTCAAGATATGTCTACTCCTGATCTTCCATCCCCTAATGTTCTTGATTATATTGTATCTATTCTGGATCCAGGCATTGTTGATACTATGAGGCATGGTGAGTGCACTTATATTTTTGTCTAGTGCATCTCTCATGCTGATAATTGACATGTCTATCATGTTGATGTTTCTCAACACCTATGTGTAATTTGGATTGAGACAGCCTATCTACTTAGTCTTTGTGCTCTATCTATTCCTCCCTCAAGCACTACTTGTGTAGGCATAAACACCTTTTTTCTTTGTGCTTATTTCTCAAGGGTTTTTAAGCATTCTTGATCTATGCGTAGTGCTTCTACTAACTTATGCACATAGTTAGATTGATCTTCCACTAAAGGTTTGTAATTTTGTAACTCTGTGCAATGAGTCCTAATGGATAGGCATCTTGGAGAGCCTCTTGCTATGCTCTTTTCCTTGTCTATTAGGGTGACCTACTCTATGTAGAGTGATCTATGTTATGTACCCCCATGGTCAAAGATAGTGCACATGCTATGGGGATGCTTTGAAGCTTCTCCTAGTTCATTGGTGTACCTTGTAATTTGATGGCTACGTGAACTTCCTGAAATAGAATATGTGGTAGCAATGCTTCTTTGAGCTAGTCTCAAGAGAAACCGATTCAAATCATCAAGTTGTGTGGTCTTCCATGGCTGATCCCATGGAGTCTCATTAGCCCCAAGGAGATCATAATCTATGGGTATCCTCCCATTTTTAGGGAGCCTAAGAGGTGCTCTGGGTCTATGACTGGGTGTAGCCCTTATGTTCTACCCCTTAGAGGGATGATTTGACCTAACTATGTATTATGAAGATTGGAATCTTGTAGTCCCTTCATGTATATGTGAGGATTGGGTCCTTGAAGCCTCTTCACACCTATGTGAAGACTAGGGTCATGATACTTACTCATGCCTATGAGATGAGTGATGCCTTGAGGCCTCCTCATGTCTACGTGAAGATTGGGGTCTTGAAGCCCCTTCATGTCTATGTGATGATGGAGGCCTTGAGGTCTCCTCATGTCTGTGTGTTGATGGAGGCCTTGAGGCCTCCTCATGTTTATGTGATGAGGGAGGTATTGATGCCTCCTCAAGTCTATGTGAATATTGGGGCCTTGATGCCACCTCATGCCTACCATGAGAGTTACCTACATATGGCTCTCTAGTTGGGGTTTCTTAAGGAGTCCCCCCACGGGTTGAGGTATCGTCCCTAAGGCTCGCTGAACTTAATCCAATGACATTATTTGTGGGTGGCTCAACATCATTGTGATTATGATTGTGTAGAGAATCAATTTCTACCTCAATCTTGGATCGATGGTGTTTGCTCTACGTGTAGACCATGACAATTGTAAATTATATTTTTAGGTAGATTTTAGAACACAAACAAAGTAAATAAGTGTTTATCTATTTTAAGTTTTCTTAGTGTTCCTAGATTGGTTTGGTGTGTTTTCAGATTTTTTGATAGCTACAATCTGACTCTCATCATGTTTTACATTTCATTGATGATATACTTAGATTTTAAAGTGGATTTCACATATATAATCGTTGATCAACAATCGAAAGAGAAGTTCTAGTTATATTATCCAACCTATAATGTGTGGTGATGAAGTCCACACAATGTTAGGGGGCACAAGTACTCCTGGTCCTCACCCAGTTCACCTGCCATTGGTGATACACCTCTTCAAAGATAGATATATGTTATATCCCATGGGTTATGATGGATCTTGGAAATTGGTATTGGCCAATATAAAAAGGTTTACATGATTTGAGACAATGGGTGGAGATGAATGCCACCATCGTTGAACTCTACTAGTGGATGGTGATGAAGTCCACCTCACTAGCATTTAAATGAATCGTGGTGTGTGAATGTTCTTTTTAGATTTTTGTATAAGGAAAAATAATGCATCAAGAAGCACTCATGCTCTTTCCTATATGCCTAAAAAGAAATGTTTTATTTTTAGAAAAATGCATGTCTAATTGATTCCATGACTTTCAGAGAATGCATTTTACTACTTTATGAAACAATGGCCTCTAGCTAGGCCCCATGCAAGCAAGCTCTACAAACAAAACCTAGACCACTGGATACTAGGGTGGATCTAAAAATAGAGGTCCGATGTTCCTAGCAACAAATAGAAGAAAACTAAGAAAACTAAAAAGATTTATGCATTTTTCTTTTAATATTTTTCTATGTTTTCTTGATTAAATGATATTTTCCCTGTTGTATTATGACAAAAAAATATAGACAGAGAAAGGAAAAATAGTAGAGAGTTACCCCAACTTGAAATCCACATTTGATGAAGCATAGGATGACCTTTGTTGCTAATTTTTTTCTCGTCATTTTTGACTAGAGCGGCTAATTCTGGTTGTTGTCTTCAAAAGCAGCCTCTGTCTGCTAGTCACTGTCGACCAGAGCAGCTAGATATGTACACAAGAAAAATATAAAAAAATTAGTAAAACAACTAAAAATAGAAAACCAGGTGGGGGTCCCACCGTGAACACCATCTATACGACCTCGAGAAGCAATGCACCTAGTCTACTTGCAACATAATATCAAAATAAAAGACCACAAATGCGTAGATGAAACAAAAGTAACAATAAAAATATGTCTTTTATTAATTCTTTTGAAACTTCGGTTACATATCGGTCCCTCTTAGGGATACCCTTATTTGATACAATGGTTACAAGTAGAGGTAAAGGCCCCTCGTGAGGGGATGGTGCGCTCTGTAGGCCTCCCGATATCACATATGAACTTGTATAAGGGCTTACTGATGCCTTCTTCTCCTTCACTTGCCTAGAGGGATATGACACTTTGAATGCTTTGAATTGGTCCTAGAACCTGTAACCTGCATACAAGAAACAAAAACAAAGGATCAGTAGCACATGCGACCTCTTAGGATGAGGCTTTATTAGTAAATCTACAAAGAATAATGTAAAAGCATAGTAAAATCATTAAGAATCAACTAAGCAAGAATGCATCAATAACTTAGAAATCACCATGGAAATTCATTAAGAAAGATAGATATATTCTAACATTAATTGATAAAATAGAAAGCAATGAAAGATACATACTAAAACTTAGAAAATAGTGTCTAAAACCCTAGGTTGTGCCTCCAAGCCATTGTCCAAGACAACAACCGTGAAATGAAACCTTTTTCTTCATGAACCAGGGGCTGTGGCACTAGATTCCTTGTCTAAATTGATGTCCAAGGGTCACCTCTATGTATGTACACTAATTTACAGTGAGAAACATATTGATCTAAATGCTTGTATGGCTCATAGTCATCACTCAATTGAAAAACACTTTGCTACTCCTCAAAGGGGTATGGAATAACTCTCTAATTTTATAGGACTCCACTACACAAAAATTATGATATTCATGATGTTTGATTTTTCTTGGGAGGATGCATATGCAGACCTCCCATATTTAGATCCAAATCCAGATCTTGGCTTCGTAGAGAAGCCAAGATTCAGATCTGCATGAAACTGACCATCAAAGGGGGAAGGATCTGTCATATATTTGCATTGAAGAGGTAGTTAGGAGGAACTTTGGGATATACACATCAAAATCTACTCGTACACAATGCAAGTATAGTTAGATTGCGTGATCTAGACCTGTATTCATGGCCAGACTATATTTCGATGCTAGTCATTATCTAGAGCAGTGGCTAGATGTGGCTAATCTCAGATTTAGCGACCCGTGTTGGTGGCCAATTTGATTTATAGTGGTTGAGCTTGAATGGGCCATAAATATCTCTTTTAAGTGGTTAAGACCACTGCTAGCTCTTGGAAAGGTCCAAGATTAGTCATATGGTCTTTGAATGTACCCATATGAGTAGTCTTCTTAACTTACCTCTGTAATGGGATCTACCCATAACAAAGCAAACCTCTAAAAAGATCCAAATCATTTGAGAGGGTGGTTATAATATTAATAATCATAATCAAAATAAAAAAAGTATCACTTGATCATGTTAAAATGTGTTCGTCTTATGCATCATTGCAAACAACTATCATAAGCTTACCCTTTGTTGGGGTAAAAAGCAAATATGATAGTTAATTTTATAGCTCTCCTCCTTTCGGATCTATAGTAGCATTGAAGCCTATAGTAGCATTAAATCTGCCCGATAGCCTGATGGACATGTGCAAGATTTTATAAATTTAAGCCTTCCATCCTATTGGAAGCAATTATTCTAGGATGCATACCTTTCTCATGGCTAGGGTATCTAATGTTGATCAGACCAATGATCATCAAACACCCTACAATGTAGCCCTATGTGGTTTATTTTGTCTTCGCATTATGTTTTCCAACAATGCATCATAAAAAGGGGTATCTATAGATACCTAAAATATATCATGTTTAGGAGACTACTCATATGGGCACATCCAAAGACTATATGATTGATCTTGGACCTTTCCAAGAGCTAGAAGTGGTCTTAACCACTCAAAAGGGGTAGTTATGGCCCATTTAGGCTTAGGCACTATCAATCAGAGTGGCTGCCAACATAAGCTACTAAAGTTGAGAGCAGCCACATCTAGACACTGGTCTAGATAATTACTAGCATTGAAATATAGTTTGGCCATGAATATTGGTCTAGATCATGCAGTATGACTACACTTGCATTGTGTGCAAATGGTTTTTGGTGTGGATCTCCTAGAGTTCCTCCTAACTACCTCTTCAATGCAAATCTATGACTTATCCTTCCCCGTATGATGGTCAGTTGCATGCAGATTTGGATATTGGCTTCTCCAGGAATCCAAGATTTAGATATGGATCTAAATTTAGGAGGTCTACATATGCATCCTTCCAAGAAAAAGCAAAAATCATGAATATCATAATTTTTGTGCAACAGAGCCCTAGCAAATTAGAGAGTGATTCCATACCCCTTTGAGGAGTAGCAAAGTGCTATCTGATTAAGTGATAAATACAAGCCATCTAAGCATTCAAATAAAGACATTATTCACCACCAATCAGTGTACGGACATAGAGGTGACTCTTGGACATCAATTTAGATGAGGAATCTAGTGCCACAACCCCTAGTTCACAAGGAAAAATATTTCATTTCATGGTAGTTGTCTTGAATAGTAGCCTACAGGCACAACCTAGGGTTTTAAACACTATTTTATGAGTTTTAGCATAGATATTTTATTGCTTTCTATTTTATCAATTAATGTTAGAATATATCTATCTTTCTTAATGCATTTTTGTGGTGATTTTTGAGTTATCAATGCATTCTTGCTTAGTTTTGCTTCATTATGCTTTTACTATGCTTTTACATCATTCTTTGCAGATATACTAATAAAGCCTCATCCTAAGAGGCTGCATGTGCTACTGATTGTTTGCTATTGTTTCTTGTATACAACTTACAAGTTCTAGGACCAAGTCAAAGCATTCAAAGCATCAGATCCTTCTAGGCAAGCAAATGAGAAGAATGTATCCATAACCCCGTATACAATTTTATGTGCAACATCAGGAGGCCTACGAAGCACACCATCCCATCATGAGGGGCCTTTACCTCTACTTGTAACCATTGTATCAAATAAAGGTATACCTAATAGGGATCGATATGTAACCATAGTTTCAAAATAATTAATAAAAGATATTTTTTTTTGTTACTTTCATGTCATCTACGCATTTGTGGTCTTTTATTTTGTATTATGCTACAAGTAGACTAGGTGCATTGCTTCCTAGGATCGTACACTAACAAATTACTAGATATCTTAGGAGATACACTATAGAACACAACAATTGGAGAAGACACTGATTCAAACTTAGAGGAAGAGGTATAAGAAACATAAGTGGAGAAAATATTGATTCTCAAGGGCTAATCGACCACATGATCTATAGCTAAGGGAAGAAAATTGAACCAACTTAGAAATGAGCAAGCACATAAAGACTTGCAATCTAAAATACAAGTCAAAATTGAGGAGAGCTTCATAAAAAATAAGAAGCAATCCAAAAAATGAAGATTATGTCATGGAACTATAGGGGAATGGGAAGTCCTCTAAAAAAACTATCTTAAATTTCTAATACAGGAGCAAAATCCAACAATATTCTATATTTAGAAATAAAAATAGTAGAGGCAAAACTGACTACATAATGGTAGAAGATATGGATACAATCAGAATTGATAACTGTTGATTCTGTGGGAGCTTCAAGGGGACTGGATTTGGCTTGGGATCCACAATAATTAGTTTGTAGCTTACAACATAAGCACAATAATTGGATAGGTATAAAATTCCTCTTACCAAATGGAACTAGTGTAGCAATAATAAATTTTTATGGTCCAAATCATCCTATCTAGAAAAAGAAGTATGGTGAAATTTAGCACAATGGCTAGACATTGAGAATTTTGACAACATAATACTGAGAGGAGATCTCAACATGATTCTCTACCACTAGGAGAAGTTTAGGGGCAGTTTAGCAAGGTATAAAAACAAATATTTTCTCAATCAAATTATGGTGGATGAAAGCATACAAGACATTCAATCGAAAAAAGAGAAGTATACTTGGAGCAACATAAGAGCAGAGGAAAACTATATTGCAAAAATATTGGATAGATTTTTTATCTGTGAAAATATCCTAACACACTTTCCCCTCACATTTGGTCAAATAATTTAGAACTATCTCTTATATCATAAGTCAATTCTCTTTGATAGTGGCCAAAGCCTACAACCCTAGAAAATTCCTTTCAAGTAAAACTATGAATGGGTGATAGAAGAAGATTTCAGTGAACTTGTGGAAATCACTTGGAACCAACATGTCCAATCCATCAACCCCTAATAAAATGGGAAAAGCAAAATTAAAAAATTGAAGCACGTGTTAAAAATTGGTTGGCCAAAAAAGTGAGTCAAACTCAACAAGAAGCAATTGATGCAACAACTAGAGTAGCTAGAAACATAAATTGGGGATCATCCTCCTTAAAAATGGCAAGATGCAAGAAGTGACCTGATTTAGAAGCTCAATAAATTAAGTATTGAAGAATAAACACATTGGAGGCTTATATTAGAGCCTAAATGGTTTGGCTAAGCAAGGGAGATAGAAACACCAAATATTTTTATTTGAAAACCATGCAACACTACTAAAGAAACACAATCAAGGAGATAGAGAATGAAGGAACCACTTATATAGATAAGGAGAAAATTAAGGAACTTTACAATCAACATTACTTAGCTTTGCTCTCTAGACAAAAGGTGACCCACATTCCCAAGGAATACTACTACAACATATACCGATAGTATTAATTTTGGAAGACAAACAAGATCTCAGTCAGCCAATCACTATGGAGGAACTTAAGGAGATTATAGCAACTCTACCAAAGGATAAAGCTCCTAGACCTGATGGATTCACAAACAAATTTTACCAACAATACTTACACATCATCAAAGAAGATTTGGTATACATGATTGAGGATTTTAGGGTGAAAGGTAAGCTTATTGGATCCATCAACTCCACATTTCTAGCATTTATTCCTAAAGAAAAAATACCACTACTTTATCTATATTTAGACCTAATTCTCTATGTAACTCTTCCTATGAATTATTACCAAATTGTTGGCCAATATAATAAAGAAGAAACTTGAAAAAATAATATCAAAAGAGCAAGGGGGGTTCATGTATGGAAAAAAAATATATGATAATATCATAATGGTGCATGAAGCCCTCCACAGTAGTAGAAAATAGAAAAGGAAAAAAAATATTATAATACTTGATATGACAAATGCCTTTTATTGAGTTAATACACAATTTGTAGAATAGGTCCCACAAAAGTTTGGATTCCCACATCAGGTCATCAAGTGGATTAAAGCATGCATAAAAAACCCATGGATATCCCCCTTAATAAATGAAGAACCAAAAAAATTCTTTCAGACTACAAGGGGAATTAGACAAGGGTGTCCATTATCACCATACCTTTACATCAGTTTAGTTGAGACTCTTGGAATATTAATTAACCATATTCAAAGAGAGAAAAATAACAAGGATAAAAGCTATAGAAGGATGCAAAGTTGTAACACATGCCCAATTTGTAGATGATACCATTCAAGTAAAATTTTAGATAATTCAAGAAATGCTTGGTTTGGTTTACACAAGCTACCAACGCTCATATAAACACTCAAAAGAGTTAGTTCTATACACAAAATTTTTTAGTAATAAGAGTCAAAATATTTTTTACTATCCTAGGATTTTTATTTGGCATAAAAAATACTTTAGATACCTAGGAGTGCCCATGAGCTTCCACCTCAAAGCCTCAAACTGTTGGACCCCAAAATTGAACAAGATTTTTAGGAGGATACAAAGTTATAGTAATAGTTAGCTCAATATTGTAGCAAGGGCAGTCTTGATCAAATCAGTGTTATCTTCTCTTTGAGTCTACCAACTATTAGTATATCGTGCTCCCAATATTATTCTACAAAAGGTAGATGGAATCATATGCAACTTCGTATGGTAGGGAGGTAGGCAATTAGAAAGAAAAAATTTCCACTTGGTCAATTGGGAGATGGTCACCAAAATTTAAATTCAAGAAGGACTGGAAATAAAAAAATGGAGATAGTTTCAAAAGCACTGGGAGAAAAATTTCTCTAGAATATGCTTAAGCACAATCAAGCATGGAAATGCATACTAGTTAGCAAGTATGTAAATAATCAAATAAGTATTCAAATGATCAAGCACATAGATATAATTTTGAGAGACTCATTTTTTTGGAAATATATAGTGACAAAAACGAGCATAATAGAGGATAGAATTTATTGGCTATTAGGAAATGGTAAGTCAATTAATCTATGGGAGAACCCGATCCTAGGAAATCCACCTGTACGATCCCAAAAAACATGCACCTAAGCTATTGACATCATTATACCAAGAACAAAGCAATAAAGCATGTAAAATAATAAATTAACAAGAATGTGTAGCCTTATTTTATTAAATCATGATAAATCACGGTTACAAGTAGGTCCCTCTAAGGGATACCAAAATCTTGATACAATGAATACAATATTTTGAAGCCCCTAAACGAGGTTGGTGCAATCCACATATTCTCTGGATTCTACACAAACTGCTCAAGGCGTATGGATGCCTTCTTATCATTTTATTGGATGAAATTGATGCCAAGAATGCTTCAAATATGTCAAGAAACTGTAATATGCATTCAAGAAACAACAAAGCATAATTAACAGTATATGAAGCCTCTCATGATGAGGCTCTTGTTGAATATTTGCAAAGAATGTGATAAAAATTACAATAAAACATAAAGATATGTCAATGTAAGCAAAATATGTGCAAGAATGCTAAACTAATGTAAAGTATGCTTGAAGATAAGTAAATCTAATTAATCTAGCATCTAATTTGCAATGAAAGCAAGAGATAGATCTAATCTAAGAAGATTGATGCAAACTAGTAAATATGAAGAAATAAGGATAAAGCTACCTCTAATCTCTCAAATTAACCATAAAAATATTCAAATTAAGGTTAATCTAAGCTATATATAACTAATTGCATGCATGAAATTGAAATTATATGACTAAAATGGAGGGAAAAGTGATTCAAACCCTAGTCACTAGTTTTAAACGTAGCCAGCTCTATTAGCCACAGTTGAGGGAAAAGTCCTCTTTATCTTGTAATCAGGGCTTGAAACTGCTAATTCTTCCAAGAAATTGATGATCAAGGATTACCTTGTCATTTTGGAATAGGTTGGCAATGAAGTTCACTCAAATTTATAATTAAGGTGGTTCAATTGGAAAATCTTGCTCCTCAAGCTCCTAGAATCTTCATTGCTTCATACATAATCATGATTCCCCAAATGGACAACATGTAGATACTCCTCAAGGGTTGTATGTGGCTCTTCAATTTAGTAGGGCTTCACTACATTCTCTTGAAAAATATTCTAGAATTTCTCCCAAATTTGGAGGGGGGTCTTATAGCACTCTCAACTCCTCATCTGAGCTTCCATGAGAAGCCAAGATCAAGAACTAAGAGGTTGGAGAAGTTGGGAGGAAAACTCCAAAAGCTTCCTCGCTTGAAACCATCTAAAATCCATTGCCATGGCCATTTTAATTTATTTTAGCTTGTCTTGGGAGTCTGATATAGTTGCAAAGCTATTCGTGGCTCTTAATCGTAGCTAGAATCCTAGTTGCATGTGTCAACCACGACTGGGATATTAGCTATGAATGCCATCTGTGGCTAAGACTAAGTAGACCAAATATGCCTAAATTGAGTGGTTAGAACCACTGCTTTGCCTTGGAAAGGTCCAATATCATTCATATGGTTTGCAAGGATGCCCATATGATTAGTCCACTAAACATGATGTATTTTAGGTGTCTACAAATACCCTTTTGGGATACATTGTAGGAAAACAACGCTGAGCAAAAATAGATCGCCTAAATCCATTTTGTAGGTTGAATGATGATCATTGATATGATCAACATTAGATACCCCAGTCCTATAAAAGGATGCACATCCTAGAATAATTGCATCCAATAGGATGGAAGGCTTAATTTTGCAAAGCTTTTATGTGTCCATGATGATCGGGTAGCTAGTGCTACGCTTGTTCGATAGGTGGAGAGATTCAAGCTTAACTATCATATTTGATTTTTACCCCAACAAAGGGTAAGCTTATGATAGTTGTTGGCAATGATTCGTAATATGAACACAATTTACAAGATCGAGTGATATTTTGTTGAATTTGATTATGATTATTGATATTATGACTACCCCCTCAAGCGATGAGTCAATGAGGGAAGGACAATTAATAAAGCAACAAGTTGCTTGAACAAGATGAATAATTTGGATGATTTAAGACTTTTGCATTTTTTTATATGGTAGGTCCTAATTCAACCATGATTGTTACCATTAAAAGTAACTGTGCATATCTATCTCATGGAGCAGTTTGGTTGCAATGGCCTTCTTAGAGAATAGCAATTCCAATTAGGCTTATGTTGAATCACTATTATCGATGACTTGATGAAAATTTCATAGAATAAATAAAAGAAATACCTCATTTCCATGGGGTAATACAACCACCATGGCCTTCTTTGGGATTGAAGTGAAGTCATTTCAAGTCAATAATGACTAATTTACCCCAAATTACCTTATGGTAATTTACTCATCTTCCTGGATTGCATGGAGCGCAAGTCGCTACAACCGCCAAGTGTGTAGAGTAAATGATTGAATACGAGGCACATTTAAATTTTGATTTATGTAATTTTTTATTATTTTTGCAATTTTAATTTTGCACTTTAAAGCTATCCACGATGAAAATTTGAAATCATTTATTGTTGCCTACTAGCTGTGGTTGTCAGCCACAACTAGTTTGGAAAAAATTCTTAGTCGTGTCTGACACCCACGGTCGGTGAAACCCTAATTTGTGCTCATGACTGATAGCCATGGTTGAGGGCTGAATTGGAAATATAAAAGAAAATTTTGGTATTTTTAATTTCATTATTTCCTATTGCCAATTTTTGATAGGAGATCTTTGAGAGGTGAGGGAAGATTTTTGATCTGACGTGCTGCTAAAAACACAATACACACACCCATGGCTAACCAACATGAGGCTTCAACTAGTGGTGAAGCCTATGATGCAAAGGTAGCATTGCATGTCTCCTCCTTCAATTTTACCAAATTCTAATAAAATAAACCAAATTAATTAATGGCTTTAATGAACTCATTAAACTATTGGTAATGAACCACACCATAGTTAGGAATAGACTAGGCTAGCTTAGAGGGTGGGTTTTATTTTTAGGTTACTTGGGGTGTTAATTGACCTCAAATGAGATCATTCCCGTAGCCGCAGGTGGCAACTGTGGCTCCCAATTTACCAATTGGGGGCTACAACTATCAACCACAACTAACTTCAAACATCAATGGTAAAAATTTTGACCTTTGATGTTGGCCATGAATAGCAACTGCAGTTGTGACAACTACTACGATTGCTAAGCGTGACTAAGAAACATTAGAAATTTGATTTTGATTTTTTATTTTTTTGTTGTTTGACTTGAATTAATTATTATTATTTTTTATTTTTCAAGTGCATATTTGAATTTTTTTGCATGTTTTGGTACATTTTGTATTATTTTTGAACTTTGTTGAAGTATTTTTGAATTTATTTGGATTTTTGAAGTGTATTTGCATTGTTTTTGATATTTTGATTATTTATGTTATTAGTATCTCTTAGACTTTGATTGCAAGGGTGCAAGAGTCATATTTACTTCATGAGCTCCTACCCATGCTCACCAAGGTAGATTTGAATTGGTTCTTAGTTATGGGCCTTGGCTATGTACTTTAGTTACCATATATTTGGGCCGACCAAGCCTATATGACTACTTTGGCTTGTTGCCGGTATGTGTGGACCAACACGTTTCATCTTGCAATAAGGGAGATAACTGTTACACTGGAGTATTTTTACCGCATATTTTAGATTCCCATTGATGGAGAGGCCATAACCTCTTCGCCTACTAAGGTAAATCCTGTAGTCTTCCAATGGATCTTTGGTTCCAGGAGGGATGAGGCGATGTAGGATACTAATCAAGGTGGAGTACCTATCGAGTGTTGGTATCGAGTTTGGGTCTTCTCATGGTGGTAGGTTGTACTCATGCACATAATTTTTAATGTTGTGCTACCTAATACTTCTGAAGTGAGGTTCCATTGGAACCTCTTGGCTAGAGTACAAGACCTACTAGCTAGCACTATAGTGGACCCACTGATTCTTTTCTGAGGTAGTGCTCTCCTCACTTAGTTGTATGATGAGCTTTACTACATTACTTAGAGGGGCAGAGTAGGGGTAGGCTATAGCATGCTATTATATATTTGGGATTAGGAGCATATTAGGATAGACCATCCTAAAGGGCTGCCCCTACATATTGCCATGGTAGCATATGATTCTCAGTGCTACAAAGAATGCTAACCTCAAGGGGTAGAGAATTATAGGAGCATGTCCCATGTCAAAGACATACATAACTACATGGACAGGCTAACAGGGCTATGGGTAGGTCAGGTCATATGCTGACCTTATCTAGATTTCCCAGCATGGGAGGATGTAGATCACTACTTAAGGCAGGCTAGACATGACAAATGGATCATCGGGTGCAAGCCCTATATGTGGGAGTTCTTCTATTTCTCATGCATTTGTAGATAGTTTAGGATACATCAAGATATCCTAGAGGATCTAGTCCTCTACTACCACTTGAAGGTAGAGACTCAACTATCTTGGCCTTAGGTGATCCCTCTAAGAGATAAGAATCAAGGTTGGAAAATGTTGGCACTACATCAAACTATGATGCTTGGTGGACAACCAAGCTGTGGTAGTGTGGTGGTCCTCTAGGCTGATCTAGATATGGTGAGGCTGTAGAGGTAGCAGGATGATCCTGAGGGGTAATGAGTTCACCATTGAATAGAGGGTGGATGGGGCCAGACCACTGCACTAGAGAAGGAGGCTTGGGATGAGGAGGAGGGTGAGGAGGAGCCAGATGATGAGGTGTCATAGCTCAAGGTCTAGGTGACCAGTCTATAGTCTCAATTGTAGACAATGTGAACATAGATTCTAGAGAGGGATACCTCCATTGCTACCCTCCAAGCTCAGATGAGCATGCTCCAGGCTCAACTTATAGTGAGACAAAAATAGTGGTAGGGGTATCAAGAGGAGAGGATAGCTCACTAGGCACAAATTGATTCCATCACCACAATGATAGATAAGATCACCACGTAGTGGGATATTCTCCAGTTTCAATCATACTTTAGGACTATAAAGCGGGATATTCTCTGGATGTTGAGGGGAGATCCTTTGACTTATCAGGTTACTCCTACAAATCTAGCTGTACAGGGACCAGTAGGGCTAAACATAGCTATAGATATTAGGAGACTACATAGTATCATATGATACTAGGTGGTATGCTTTAGATGTAGTGCACACCACTCTCCTTGAGGGTGAGGTCAGACTACATGGTCTATAGTATCAGGTTCACATAGGACTAGGAGGAGTGATTATGGGCAATTGTTAACATGGCCCAGTCAAGGGATAGGTGGCATATTATAGAGATCCATAGGAACCAAATAAAGGAAAACTCATAGAGAGGGTGGAGATGGGGGTGGAGACCAGCCAAGGGGTGCAGGCCCAGCTTAGTACAAATATTTAGATACATGTACCATTTTTGAGTGTAAGGTCTGAGGACCTACACAACTATAGCCTATGGGCATTTTTGATGTACCTTGATGTACTTGGATAGACACACATATATATATGATATTTTATTTCTTTGAGAGTCATTATGTACGTTTTATCTATGTTTTTATGTTTATGTGATGCAATATGTATTCTATTCTTAGATAATTTTATTAAATGCTATATGATGTGATGTATTGATAACATGCACTAGCTTATGTATGGTGAGATGCTATGATATTATATGTGTAGATGGACTACTTATGTATGCATATATGGATGCAATTCTAGATGTTAAATGCATGTTTGATTTTGATTTAATTGTATGCATCTAATTTATTTTGTTATGATATGATGAATGCAATGTTAATACATTATTTACATGATGTAATCAAATGTAAATGAACTTGTATGCTTTAATCACTTAAAACATAAGGAATGAATGCAATATAAGTTTAACAATCTAATGAATGACACCAAAAAATGTATGAAAATCATGAATATAAATGGTAACTCTTATCATAAGTTTTAATTATTTAAACATCCAAATGTGATATGAGATGATGTGAGATGTATGGGTTTTCCCTTATAAGCTTTTGTATTTTAAAAGATATGCACAAAATAGTCAGTGACCATATAAATATCATTGCTGATATCCATCCGATATCTATCCTACTCCATGAACACACTTTAATAAGAAAAAGTTCTCAAAGAAAGTTGATGCTTGATTGATTGAGATGATTTGTTGCTAGTAGGGGATTTTTTAGGTTTTCCATGAAACTCAAACACCCTAGTTGACTTATCAAAAGTTGTATAATGACTATACTAGACTCCTAAAAGATAAATTTTTTGTTATGAAAGACCAAGATATTCATTATCCCTGTGTGTACAAATAGATATATTAGATGCAACATAAGACTACATCATTTCCATGAAGGATTCATTCATCCCATGGCTATAATGAAGATCACTGAATGTTCATCATGATCCTAGGTTTGAATGCAGTTGGACTAGATTACTAGGTAATACAGGCCACCTAAAGCTAGCTCATTTGTAAATTGCTTAGAATTACCCCAATGCTAGGTGGGATTCATTCAAAAACAAAACTATGAGGGATTTGATGTCTAAGTACAATACACACTACGCAATACGCACTCCTATTGTCATTGTCAAAGGGATTGCTTCCACCCATTTTGTAAAGTACTCAGTGGTCATTATAATAAAAGTATGTTGGTCCAATTATGGGGGAGATATATTTCCAATTAAATCCAAAATCCACTACACAAATGGCCAAGCCGCTTGAATGGGTTGTAAGACCTATGATGGCAAGTGCGTAATATTAGCATGATGTTGACATTTAATGCATTTATTGACATATGCGATGCAATAATTATCCATAGTGGGTCAATAATAACCCATTATAAGGATGCACTTGATAATGGCCATGTTTCTAAAATAACCACCACATGTACCATCATGAGCTTGTGAGATTGCCTAAGCTGATTCTTGGGGCTTAAGATAATGAAGGAGAATTCCATCATAGCTTTGACGATACAAGATATCTCCTAGCAAGATATACTTTGTCACTTTTTGTTTGAATGTGCATTTTGTGGCACATGAAAATCCTTGTAGGATTAAACCAAGCTTAATAAAGTCATGCAATTGTGACATCCAATCCTAATAAGCTATAGCCTCGACTGACAAGATGACTTATTCCCTTAGTGATTCGATATGTACAAATGCAGAATGGGACACAACATTGTGGTGAATTGTTGTGCCATTCCCTATAGGACCTTGAGAGATCAGAGACCCCCAAGGTGCCTTCTTAAGAGAATATTTGGCTTTATATAACCACTCACAGTTTGGTTCCATACGAATCATGTTGACTGATTATTTATTATCAAAATCCTCACGCTATAGCATGAATTGTGAAAGCATATTCACATGAATGGTAGTGAAATCGAAAGATAGATTCTAAGGGATCAAGGATCCCAAATATGCCATAGTGTCTACAAATTTTTTTTATGTACAAAGGATTGCCTCGATGTCATACCATTCTAGCTGGACTAGATGAGTGTCAACAAGGTCCTTATAAGCTTTCAAGATAGGATACCTACATTGAAATAGTCTCTTAACTTGGTTAACAATGAGAAGGGAGTCACCAAAGATGTTTAATATTTTGATCTTCATGGTGATTGTTGTTTGGAGACCCAATATTAGGGCCTCATATTCAGAGTTATTATTGGTACAAGTAAAGTCTAATTTAAATGAAAATGACATTGGAGCACCTTGTGGCATGAAAAAGATAATTCTTGCACCACCCTCTTGCTCACACTTTGAACCGTCAAAGAAGAAAGTCATGTCAAATTTATTGTCTAGTTCTTCAGGTTTGAGATACTCCGATAACACAAATACTACATCATTGAGAAGTTCTATGACAAGAGGCTTGCTATCCTATAGAGGTGCCTCTGCCAGGTGATCAACTATGACCTATCCCTTGATGGAATTTTGGTTGATGAATTCCAAGTTGAATTCTATCTATAGCATGATCCACTTTACTATACGTGTATTATGATATGTCTTGATCATCATATACTACAAAGGATTTTGTTTTGATATCACATACATCAAATGACTTAGCATGTAGTTGCACAACTTCTTAGTCACAAAAAATATTGCTAAGCACAACTTTTCTACGTATGTGTACCCTAGCTCATAACTCACCAAGGTTCAGATGATATAATATATCACTTGCTCTTTGTCTTACACATTATTTTGGGCTAACATGGTTCCCCGTACAAATTTAGTAGCTGATATATAAAGTAGGAATGGCATATCTGGTCTTGGTGGAGCTAGTACTAGTGGTGTTGCCAAATATTGCTTGATTTTAGTAAAGGTCACTTAACAGTCCTCATCCCAATTGAATGTGATCCCCTTGTGTAGTAGCCAATTCATGGATTGGTATTTATACAATAATTATGTGATGAATCAGTTTATGGATGCTACTTTACCTTAAGGCTTCTTAGCTCTTTGATATTGGTTGGAGAACGTATTTCAAGTATGACCTTGACCTTTGCTAGGTCAATTTTGATCCCTCATTTAGAAATGATGAATCCCAATATTTTTCCTAAAGTTATGCTGAATACACACTTCTTGGGATTCAACCTGATTTATGCTCTATCAGACGATCGAAGATCTTTTTTAGAATCTCAACATGCTCTGAACGTGGCAATGAATTCGGTAATAAGTCATTGATATAATCCTCTAGTATCTTGTGCATGTAGTCATGAAATATGTATATCATGGCTCACTGATATGTAGCACCAAATTTTTTAAGACTGAATGACATAACCTTATAGTAAAATGTTCCTTGTGGTATCTTGAATACGATTTTGTGCTGGTCTTCGGGTTTAATCCAAATTTGATTGTAACTAAAAAAATCATCCATAAGGGAAAGCATCTCAAGACCTACAGTTGCATCTATGAGAGCATCTATATTGGGCAACATGAATGAATTCTTTGGTATTTCCTTTTTGAGGTCTCTGAAATCCATACGGATATGGATCCTTCCATCAAGTTTTCCTACAGGTACCATATTTGATACCCATTCCAAATAGTCGATGGATATAATGAACTCTACATCCAAATTTTTTTGCAAGTCATATTTAACCATTAAAGCAATGGTTGGATGCATTTTCTTGAGATTCTACTTGACTAGATTTGTATTGGATTCTAGCAAAAGGTTATGGGTAACCACTTTTAGATCTAGTCCTAGCATATCCTTGTATGTCCAAGAAAAGAGATCAAGTATCTCTTTCAGTAGAGGGATGAGGTTGGCATGCTCATCAAGAGATAGACTCTCTCCAAACTTAACCTTATTAGGATTAGTGGGATCATCACTGATATCCACATCAAAGTTTTCCACTACTAACATGTGTGATCCCTCCTCAAGTTGGTGAGGTGTGGAAATCAAGTGGATGTCATTCCGTTGGGTTTAAAGGTTTTACATCGGACTTACTCTCAGCATGATAAACATCATGTGCACAACCTGGTGCAAAGTGAAATGGTTGTAATATTTCTTTATTGGGGAAGAAATATTCAAGCTCTAGAGGTGAATCAACATGATACCAATCAATAGCATCTATATTAATACACAATGGTTTAGAAGTATTAGCTAGGTTGTGGAGTTGAGTGGTCAAATCAATGGAGATCATGTTGATGAAATGGGTTAGATCTATAGGACCACATGTGTGCAACTATATCTTATCGATGTGACTCTCATACCCAAGATGTGGCTTTGGAGGTATGGGGATCTGAGGATTCAATCTATGGATAGACTAGAAAATAGGATCATTTAGCTCCAAGAGGTGCCTATATATAGGAGGATCGGGAAAGACTATGCAATAAACTTCATTTGAATTAGCCGATATTCCCATGAGGCATGGGCTAGGATAAAATATTTGATACATCTCATCCATGTCGAACGATCCATTATGATGATGTAAATATCAAGGCTCGAGGTAGGCCATATTGGTCTCATCTTCGTAGTCACTATCATCAATGAAGTATCCATCATTCATACCCACTAGATCCATGGTAACAGATGATGTAAATGTTGAGGGCCTAAGTAGGCCAACTACATCTCATGCTCATACTAGTTTTTGTTTGAGGACTCCTCATCATCATCTATTGCAGAATAAAATTCTGGTCCATATATTTTAGAAATGGATTCTTCTCTAAATTCCTTAGAAGCAACTTCAAATTCAGTATCTACTATTAGGTCCAAATTTTGGATCTATATGCCAATGTTGTCGGCATCTTCATGATTTTTTATTATCAAGTTGGTTCTTAGAATATCCTTTGGATTGACCTCTATATAAATGTTGTCATGATAGTGTAGACACCTAAAACACATCATGTCAAGGGCGACTACTCATATGGACATGCTACAAGACCATATGGAAGATCTTGGACAGACTCCAAGATAGAGTAGTGGTTATAACCACTCAATTTGGGCTCCTTGGCCTAATCAGTCTAAATTGTAGCCCAGACCTGTGTTTTATAACTGAATAGTGGTTGAGACCTGTGGTTTACAATCTAGACCATAGTTGTGACCTGTGGTCTTAACTAAAGTTTAGTTGACCTTCAATTTGAGCCAAATCGGTTGAAATGACCATTTGATCTAGAAGAAGGTGGTTAGAGAGTGGAAGCTTCCATTCCAACTGTCCTAACCATATCTTCTTGATATTGGCTTCTCCAAGAAGCCACCCCTAGCCCTTGGGTAGTCCTATAAGTACCCCTTATAATTATGGTAAACTATCAAGGAGAGCATTGGATATTTGAGAAGTGGAGCCTGTAGCACCCTAAAATTGGCACAGTCAAATTGGAATAATTACATTCACCTTAGTAAATAATTTTAAATTCAAATTTAACCTCCCAAACCGCCAGTTAACCGTCGAGAAACCCATTTCCCCTTTTTTTGTGCCATTTTTAGAGGTTGTTTTGACCATTGGACGATATCGTCGTCGATCAGACGATATCGCCCCAGATTTGACGATTTCATCTGGACTAGAACGTCCAGACGATTTTGTCGCAAAACTAAATTTGCATAGATAGAATCTATTCCAACGGGTCTCCAATTTGGGAAGAAGCGTGTCTGCACCGTTGGGACCATTCCCCTATTGGAGATCTCCCAAATTGGGATGATCTCCAACCTCCCAACAACTCCCCTATGCCTATTTAAACTCTAGGACATTCCCTCCCCAACCCCTGGCTGAATTTTATTTGCAAGTTGAATCCCTCTGCACTAAAACACCTTAATATTATTTTTGCACTAGTCCTATAGCAGTTTTTATGCAGGTACACCACTAATTTTCAACCGGAGCCAACACCCATCACCGTCGACGAACCTGTCAAGATCGAAGGTGATCCTGTCAAATTCGA
This sequence comes from Wollemia nobilis, assembly GCA_028583015.1. Lineage (NCBI taxonomy): Eukaryota > Viridiplantae > Streptophyta > Pinopsida > Araucariales > Araucariaceae > Wollemia > Wollemia nobilis. Next base: position 16,617,995 of record JAQPPZ010000136.1, on the reverse strand, counting down.
GATGATTTCATACTGATGCGAGATGATCTCGACTGCAGTCCACATCGAGGCAATCAGTGCCTGGAGTTTGCTTTTATTAGCTTTGCCTCAGTTATTTTGTTTTACAAATTAGATAATCTATTTAGTTTTTATCCTATTTTGCATCTGGAGTTCACCCATCTAGTCTAAATTGCATGTTAAGCTCATAATTTGCCATTAAAGTACAGCAATTTACTTTAATTTCTATTTTTTAAACTTTGTTCAGTATTCAGTTTATTATTTGGCATATTTTGCCTTTGTTTGCATAGTAGGAATTCTTGTATTTTGCATCTATTCTCTGTTTTGAAGGTCTCTGACGAATTCGTCTGATGAATTCATCAGATTTCAAACGATTCTGTCAGTCTCAGACGAATCTGTCAGATTCAGATGATTCTGTCAGATTACAGGTGATTACGTCGAATTCTAGATGATCCAGACTGCTTCAAGCATCAAAAACTTCTTCAGACTTCCGGATCAGGTATTCCCCATTTTCCTCCTGTAAATTCTCTGTTTTCTGCTTTCAAAATCTGTTTTCTGTATTCATTGAAAGTTGCATTTTCATATAGATTAAGTTAGATTCATTCGGCCAAACCTAGGATGAATGCTTAAAGGATAAAACAAACTCATCTAAACACATTCCAAACCCTAGGCGTGGAAACTGCCATCAAATGTTTCATGGTGAACCCACCATCCGTCGAAAAATCACCAAAACATACCTCCCTTGAGAGGCGGGACCTTCGTAAAGTCCTCTCGTCCGAGGTACCGCACCATCCTTTTCCCATCCTCCTTCCGGGCACGGATCCAATAGCCTGAAGGTAGGGATGTGAAAAATTTGGAGCGATACATTTTTGGTGAACCCGACGTGAATGCATTGTAAACCTTTTGAAAACAAAAACAAAAATATATATATGTATACAAGAAAAAAAAAACAAAATCATCATTTCATGTTTTAGATTCAATTCTAAATAGTAGATGCTAAATATTACTTTTAGAAGCACTAAACAAACCATGAGTTTTTACTCAAATCAATATGAGCCCATTAGTAATGTTGGAAGAATTCAGCCAAATACATTTGTTGATTATGATCAACCTTATCCCTATTCAACATCACCTCCATCACACTCTTCTTATTTTTCATCCATAACCCAACAAAACAATCCCTTTGCCAATCCTCTTCATAATGATATTATCTATTCTCCCATATATCCATATTATGTCTATCAATCCACATATAATCCTCCGCCACCTTTTCAAAACTCTTCTTTCAATACAACACATTCGTTTCAACAAGAAAATACTTATTCTTCCAATTTTACCATGCACTCACCTCCTACATCGCAATCTTCCTATCATCATTCTACCCATAATAAAGAAAGTAGAGGTGAGAAACCATTAGGTCCTTTTATGACGAAATTCCTAAGGCATTTATCAAAAACCTCTCAAAAACCTTCATCACGTAAATTTACTAAGCTTAATCAACCAATGGATATAATTCTCAAGCATTTACTTGATACAAATAGGATCGAACTCCCTTCCATAAGACAACTTGATACCACATCAAATTGGTTTAAACTTGAGTTACATTGTGAATATCATAGAGTAGATGGACATATGACACAAAATTGTAAAGATTTAAGATGTGCAATTCAAGATTTGATTGATAAGGATCTTTTTAATATAAAGGAATTACAATCTACAACTGATTATAAATCTCTAGTAAAATATCAAACTCCTACATAACAAATACCAATAATCAATCAAGACATGGGGATCTCTCAAGAACCCCTACTCAATTATCAACAACAAGAAACCAATCAAATATTGCATGTTAATGTGTCCCATCATGATGATATTATTAATATTGTAACAAAAACTACAAATGAGCAACCTCAAGTTCAATCAACTCAATCTGATATTCAAGAGATGGATTCCTCATTTGAACAACCTTCAAAACTATCTTTGGCTCTAGATAATGATCCAAAATGGAATGTAAGAATAGAAAGATCATATTTAGAATCAAACTCTCAATCTGAAATCCACTTTGATAGCCAACAACAAGTGATTAATCCTCAAGCAAAGATATCCCTTTTAGAAGTATTACAAAGTTCCCATAAGGAAACTTTGTTCAAGATACCTAGACAACAATTTGTTCCTCATCATATTTTCTCTAAGAACATAATTAATGGTATAAACCCTCTTGAGGTTAACCATATTTCATTCTATGATGAGGATATTCCTTCCTCTGCTCCACAACAAGACTCCTATCTTTACATTACAGGATCTAGTAAAGAAACACATGTTAAAACTATCATGATAGATAATGGCGCCTCTCTTAATTTATGCACTTATCAATTATTCCAAAAACTCAAAACAAAGGAAGATCTTAATGAATCAAATGTTATTATAAAATCTTTTAACAATAAAATTCAAGAAGCTCAAGGTACTATAATTTTTCCCCTTAATATTGGATCCAAGATCCTGGATACTTTATTCTATGTAGGATATTGTCCTTCACCTTACAAAATACTTCTCCAGAGTCCTTGGATTCATACGATGAGGGTTTTCCCTTCCACTCTTCACCAATGTTTGAAGTTTGAACTTGCAAATAAAATTGTTACCATACATAATGATCCAACACCATTTGAAGAATATTTAACGATTGAAACATCAAGTTCTATATATTATTTATTATCACAATTCTCTTCTATCCATCACTTTTTTTTATTCATATATGATCATCCTTGTTTATCAAATAACATTCATGCATATCTTTCACATATACTTTCTCCATCTTATCAATATTTGGAATATAGTGATAAGAATGAAGAACTTTATTATCCTTCTTACATTTTATTTTGTAACATGATCAATTTTACACATATAAAAGTAAAATCTTTTTCTACATTATTCTACATTATAACAAAGCTTTTGTTATCACTACCTTTTATTCATCACCTTCTATTCTTACCTTCACCTCAACCAGATTATCCTTCAAAACCTCCTTTGATTTTGAAGCAACCTTAGATATGCTATACTCAAATAACCTTGTATAGTGTATATAGATCATCTTGTATATACCACCAATTTCAATTCATAAATTAAAATCAAAATACAAAAAAAAAAAAAAATCAAAATCCTCAAACTCTTCAAAAAATACAAATGCAACTAAGGACCTTAAAGGTAAGTTCGAGCCCAACTGGCTTGGACCATATATTATTACTACCAAATTTGAATCAGGAGCATATAAATTATCTACCTTAGATGGTAAAGAACTTAAAGAACCTATGAATATTTTACATCTCAAACGTTACTATGCATAAATTTGGTCATTTCATCCATGTATATATTTGTTCAAAATTACTATCTTGTATTTCTTTCAATTTATCCAAAAACATCAAAAACATTCATAAATCTCCAAAAATATTCAAAAACTATCTATTGCATTTATTTAAAGCACTTATTAAAGTTCTTTTTGCTCAAAAAAAAAATCTAAATAAAAATCTAAAAACAGCTATATGCTTGACTCTTTCGAAACCAAAACAATATACAGAAGAAAGAGAGAGTCAACATTCTCCCAACTTCTAAAAAAAATCATGTATATATTTTCTTACAATTATTGCAGTTATATGTTTCAACTTATTTTGGATACAATTAGCATTTATTTGGCATCCCTCACTTGCACACTCACAAAAAAAATAAATATCTTGCTTTTATCTGGCATGATTACTAATCTCTCTTATATCAAAGTTCACAAATTTCAATTAAATAAAGTTTGAGCATAGAGAATTGATCTTGTTATTTAATTAAACCAAGCACATCTTTTCACAATAAAATGATTATATTTGTAATTTCCATGTTTTGTTACATAGTAGAACTGATTTCTTGGGTGAAAAGTTTCCCCGCTATCCTATCATGCACATGGTCTAGAATCTTTGAGAATTGGCAAAAGGACAAGCTCACCCCTACCCGAATAAAAATCCCTTGCTCTACAGCTAATCTGAGCAAGTATCCCTAGCACAAAAAAAAAAAAAAGTTCAAGAAAGAAAAAAAGAGAAAAGAAAAATGTTATTTCAGCAATGTTCCAAGTATTATCAAGCAAAAGAAATACAAAAAGAAAAATAAGCAAAGTTCAAAAGAAAGCAAGAAAGCAATAAAATCCCTTTCCCTACCCTTTGAAAATAAAAGAAGGGTTGATGAGCTTGAATCCCTGGAATTCTCAATTATTCGAAAACTGTGAGGTAAGCCCCATAACAGGTGGTTTGTGCCCAACCTACTTGGCCTTGGGTAACTCCTAGCATGGCGATATGTCTGTCACATTAGCGACCTTCTTTTGTACAGACCTATGTCTGCTTATGGATTAGCTAGCTCTTGATAATCCAACCTACATAGTAGTCTAATATGGTTATATGCATCTACATCATGGTTAATGAACACTTATTTGGTTTCTTCAAATCACTTGTATCATAGTATCTTGCTCAAAAATGGTAAATGAACCATACAATTGCACACACATTTGTATTTGAGAGATTTTGTCTATCATTATGATAAATTAAGATTGGAAATGAATTCACATATGCACATGGGATTCCCTATAAATCTAATTTTTGTCTTCAAAATACTTTGAAATATTATTTTTGCAACTTGTTTGGAATAATCAAGTACAATTATTTTTCATAAAGACAACCATATAATAGAAAAATCACAAATTTCTTTCAAAACATATCATACATATCATATCGACTTTAGCGACGATGGTATAGTTTCAAAACCAAAATTGAAATTATATGCCTAGCGCAAGTCCTCATTTTCATATTTTTTGTTCATCAAAAATCAATCATGCAATAAAACTATCTATTTTCTTTGATTTTCGTGATGATGGTATAAGTCTATACCTACATATTCTATGCCTAGCGCAAACCATTGTAACTATTTTTATTCCCCCATTTATCAAAACTCATAAAAACCATATGACTTCATTTTATTACAACAAATTTTGCTTTTCAAAAGAATGCACATTTTCATTATTTCATTTCATTATGTCAACCTTTTGCAATGACGGTATAATTCCTAAGGAATTATTCAACAATTTTATCACACTTAGGAATTTATGCCTAACAAAAATCATTTTTTACAAATATTTCATGCATAATATTTTTATGGAAATCTGAAAACAAACCATCATCATCATCATCATTTGCATCATCACAACAAAGTCTTAAGACAGTCTCTTAAGCACTCTTTCACTTTTCACAATATTTCTATAAATGAGATTAGCTTGACGACCGAGTGAGCAGCGACTCCATGAAATGGTCTATAATAGAGACAATGTCCTTTGAAATTATTGTTAAAAGTCTCCTTTTCTTTTATCAAATCATTGCATCACAAACAAACAATTTGTTACATCAGATTATTTCATCAATATTACAACATGACATCAAAAGGTATAAATTCTTTTCCAACGACATAATTACAAGCATTATCAAAATCAATCAATCAAAGCATCATCAATATACTCATAACATAAGTCATATGACCAAAAATATCTCATCTATATATATATATATATATATCTCAAAAATATATATGTACATCATATCAGATAGATTGGTATGCCACAATCGATATCTTGGCATACTCAATCAAGTGTCCTCCGAGCAGTGTCTCGAGAGCCCCTAGAGCTCTCAGCCTCATCTCCTCCCCCGCCCTGTAGAGTACGAGGTGGTCCCATCGCAGTATGTGTGGTACTGCGAGTCCTCGTCGTCGATCGGGATGAGCTCCTCGATGACCCTATCCTGATCGAATCTACAATAGCAACCGACAGCTGTACCCTCTGGCCCTTGGGCACCATCTAAAAATAGATCCCCTGGTAGAATGCAGCCTGAGCAACCGATCGCATCAGCTCCTGAGTGCTCGCCCCTCCGCCCCATGCCCTGAGGCGTGCAATCTCATCTATGAGCTGTGTTACCTCAGCTTGATGTCGTGCAGCATCGTCCTACAGAGTCTGCACCTGTGTCTAGAGACGGATATTCTCCATCTGGAGAGTCGCCGTCTTGCTGCTCTCTCCTGTGTCCACACCCTTGCCCTTATCTAGAGATGGTGGCCTCTATGGAGATGGGGGTCTCGCCTCCCTCCTCTCCCTCTCTCTCTACCATGGCCACTCCTGTGCCTGTGGCCTCCTCTGATCTCTCCTGTCGTGACCCTGGGCTGCCTCTATCATCGCCTGGAACCGCCTCCCTATTCGATGCACGACTGCATGGATCGGGCCATGTGCCCTCGTCATCCGAGGAGGGTGAATGCCTGCATACCAGGCATCATAGCCATCGGCTACTCCTGTGTCATCCCCATCCACTGGCTGAATGGGGGCATCATCTGAGTCCTAGCTCCAGAATTGCTGCATGTCTGGAGCCCCGCTAACAGTGGTGTTATCCCAGATGGTTTGAAAAAACTCATAATCCCTGAGAGATGGGATCCCCTACTGTAGACCGAACTGTCACAAAACTCGGTCGTAGTAGTGGAGCTCCACCTCTCCCCTATCCATCCTTAGCCAGTAGACTCGCCTGATGCGAGCCAGCTCTTGTCCGTCCTCTGCCCACCCTGGATGCTACCTCCATGGCCTCTAGGTGATCTGGTCTAGGACAAGGTCATCCAGTAGTCTCCGAGACACCGGCAGGTCGATCCGTCGCTGTGCCCCTCTCCAGAGCCACCAATAGAAGACTCGGGGCCTCTCCCCATCTATCCCTATCAGTGGAATCCCTACCGGCCTTCGCATCGTAATGTGCTCCCAACACCAAACCTATAGTAGTGATGTCATCACCAGACATCGTCCGCCCTTGTACATGACCCCGTAAAGGATCCTGTACAACCGACATAGTACAAAGCTGCCCCATGAGAACCTGTAGCCGTGGTCCCACATGTCGTAGATCACATCTACCAGCATCCACGGCACCCTGCACCCACTCTGGTGGCACAACAGAAGTCCACCAACTACTCCAGCCAGAACCCGTGTGAGTCTCGATGCCCCAGGCATCTGGCGTAGTGCCTCGATATTAACTTCGCCCTTCTCCAGGGTGAAGCTCGGGTCACCACATAGCCATCCCATTATGTGGCCCTGATTAGCCGCTGGTGTGATCATCCGTCCTTGTATGGGGATTCTCAAAATCCTCCATACATCCTCCAGTGTGGGAGTCATCTCCCCTATCGGTAACCGAAAACAAGAAGACCCCAGATACCATCTCTCTGCTAGGGCTGTCAGTAGCCCCATGTCTGTGGAAACCTATGACATCTCTGCCACATGTTGTAATCTGGCCTGTGCCAGCAGATATCGCTCTGCCTGTGTCAGAGCAACCAAGTCGTCTCTCAAACCTCCATATTTCCACTCCCTGCTCTTTAGTAATCCTCTCTGCAAACATAAACAACAAAACAATAAACAATCATTAATCAATAATTCAAGTAATCAATAATGCAAATTAAAAATTCAATTTTGTGCAATTGATGATATCGCCCACTATTGGACGATATCGTCCCAAATTTGAGCACGATCGTCTCTGATTACGTAGTTCGAAATTGTCTCTAATTTGATGAAATCGTCCCCCTTTCGACGATTTCGCCCTCGGGCGAAATTATCGAAATTGAGACGATTTCGTCGAAATCGGGACGATTTCGTCCCGACGACGTCGATGGCCAAAAACGGCCACGATGCTCCAAATTCACTTAAAAATTCATCTAGAAAGCATGTAAAAGCAACTTAAATCAATCTAAATTGAGTTTAGACCCTTACCCGTAGACCGCGTCGGACCTCTGCAGATCTGTGTGCTGTCTCAACCATTTTTTGCTCCAGAGCTCTAAAACAATAAAATGAACAGTAACAATGAATTAGGGTTTTACCCTATTTTTCTTAATTTTATTCAACAATAATTTTTTTTGCTTTTTCGCGTTTTTACCTCAAACGCTCGATTTGGGTAAAAACACGGAGGGGGCACCATAGTAAGCTATCGTACGATTCGACCAAGAATAGTTGCCTAAAAATGGGAATAATTTTTGCATTCTTGTAGATCGAGAAGAACTCTTCTTTAACGCATTTTCTTCAAAAAATTCGCTAAAGAGGGGGCAAAATGTAGCACCCTAAAATTGGCGCAGTCAAATTGGAATAATTACATTCACCTTAGTAAATAATTTTAAATTCAAATTTAACCTCCCAAACCGCCCGTTAACCGTCGAGAAACTCATTTCCCCTTTTTCCGTGCCATTTTTAGAGGTTGTTTTGACCGTTGGACGATATCGTCGCCGATCAGACGATATCGTCGCCGATCAGACAATATCGCCCCAGACGATTTTGTCGCAAAACTGAATTTGCATAGATAGACTCTGTTCCAACGAGTCTCCAATTCGGGCAGAAGTGTGTCTGCACCGTTGGGACCCTTCCCCCATTGGAGATCTCCCAAATTGGGATGATCTCCAACCTCCCAACAACTCCCCTATGCCTATTTAAACTCTAGGACATTCCCTCCCCAACCCCTGGCTGAATTTTATCTACAAGTTGAATCCCTCTACACTAAAACACCTTAATATTATTTTTGCACTAGTCCTATAGCAATTTTTATGCAGGTACACCATTGATTTTCAATCGGAGCCAGCACCCATCGCCGCCGATGAACCTGTCAAGATCGGAGGCAATCCTTTCAAATTCAAGACGATTTCGTACTGATGCGAGATGATCTCGACTGCAGTCCACATCGAGGCAATCAGTGCCTGGAGTTTGCTTTTCTTAACTTTGCCTTAGTTATTTTGTTTTACAAATTAGATAATCTATTTAGTTTTTATCCTATTTTGCATCTGGAGTTCACCCATCTAGTCTAAATTGCATGTTAAGCTCATAATCTGCCATTAAAGTACAGCAATTTACTTTAATTTCTATTTTTTAAACTTTGTTCAGTATTCAGTTTATTATTTGGCATATTTTGCCTTTGTTTGCATAGTAGGAATTCTTGTATTTTGCATCTGTTCTCTGTTTTGCAGGTCTCTGACGAATTCATCTGACGAATTCGTCAGATTTCAGATGATTCTGTCAGTCTCAGACGAATCTGTCAGATTCGGACGATTCTGTCAGATTACAGGCGATTACGTCGAATTCTAGACGATCCAGACTGCTTCAAGCATTAGAAACTTCTTCAGACTTTCGGATCAGGTATTCCCCATTTTCCTCCTATGAATTCTCTATTTTCTGCTTTCAAAATCTATTTTTTGTATTCATTGAAAGTTGCATTTTCATATAGATTAAGTTAGATTCATTCGGCCAAACCTAGGATGAATTCTTAAAGGATAAAATGAACTCATCTAAACACATTCCAAAACCTAGGTGTGGAAACTGCCATCAAATGTTTCCTAGTGAACCCACCATCCGTCGAAAAATCACCAAAACACACCTCCCTTGAGAGGCGGGACCTTCGTAAAGTCCTCTCGTCCGAGGTACCGCATCATCCTTTTCCCATCCTCCTTTCGAGCGCGGATCCAATAGCTTGAAGGTAGGGATGCAAAAAATTTGGAGCGATACAGAGCCCTATTGAATTGTACACTCAACCAAGTATACTTAGAGAGAGCTATTGCAATTATCCCCTACCTACTTGCCAAGATTCATGATGAATTGCATTATGGATGTCCTAGGAGTCTAGGAGAGCCAAGAAACATAAATCTAGATAAACTAAGGCCCATCACAGCGATTTTACCACCAAAACTATTAGAAGGACATGGAAGGTGACCCTTGAACATCAATTGGACAAGGACGTGAAGCCCACTGCCCTTGGAATTAAGGACAAGCCTATCAGAGTGCTAACCATAGCTGTTAGCCATGGTTTACAGTGCAGACCATGCACCAAAGCTGTGGTTTGTAGTAGAGGTATAACCGCCTTCCTATTTCCATTCTTGTCCAAATAATTAGGTTAGATTAGCTATTTTGTTGATTTAATAGCATTTTAGAAGACTTTTGACCGTAGAACTAGGCTAGATTCACATTTTATGGTTATGCTTCAATTAGGACTAAAATGCTTTCTTTATGAATGTTTATGCTTCATTTTCTATATCTGATCTATGCATAGTGTAGCTGCTATTTTACTTTATGCTATTACATGAATCTTGATTCACTTTGCATAGTTTAGAAGTGTTATTTACATTTTCTTGATTATACATGTTAATGGTGTCATTATGCATTTTACCTAAAAGGGCCTCATCATGAGAGGCTACCTATATTTTTAATATTATTATTGTTTCTTGATTGTAGGGAATATTTTCAAAGGATATCAAACCATCAAGTTCCTTCCCCATTGTGAATAAGATGGCACCTCCACCCTAGAGCAGTTCGTGCCATTCTGAGAGGCATTTGGAAATCACACCTACCCTTAAGAGGAAAAACAATTGAGCACTCCTATTGTAATATTGTATCAAAATGAATATCCGTAAGAGGGACGTACTTGTAATTGGGTTTTGACTTCAAATATAATGGAATAAAGTGTTTCCTTTCTTTTTTCATTTGTTGTCAATTTAGTTTACTTGTATGCATGTTATATCTTTACCATTTATTGCAATAGGAGCCACTATCGGGTGTGACCCCTTATGGTGGTTACAGAGGCGATCACGATGGGACCCCATATTTTTAGGATCTGACTATGTTTTGTTGGCTTTTGTATTTGTAGGTATAGACCGTAGCTATTAGCTATAGCCCAAAAATTGAACCACAAGTACAAGGTATGGTTCACAGTCAAAACCATAGGTCAAACCTACGGTTTCCTATTGACAACACAGATAGACAATTCCAGAATTCTAGATAGTGTAGGACATGAGGTAGGTCCTTTTTTCCAGCCCTCTATCACTTTTATGTTCTCTATGTTTTTATAGTAGGTCAATTTTGAATGAAAATTAGGAAAGCAACTAAAAAAAATGGTAAATCAATTGTTCTAGTTTGCTTTTTGTACTTTGCTTTCACTAGAAAGGTGCTGCTCGAAACAACGAACCTCTGATTGTAGTCTGCCCTAGGCTACAGTGTGCTTGATAGATATGTGTTGATGGTTTGCATGTGTGAGTCCCAATTAGTGGCCATTTATCATCGTAATGTGCATAGTCCTGAAGAGCATCTAGAGTAGCTTGTATTTTCTGAATTTGAAATGTATTTCAATTGCATAGCATTTAGAAAATGAGCATGTGTGCTATATGATGCATTTCTTTTATGTACATTAAAAGGAACCACACACACCACATTTTAGTTAAACATCAGTGGTGTTGGGCTCTCACATCCAACCCATTTGATTGAGACCAACAGTGGATGTCATTACCACTTGGTTGTCTCATTTGAAATTGTATTATTAGGACCCACTCATGGCCAAGGCCAACCCAAGAACTATCCTATCCATGCAAAATAGCACACACTCATCTTCGAAATAGTGTATCACTGTGCATGGTGTGTTTTGTGAGGTTTGGTAGTACCTATGCTACCTCATTGAGTATAGAATTCACTACCATATTTTGCTTGTGCGAGTATATAGGTGAAAACCTTTGAACAATTTGAGTGTAACATCAACTTTTGCAAAACATGATAAGAGTATCTACACTGATACAACACATATTGAAAACACATCAAATAGTTTAGAACTCACTTTTAAAACTTAAAAAAAGATAATCATTGTTGTATACCTTGTTTGCTTAATAATCATACATTTAGACTCTAGGTACACAATGGTGTACACATGGGGTGGTCGGCAAAGGTCCAAAGCCAACGTCGATGACCAACCCCTAACTAGTTTACAACAATACGTGTCGAATCCTCAACCATGTGAGCGAATTGAACATCGTTCGGCTAGCATTCGAGGAGACAACTCGACACAGGGGGAGCTAGTAGAGCAAACCCCAAATAGATAACCTTCAGTACACTCCTCTAGGCATATATTAGAACAAGAAACCTTCTAGCATGAGGGTGTTCCACTTGAGAGCCATTATCGAGACCGTAATGCATGCGCGCCCATAGGGTTGGCTGAAGAGTTTATTATGTAAGGTACTAGATTGGTACCATTACGTACTAAGTATATTGGAGGATCTATGGCTCCACCTTATGAGTACAAAAGGACTAGAGACCTGCCCATTCAGGGGTAGGCAGATAGGCTCGCAATCGAGCATAGAACTAGCCATACTCCCATGCGTGGTCCAACATGCAAAATCACCATTGACATATCAAAGGTGGGAGATAATGGTACACCGATGCATGAGCAATTGTAGTATAGGCAGTTAGAAGGTCTATGTAGTGTTCTAGAGTAGCTAGGCTACAATCCTTTTGCTCCATCCACTCGAGCCCTAAGTGAGCTAGTGGGAGTGTCATCCACACTACTAAAGAACATGGGGAGGCTTCTAAGTGCCCGCACGTCATACACCCACTATTTGTGAATGGTGGGTCACAATATAAAACACAACAGGAGGCCAATGTTGTCTTTATAGATAGAAGCAAAGGCTCAACACATCATTTCAATGGGTAGAAAACCCATAAAGTTGCTCATACATAGTAGAGGTATCAAAGGCCTCCCATGGTTGACCAGATCGATAGATCACATCGACTGGCATTAGAGCAAAAATACCAAATCCTCCAAGACCAATTGGAGGATGCTCACATAGAGAGGCACCATATCGAAGATGAAAATATTCAAGCGCAAAGTCTCATAAGACAAAGGTTATATGAGCAGCACATGCGCCAGGAGTGTATCCTTACTCAGAAGGAATGCGTAGAACAGGAGGATCGGCTAGCTAGGGCTATCCTATATCCTCAATATGAGAATTGAGAGCACATGCATAGGAAGGCTTTTTCACAAGATGAGATGCATCAAGAGCATAGATATGCTCATACTCATGTTACTAACGAACAAAGGGAGCGGTTACCACCACTCAATATTCAAAGGCAAAGACAACATGAAGCAGTAGCAGGAGATAGATACAAGCAGGAATATATTGAAAGCTCCCAAGTTGAAGAGGAGGAAGAGCAAATACCTCCATCTCGAACAAGGAAGATAGTACCTCCTAAGCCACCTATGCGTAAACTTAGGGAGAAGGACTTTATTTCTTCAGAGGCTTATAAGACCTTAGCCGAGAAAATTAAATCCATTGAGAGACAAGGCATAACTATTCAAAAGCTAACTCTAAGGAAAATCCATAACGAGCCTTTGGATCCTTCGGTGCCTACTCTAGCCTACCTTGATAATTTTGACATGCCCAGGTTAGATAATTTCAAGGGTGATGAAGATGCACAAGAACATGTAACGAGCTTTTTGGATGCTTGCTTTCAGATAGCAAGCAACGATGCCTTATTGTTGTGAACGTTCATCATGACACTTTTAGGGCTTTCTCGAGAGTGTTTTAATAAGCTAAAGAAGCACAATATAACAAGCTTCAAGCAATTAGTTGATCTCTTTCTTGAACGCTATTCCTTTGGTGTCAATAAATAGGCTAATATTTATGATTTGGCTGCACTAGCTCAATGCGACAACAAAACGATAGAACAATATGGAAAGAGATGGAGAAGATTAATGGTAAAGTTGCCATTCCCCATTCTTGCCATGGAATTAACTCGGATGTTCATTAAGATTTATGCAAAGCACATCTTGTTACTACTACAATTGCAACAATACACTACATTCGAAGAGGCTTTGGAACAAGCCAAGGTGATTGAGGATATCAAGTTGTAGGAAGGCAACTTGAAGCTCAAAAATAGGAAAGAGGGACAAAAAAAGAGCACCATGAAGCATCAGGGCAAGTAGGCCCATGTAAATCAAGTGGTATTAAATCTCCAATGGGAGGACAAGGGGTAGCAAAAGCAGAACTATCAGGCCCAACCTTTGCCTGCGTAGTATGATAAGTGCAATAACTATAAGGGCAAAAACAAAGAGCAACACCCACCTTGACAGTTCACACCGTTGATGAAATCACTGATGGTGATTTTCCATCAGTTATGTGAGGCCAAGGTAATTAGATTTCCTGAAGTCAAGATGATAGACCCCAATAAACCCAAACCAAAGGGGTTTCAAGACAATCTATTTTACATCTTTCATAGAATGAAAGGTCATGACATTGAGGTGTGTTGGTCTTTCAAACACCTAGTGCAAAATAATATTGAAAAGGGTGAGCTTTTAGTACCTCACAACTCGCAAGCACCAAAAAATAAAAATATGGGGATTTATAAGAACCCCTTATCGAATCATGAGGTGCCTCGAAACAACGTTGGTCAAGTTAACTAGGTAAGAGTCAAACTGCCTACCTAGGGGTTCGTAGGAATGGTCAATGTTGTTACTAGACACAAGAGATACGAACAACAAAATCAACCTCATGCTCCTATCCAGATGCAAGCCATGCCAAGTCAATGATAAAAAAAAAATATTATAGGCCCACCAACAAGACCGATGGTGACCCTAAGGAGCAGGTTGGTCCAAAACCTGTAGATAACTCCTATGAAGTTATCAATATATGAATTAATTTAGTAGTCCCCGAGGCACAAGGAGACTCTTATGGATATTTTAAGGTCCATTGAAGTACAGGCCTAGGATGCATAGGCATTCACAAATTTTGTGGGACATGTACAACAGTTTTAGGAATCGATGATCCAATTTTATGATCATGAGATAAGGACAATTTCTACAACTACGACTGACCCACCGTTGCATATAATCGTGTGTGTGAATCACATGCCATTTAAAAGGGTCTTGATCGATACTGGATCATCGATCAACATAATAAATACCAAGACATTGAGTCATTTGAAGCTGCCTAAATCACATATTGTGCCAACTACATTTACATTGAGAGCATTTAATGACGCACTATGTTTGACTATCGATACAATTATCCTACCCGTACAAGTGGCTTTGAAGACCATTTCAGTAGTGTGTCATGTGATATAAGGGGCCATGTAGTACAACATTTTACTCTATAGGCCTTGGATTCATGAAATGCATTGTGTCCCCTCGATACTACATCAATGCATGAAATATATTCATGAGGGACTGGTTCACATGGTGGCATTGAATGAGGAGCCATTTAAGTTTGTGAACTTAGCAGATTTAATTAGGGGTTTCATACTCCCATCAAAGCACCTGGATGTTCAGTCATCATCACCAACAAAGAGACCAGGAGGTAAATCGGTAGTGCATGTTCAACCAATGCCATATGTGTCACATAGATCGAAACATACCACTGCCACTTCCTTGAAACCGTCGGTATCAGTCATGCATCGGGATGACAGGAAATTAAAGGTGAAGATGGGAAAAAAAGAGAAAGAGCTTGAGCCCGAGCCAATCGTTGAGGACATTCCCATTCCCATGGAAGTTGAGGAACCCCAAGACAAAGTTGAGGAGGCACCTCAACCTGCTTTACCTGCATCTTTAGCAGGATCATCCGTACCATGGGTGATGGGCAGACTAGATTAGGTGTGTACCTTATGCAAAATGTGACATTTGAACCAATTCTGAAGACTGTGCAAGATATGGGTAGACCATCTACCCATCATTATCCGGTTGGATCGATGGTTCCACTAGGAGAACCGCCTAACCAGACTAACTTCATCTATGCAGATCTAGATCAGCTTCCAACATGAGAGCCCATGGATAAAGATGAGGAGAAACCTTTTGTGGTAAACGTTTATTATTTATCTAATCCAGAGTATGCCATGCATATTTTAGAGCTATATCACTGGCATGGATACGACCTTAGTCTCTTCAAACAAGGATGGAGGACTCCGTTGGAACCTCATTATTAGTTAGTCACTGATAGATTTAGTTTACGGTTACAGATACATAGACTGGATGATTTGCTCACAACATCCCTAGATTGTCTGTACCTCGACATGGCAGACAATGTGGATTTTAATCCATATCATCTAGATCCTTCCAAATTTTGGAGGAATCACCTTATGATATCTGTCATCACCATTGAGCCACTCGAAGATCATCATGAAGGGCTCCTTGAGTATACTGAGGTAGAGATGAACCCCAAAGATCAACTGGAACACCAAATTCATGAGGCAGTCGATGACATAGACATGCAGGGGTGCAACCTCATTACTGCAAGTGATCTCGAGTTAGGAGATATTTGTAATGAAGATGGAGCAAAATCCACCTTCGATATGAGTGGACTAGGCTATGATGCAGATGAGGATTCCTCGATTGACAATGGATCTAAGGATGAATTCAAAGGCGCTTATGTAAGGCCTTTGTATGCAATCATCTATTACCTATGGAATTGGTACAAGATACTAAATATATCCTTCCCAATGTTGATCATCCAAGGGAAGGGACCGAGATAGTTTTCTTGGAATCATCATACATGAGGTATAATTATCCATTTTTTTGGATAGCGATGACAGTATGCAAGAAGTGAGATTTATAGGGCCTCACTTAGAGGAACACCCTCCAAGAGTGGGGTGAATGAAGGATTCTATTATGATAGTGATGAAGAAGATGAGCTAGAGAGGGCCTACCTTGGTCTACCTTATTTGTGTCACTGGCATCAACCCATTGACATCGATGAGGTCTATAGGCAACTACATGTTGGTCCATATCTAAGAGCGAGACGGTTAAACCTGGATCAAATCCATCGGTTGGTTAATCCCCTTCCATCAACCTACATGCAGCTCTATGAGCTGAATGATCCTATTTTGCATTCAGTGCATAGGGAGGATCCAATTATTCGTAGTCCTCACAGGGAAGACCCTTTTGTTCCTGTGCCATTAGAGCTAGATCGTGGGTATGAGGACTACATAGATTTTGTAGAGGTCAGTCCATGTGGTCTTGGAGATCAATTCCATTCCATAAACATGGTCTCCATTTATTTGACCACTCCACTTTACAATCTAGAAAATTCGTCTAAACCATTGTATCTTACAAAGATGCTATCGATTGGGATCGTTGATTCACCCGTTGAGCCTAAGGATTTATTCCCCAATGAAGAAATGTTGCAACCTTTCCATTTTGCACCAGGTTGTGCATATGATGGTTATCATGCCGAAAATGTTTCCAACGTGGAGCCACTCAACCCGATTGATGAAATTCATCTTATTCCTATGCCTCACCAGCTTGAGGAGGGATCGCATATGTCGGTAGAGGAAATATTTGAGATGGATATCGATGATGATCCCACCAGTGTAAAGAAGGTTAAATTTGGAGAGAGTCTCACTCCATATGAGTGGGCCATCCCCATCCCTCTACTAAAAGAGAGACAATTTTTTTTGCTTAGTCGTATAAGGATATGCCAAGTCTAGACACAAAATTGGTTACTCATAACCTTTCACTAGACTTGGCGAAGAGGTCGATCAAGAAAAAGCATAGTAAAATGCACCCAAAAATAGCCTTAATGGTGAAAGATGAGCTGTAGAACCTGTTGGATGTGGAATTTGTGATTTCCATTGATTATCCAGAATGGGTGTCCAATATGGTACCCATGGGAAAACCCGATGGAAGAATCCGCATTTGCATGGATTTTAGAGACCTAAATAAGGTAACACCCAAAGATTCAATTAAATTGCCTAATATTGATGCTCTCATAGATGCAACTGTAGGTCACAAAATGCTCTCCTTAATGGATGGTTTTTCTGGTTACAATCAAATTCATATTAAACCCGAAGACCAGCACAAAACCATATTTATAACACCATGGGGAACATTTTGCTATAAAGTTATGTCATTCAGCCTCAAAAACGTTGGTGCCACATACCAGCGGGCCATGACATACAGTTTTCATGACTATATGCACAAAATTATTCAAGATTATATCGATTATTTGTTAGCCAAGTCATTGCTATGAGAAGAGCATGCATAGGTTTTAAGGAAAGTCTTCGATCCCCTGATAGAGCACAACGTCAGGTTGAATCCTAAGAAGTGTGTATTTGGCGTAACTTTTGGAAAATTACTAGGGTTCATAGTATCCAAGAGAGGCATCGAAGTAGACCCAACGAAGGTCAAGGCCATTTTGGAAATGCATCCTCCCACCAATATTAAGGAATTAAGGAGCCTTCAAGGCAAGGTAGCATTGATAAAGCGATTTATCGTCCAAATATCGGATAAATGTCGATCCATGAATCGACTGCTACATAAAGGTGTCCTATTCAACTAGGAAAAGGACTGTAAGGCAACCTTCACTGAGATAAAGCAATACCTGGTGATGCCACCAGTGCTAGCTCCACCAAGGCTAGAAGTGCCTTTTCTACTATATATATCGGCAACTGACTTTGCACTGGGAACCATGTTGGACCAAAAGAATGTGCAAGGCAAAGAATAGGCCATATATTACATTAGTCAAACTTTCATGAGCTATGAGCTCGGGTATGCATACGTGAAAAAGTTGTGTTTAGCAGTAGTGTTCGCTACAAAGAAATTGTGAAACTATATGTTAAGTCATACGACGTATGTTATTTCCAAACAAAATACTTTGTAGTACATGATGAGTAAGACTTATCATAATACACATAATATGAATTGGATCATGCTTTTGATGGAATTTGATCTATAATTCATAAGCCAGAAGTCCATTAAGGTACAGGTCATAGTAGATCAATTAGTTGAGGCGCCACTATCAAATAGAAGACCTCTAACAATTGAGCTTCCAAATTATGTAGTCTTCGTCATATCTGAAGCTCTCGAACTTGAAGAACCAAAGAACAATGCTGATATGACTATTTTCTTTGATGGTTCAAAGTGCAAACAAGGGGGTGGTGTTGGAATAGTGTTCTTCACGCTGTAAGGAGCTCCAATGCCCTTATCATTCAAGTTGGATTTTATGTGCACCAACAACAACGTTGAGTATGAAGCTCTACTGTTGGGCCTCCACATAGCTGTCACCATGAATATTAAGATATTAAACATCTTTTACGATTCCTTGCTCATAGTAAATCAAGTCAAGGGGATTTTTTAGTTTCGGTGTATCGTTCTAAATGCCTATAAAGATCTAGTTGACACATATTTATCCAAACTGGAATGGTATGACATTGAGGCAATCCCTCGATCATCAAATAGGTTTGTAGATACCATGTCTTCTTTGGGATCCTTAATCCCTCAGAATCTGCCTGCTGATTTCACTACCATCCATGTCAATATGCTCTCTCATCCAGCAGCAGAGCGTGCAACCTATGATAACAGAGAATCAATCAACATGATTAGTGTAGAACCACAAGCTGAATGGCTCTGTAGAGCTGAATACTTTCTTAAGAAGGCACCCTGGGGGTCATTAACCTCTTAGAGTCCCATGGGGAGTGGTACTACCATTCACCATAGGGTTATTTTTGAGTCTGCATTTGCAAAAGTAAATACGTAGGGGGAGCAAGTCATCTTGGCAATCGAAGCTGAGATTTATCAAAATTGGATGCCACAAATTAAAGACTTCCTAAAGCTTAGTATACTCCTATAGGGATTATCGCATGCCGTGAAGTGCACATTTAAATAGAAAGTGGCCAAATATGTCTTAATAGGAGACATCTTGTACTGAAGAAGTTATGATGGAGTTCTCCTTCATTGCTTAGAGCTCTAAGAGGCATCATGGGCAATTTTGTAGACCCATGATGGTACGTACGATGGCCATTTCAATGGCATGGCCATTGTCAAGTGCATCCTTCAAATTGGTTACCATTGGCCCACTATGGAGAAGGAGTGCAATGCATATGTCAAGAAATGTGTTAAATGCCAACATCACGCTAATCTTACACACTTGCCATCGTAGGCCTTACAACCCATTCAAGAGGCTTGGCCATTTGCTCAATGGGGATTGGATCTTATAGGCAAGATCTCTCATTCGTCATTGGGATGGCATACATTCATAATAAGAGCTAATGAGTATTTTACAAAGTGGGTGGAAGCAATACCCTTAACAATGACAACCGAAGCTCATATAGCAGAGTTTATACTAGAGCATATCATGTCATTTTGGGATTCCATACAAAATAATATCGGATAATGGAACGTCTTTCAAGAAAAAATTGTGAGAGCTTTGACATCTAAATATAGAATCAAACACAATTTTGTGACTCCATACTATCTGTAAGCAAACGGGTAGGCTAAAGATTCAAATAAGACAGTGGTAGCCATCTTGAAAAATATGGTACAAGAAAACCATAAAGACTGGCACATTCAACTGCCCCTTGTACTTTGGGCTTACATGACTAGTATTCGGATGCCCACTAGGGCAACACCATTCTCACTAGTATATGGCACTAAGGCTATTATGCCCTTGGAATTATAAATTCCAACACTGCACATCACATTGAAAGAGTTCATCGATGATGACACTACGTGATAAGCTCGATTGGATCAGCTGACTCTACTTGATGAACGTCACGTGAATGCCCTGGAGCATCTTTGCATTTATCAAGAGTGACTAAAATAATCTTACAATGTCAAAGTCCACCAGAGAGACTTTGAAGTTGGGGATCTTATCTTGAAATAAAACCAACAGAACTCTAATTTACCACTAGATATGTGAGACAAATTCATGACTAATTGGCTAGGACCTTACATCATATCTAAAAATATTGGTCCAGATACCTATCGCCTAACATCGCTAGGGGTGTTGAAGATCCTAAACCTCTCAACATCATCCATATTAAGGCATTTTATGCTTAAAGAGCATAGTTAAAGGCTCTGAAAGTTGCTTGTAACTACTCGGTCATCCTAAAAAGCTCCAAACACTTTTATTAGTGGTTTGGTCAAGTAAAAAGCTCCAAAGGCATTTGTAAGCCCTTTGGTCAACCTAAAAATCTTTGAGGGTTTGGTCAAAACTGCTTGATCAACCCAAAAAGGCTCAAAGGATCCTTGAAACCACTTGGTCATGTCAATTAAAAGCTTTGAGGGTTTGGTCAAAACTGCTTGGTCATCCCAAAAAGGCTCCAAGGGTCCCTAAAACCACTTGGTCATGTTACTTAAAAGCCCCAAGGATTTGCTTATAATCGCTCGGTCATCCTAAAAATTGCCAAAGGCATCTGTAAGCCCTTTGATCAAACTCAAAAGGCACCAAGAGTTTTTGAATTGCTTGGTCAACCCAAAAGCTCCAAAGGCATATATAAGCCCTTTGGTCAAATGCAAAAGGCACCCAGAGTTTTTGGAAAACTACTTGGTCAACCCCAAAGGTCCCAAGGATTCTCAAAATATCTTGGTCATCCCAAAACACCCCAAAGGTAACCATAATCCCTTTGGTCAATCCAAAAACTTGTAAGGATTCCTAAAAATCGCTTGGTCAATATAAAGGCTCTAGAGGCACGTACTCACCGTTTGGTCAATTATGAGATTCAAAACCTATAAAAATTATAAAATCAATAAAATCAAAAAACATTTGCATTTGCATTTGAATTTTGCATTCACTCATGCATCCACTACATTATTGCATTGCATATAGGCATTCGTCATCTGTTGCATTCTATAATAGAAGGCATTTGTGTTTGTCAGTATTACAAATGATGCCATGTTTGTGTTTAAATCATGTATCTCTGCATTTATCATGATCCATCATTCATGTGAGTAATTGTGTTTTTCAACACAACCTATAATGTTGCTATGGAGATATACTAGGGTTTTTTAGTCACTAAGTCATACCTAGTAGTCTCATCAAGAGTTGGTAGAAAGCTCGCTTTGCTTTTGTAGCTAAGGTTTAGTTAGTATAGCCCTTAGCATATCAAAAGCCTATCACTAATCAACAAATTTAAACAATCTCAACAAGGACTAGGGGAAGATGAAAGCCATGAAGAAAGACTGGGTATCCTGAAGTGAAAAGAGTTATTCTTGCTTATCCCTCTATGCGGACGGTATGGGAAATTTTGGAAGTTGGCAAAAGGATAGGTTAGTTCCCTATTTAGAATCCCTTGCTTACAATAAAATGATCATATCCCAAAGAGATATCCCATATCAATCCTCATGATTGATACCCTAGATCGATATCATAGATTGACTCCTGAGAGTGATATCCCATATTGATATCATAAGATCGATATTTTCAATTGATATACCAGGAAAATATTTTTCCAAGCAAATCTCCCCAAAGGAAAGTTTCTAAAGAATATTATCAAATGTAAATGTTGAAAAGTAAAGATCAAGTGAAGATAAGAAAACAAGCTTAATCAAAGTGAAGTTCAAAGTGAAGATCAAATGAAGATCATAAATCAAAAGTTCAAGCGGAGATCAAATGAAGATCCAAAATCCAGTTCGAAGAGAGATCAAATGAATATCAAAAGACAATTCAAAAAGAACATGGAATTGACTCCCTTGCTTCACTACATATGATCAAGTATCTCAAAAATTTAAGGATAGAAAGGAATGATTCTGAATCCCTAGAATTGACAACACTACTATATCTTACACATGACGATATGTCTAACGCATTAGCATCTCGCTTATGAACAACCAATGTTTGAATGTGGAAGAGCTAGCTTCAGGTGTCCTACATTGCATAGTGGCTTATTCCAACTGAAATCTAAACTTGAGATTGGATAAGACATTTATGGAACCCCTATCTTAGCAATGGGCTAAAATTATCCCGCATGACATCGAGGAACGCTCGTGTCTTATCTTAAATAATCATTTGCATACACAGGGATAATGAACAGTTAGGGTCTATCCTAGCAAAAGCCTTTTATCTCAGAAGTCTAGTGTGGTTAGTATGAAACTTTTGATAAGTCTATTAGGGTGTTTGAGTCTCATGGAAAACCTCAAAAATTTCTCCTATAGCAACAAATTGTCAAAAATTGCAACCATATAAATCATCAATTTGCAAAGTATTAAACCCATGATACATCATTATAAAAAGCACAATAAACATATAGGATAGATATCGGATGGATATTAGCAATAATATCTATATGGCCACTGACTATAGCGTGCACATTTTTCAAATTTGCAAAATAAAATCGAATGGCACATTATATCATTCTCATCATAAAAACATTGCATGCCATTGCATTTCATATATGGGTGATTAATTGATTAAATTATTATCTTGAGGATTTTCAATTACATTCATGATTTTTATACATTATATGGTGTCATCCATTAGATTGATAAACATAATTGCATTCATTCCTTATGTTTTAAGTGATTAAAGCATACAAGTTCATTTACATTAGATTAGCATCATGTAAATAAAGCATTACATACATTAATGCATGAAAAGAAAGCAATATCAAATATGCGTTAAGAGAAAACATCGCATCCATATGCATCCATAAAAAAGCACATATAAGCATCCAAGATCACTGCATATCATCATCATAAATAAAATAGCTATCTAGTGCATGTCATCCATACATCACATCATCTAGCATCAACATAACATAAGCATTGCATCCATGTGCATAACATAAATATAAAATTAAAAAATAAATGAATACACAATAATGAGCCATAATAATGATCATATCATATATAATGTGTGTCTCAGAGTACATGGGGAGTACAAAAATGCCCACAGGGTACAAATGTGTAGGTCCTTGACTTTACACCAAAAATGAGATACGTCAAAAAAAAGTATCCTGCAAGCTAGAGCTCTAGATCTGATCTGCTCCCCCTATACCAGAGCTCTCACCTCCTACCTCAATGTTGTGCTTAGGAGATTGCTCTGATTGCTACCCCACTAACTACTATGGATCCTGTTGAGCACCTTGAGTACTGCCTAACCCGAAGAGGCCTAGCACTTGTTCAACTGCCCTCTAAGAAATGGGCACCTTTGTCCATCTGGACCTATGACTGGATGCTATAGTAGACTACCCTACCTCCCTGGTCCTGGTATGACTGCTGCCGCCATGTGTACTAGAGGACCTGTGTGTCCTCTCACTCTGATGGGTGTGATGGATTGAGCTAGTAGTGGACTTTCCTATAGTCCTAGATCTAGTCCGCTAATACTCTGTAGCATATGGATCTTTAGGAACCTCTGCACCCAACATCTGAATGTATCCAACCAGATGGTCTATCCAAGCAACCTTGTATGCATACCTCTCATTGGAACTCATAAGTAAACCTTGTAGATGCTAAACCTCTACCATAGGATCTTGACCACCTAGTAGTAGTACTTCTGGTACCTCCAAAGACTCCATAATCAACCAAGAGGATGGAGGACCCCCCCTCTATGCCCTGAGCAGATCTTGCTATGCTATGACCACATCCCTCTATGCCTTTGCCAAGTCATGAGCATGGGTGAGCTCACCAACCTAGGTCTCTACTATAGTAGCTTGGGTGATCAGGTTAGCAATCTACTAGTCTACTTGTGTTAGTCAGTGATCTCTCTCTGTCAACTACACCTGTAGAGTAGTGATAGTAGTGTCATGCTCCCTCTACTGCATCTAGAATCTGTTGAGCTAACTCTATAATTTAGCCACCTACTCTAAGAGTAGCCCCTCTACACTGTCAATAGGGACCTCACCCTCCTTTGGAGCCTCCTCCTTAGGATCAATCTCCAGAGCCTCCTTAATAGTAGCCTCTACGCCCTAGCTGCCCTCTGTCCACTAGTGCACCCTGTGTCCGTCAGGATCCACCTCTACTCTGGCCTAATCTGTCACTCGACCCAGAGGCCCTATCCCATACAAATAGAACATAGACCACCATTTGTTGTACTCTGGAGTGGTTACCGCTATGTCAACCCTAGTATCTCGAAAGTCATCTAGAGAATCACCTAGAGTTGAAGGCTGGATCCATGGTAGATCCCTCTTCAAAGCCAGGCACATGTAAGTGAATGGGATCTCCAGGATGTCCTACACCATGCCAAACTATCACAGACATAAGATAAAAACTAAAACTCTCTAATATCAGCCTTCCAATCGAGTAGCCATCTATCCCAATGAGCCCATCAAAGCCTCTCATTGGCATCAGGCCAGTCAGGACAATCTATGTAGGGCCACCACTAGATATCATCCAGCCCAAGTGCTGCAAACCAGGTAATGTAATACTAGGTCTCACTAGCATGAGTCCTACTATGATAGACCTCCTCCTACTAAGGCCAACAGATAACATAGCACTGATGGTCATCATCAATATCTATAATGTTTAGGGGTAGCTCCCCAAGATGCTCTAATATGATATGTTGCCAACCCTAGATCTGCAAAAGTAGACTACAGTTGATGCCCTTATGGCTACACTCAGTAATATGATATAGCTCTCGATAGAGCTAAGCTAATAGTGTGCTCCCCCATGCTAGGAGCAGTGGCTACAGGATAGAGCTTTGTATAACTCTACGTATAGTAGCTAGAAGGTTCCAAGGAATCCTCATGCCCGAGGAGTTTGGAAGCACATATTACACCACTAGGTTCATGAAAATGACCTTGCGCATGGAGAAGACATTCTTCCCCTGCCAGTAGTCGATATGGACCCCTCCATGGTTGATAGCTCGCTGAGCCTCCTCGCTTCAAGAACTAAAGATAGAGTTGAATATGGACTCCTTAACCCCAGAAGTGGAGCATACAATGGCCTCGCCATCAATGGGGATCCTAAATATCCTATAGACGTCCTCCAGTGTAACTGTCATTTCACCTGTAGGTAGGTGAAACATGTTGGTCATTGTAATTGGCAAACAATTTTAGAAAATCCCACCATGGGAAGGGCCAAAAAGATCAATTAATGCCTCCCATTGGGTCAGAACTCAATAAAAGCAAGCTAATTTGGAAATTTGGTGATAATCAAGCATCGAGATCCAATTAAAAATTAAAAATCTGGCTAAGATTATAAGGTACATTAAACTGAGGTCATTGCTACGATAATCCTTTCATGGAGTGACACACCTCCCAGCCAAATAAATAATCTCAAAGCACAATTCAAAATATTCAAAAAAAATCAAATAATTAAAACACCAAATGCACCTCGTATTTAGTAATTTACCCTATACACTTGGTGGTTGTATCGACTTGCGATCCATGTAATCCAAGATGAGTAAATTACCATAAGGACATTTGGGGAAAAAATTGTCATCGTCGATCTGATATGCTTCTCTTTGATCTCTAAGAAGGCCTGCGTGGATAGACTGATCCACGGGAATGAGGTGTTGCATGTCATTTCCTTTATGACCTCTTTTTCAAACAATCATCGATAATTTGATTCAACACAAATATGATTAGATTTGTATCAATTTTATTTCCTAAGACGATTGTTTCATGGGATAGAAGTGTGTAAATACTATTAATAGTTGGAATCAAAAGTTGAACTAGGCCTAGCCAAGGTATTAATATGCTCAAATCTAAATTTGTTCAGATCATTCATGGTGGTAAAGCGACATCGTCACTTCATACATTGTCATTACCATCATCGACTCGTCACTTGAGGGGGTAGTCATAATATCAAATCATAATCAAAATCAGTAGAAGATCCCAGAGATTGTAGATCCCTTGATCTTGTAAAAATTGTGTTCATCCTTGCAAATCATTGTAAATAGCTATCATAAGCTTACCCATTTGCTTGGGGCAAATAAAAAATATGATTTTGCTTGTTGTTCTTTGTATTTCAGATATATGGGTCATAAGATACCTATGGAATGCATAGCCACACCGAATGAGATGAGAAGGGCACACTATTTTCAAGTTTAAGCCTCCAAAGAGTTGGAAGCAATGATTCTTGGATGCGCATCCTTTTGCTGGACCTGGGGAATCTAATGTTGATCTGACTAATGATCATCATAGAACCTTCGACATCATTTTAGGAGGTCTATTTTTGCTCAACCTTGTTTTATCTCACAACACATCTCAAAAGGGGCATCTATAGACACCTAAAATGCATCATATCGAGGGTGACTACTCATATGGTCATGCTACAAGACCATATGAAAGATATTGTACAGACTCCAAGATAGAGCAGTGGTTCTAACCACTCAACTTGGGCTCCTTGGCCTAATCAGTCTGAACCATAGCCCAGACTTGTAGTTTACAGATGAACCGTGGCTGAGACCTATAGTTTGTAGTCTAGACCATAGCTGTGATCTGCAGTCTTAACTAAAGTTTAGTTGGCCTTCAATATAAGCCAAATCGGTTGAAACAACCATTAGATCTAGAATAAGGTGGTTAGAGGGTGGAAGCTTCCATTCCAACTATCCTAACCACCCCTTCTTGATCTTGGCTTCTCCAAGAAGCCACCCCTAGCCATTGGGTAGTCCTCTAAGTACCCCTCAAAATTAGGGCAAACTATCAGGGAGAGCATTGGAGATTTGAGCAACGGATCCTTGTCGAATTATACACTCAACCGAGTATACTAAGAGAGAGCTATTGCACTTATCCCCTATCTACTTGCCAATATTCATGATGAATTGCATTATGGATGCCCTAGGAGTCCAGGAGAGCCAAGAAACGCAAATTCGGGCAAATGAAGGGCCATCATGGTGATTTGACCACCAAACCTATCAAAAGGACATCGAAGGTGACCCTTGAACATCAATTGGACAACGAGGTGAAGCCCACTGCCCTTGTAATTGAGGACAAGCCTATCAGAGTGCTAACCATAGTTGTCAGCCATGGTTTATAGTGCAGACCATGCACCAAATCTATGGTTTGTAGTAGAGGTATAACCGCCTTCCTATTTCCATTCTTGTCCGACTAATTAGGTTAGATTAGTTGTTTTGTTGATTTAATAGCATTTTAGAAGACTTCTGATTGTAGAAATAGGCTAGATTCACATTTTATGGTTATGCTTCAATTAGGACTAAAATGCTTTCTTTATGCATGTTTATGCTTCATTTTCTATATCTGATCCATGCATAGTGTAGTTGTTATTTTACTTTATGCCATTACATGAATATTGATTCACTTTGCATAGTTTATAAGCGTTATTTACATTTTCTTGATTATACATGTTAATGGTGTCATTATGCATTTTACCTAAAAGGGCCTCATCATGAGAGGCTACCTATATTTTTTATATTCTTGTTGTTTCTTGACCACAGGGAACAGTTTCAAAGGAGAGCAAACCATCAAGTTCCTTCCCCATTGTGAAGAAGAGGCCACCTCCACCCTAGAGTAGTTTGTACCATTCTGAGAGGTATTTGGAAATCACACCTACCCTTAATAGCGAAAACAATTGAGCACTCCTATTGTAATATTGTATCAAAATGAATATCCCTAAGAGGGATGTACTTGTAATTGGTTTTTTACTTCAAATATAATGGAATAAAGTGTTTCCTTTCTTGTTTCATTTGTTGTCAATTTCATTTACTTGTATGCATGTTATATCTTTACCATTTATTACAATAGGAGCCGCTATCGGGTGTGACCCTTTCTGGTGGTTACAGATAGATTTTAGGTGGTTCAATAGCAACCATGGTCACTTGATAGTTATCCCTTTATAGATGATAAGGGTTAGGATGATAGGGGTTCCAATCCATGTCATCCCCTAAACTAAGATTTAGGTGATCAAAAGATGCTGCTAGAAGTTCATCCTGATATCTGATATTGTAGCCCAACCCAAATCAATCAGTTGGCAACAGATATTGTGGTTCATAGGGAGTTTGGTGCCCTTTATCTAATAGACTTAGGTCATAACCATGCCAATGGTAACATTCAAAATATTACAAGATAAACTCTGGGTTGGATAGATAATGAACATTCACTACAAACGGTTCATCATCATCTTCATCTATGAGCGTACGATTCATAAGTTGATCAAGACCTCCATATATGAAATTTTTTTGGTTGGATGATATCCCCAGTGGCACCACCATCCCTACAAGAAAGTGATGGGCTTGAGGTTTTCCCATATCTTATGCAATTTTGATAAAAAATATGAACATCACATTCTGCACTATGTATTCCACTAACTTGGGATTAACCAAGTGAAGGGTCACCTACGGTGCAAATGACCTAGCTAAAAAAATAAGTGAGGTAGGCTACTGTACCTCCTTGACTTCATTCTATGTGTCTCCCTAATCCATGGTATTAGAGACTTTAGTAGTTGCTACCTCGAGCATTTCATTTTACTCTTTCTTACCCAATATTGCCTTGAGCTTCTGGTTATTTCTAAGCATTGTCGATGTTGTAGGTTTTACAGAAGCTACTATTGTATGCATAGATGGTCGTGGTGCTGATGTTGAAGGTCCAAAACACACTTCATTTGACTTAAATTTTGGATTTTTAATAGGTAATATTGGTATTATATCCAGATGTGTTGAAGGGAGTATGAAATCTCTCGGTAAATCTACTTGATTCACATATTTGAATGGCTCCTCATTGGAAGGAACCATGTGCACTTGCCCCTCATGTATGTACTTGATACATTGATGTAGTATTGAGGGTACACATCACATCTCTCTTATCCAAGGCCTACCTAAGGGGATGTTATACTACATTACACCTTCTAACACGTGACACATCATCGGGATGGTCTTTAGTTTGACCTGGATAGGCAAGACTATAGTGCCAATAGTTGAGCATAATGCATCATTGAATTCTCGTAATGTGAATGTCAATGGTACAATATGCAATTTTGGTAATTTAAAATATGCTAAGACCTTTTTTGTAATAATATTGATCGAATACCCTATATCGATCAATACTCACTTGAAAGGTGTGTGGTTGACACACACAATTATATGAAGTAGTGGGTTCACTGTAACAGTAGAGACCATTTTAATTTTGTGATCATAAAATTGAATCATGGGATCTTGGTATTTTTGCACATGTCCCACAAAATTTGTAAATGCTTTCGGGTCCTAGGATTGAACTTCTATAGACCTCAAAATGTCCATTGGCATCTCTTTGTTCCTAGGAGACTGTTGTATTATTTCATAAATAGATAGATTTGTTGAGGCTATCTGTAGGCTTTGGATGAGCCTATTTATTATGGTCACCATAGGTCTAGTTGGTGGACCTGGTATATTATTCTATCTTGGCCTTTATGAAGGTGCAACTCTAATCCTGACTGGAACAGGAGGAGGACCTGGCTGATCATATATCCCATTTTTGGTGACAACATTCACCATATCGATGAATCTCTACGTAGGTGGATCAATATGCAATTGATTCACTTGGCCAATATTTTTCCTTGGAGGCTAGTGGTTGGGCAAGGTATTCTTGAATATATCTATATTTTTATTGTCTAGAGCCTGAGGGTTGTCAATGATTAGCTTGTTACTATCAATCATATTCTACACAAAATATTTGAAACTATGACATCCTTTAATGTCATGTCCTTTCTGCCTATGGTACGAAAAATAAAGATCCTCCCTAAATGCTTTTGATTTAGGATGGTTAGGATTTATCATTTTGACATATGGTAAAGTTATAGCATTAGCCTCACATAATTGTTAGAAAATTAATACCATCATCTTAAATAATGGCATAAACTAGCGAGGAGGGCATTGATCCTTATTTTTACCCTATTTCTTATTATTACTCTAATTAAATTGCACACGAGGAGGTTGAGCCTAATAATTCTATTGTTGTTGGCCCTTGTCCCATTTTTGGAGGTTCAACACTAATTGATTCACATGGGCCGACTTGGATTGGTGATTTTTGTTTTTAGTGTTCTTATTATTCCAATCCTTTTTGGTTTGAAGTTTCAAGTTACCCTCTTGTAACTTGATATCCTCAATAATATTAGCTTGCACCAAGGCCTCCTCAAATATTTGATATTGCTACAACTGTAATAATAGTGAGATGTGTTTTACACAAATCTTAGTGAACATCTGAGTCAGTTCAGTTGTTGGAATAAAAAATGGTAGCTTAGTCATTAATTTTATCCATCTCTTTACATAGTACATGATTGACTCATCATCATATTGCATTAAAGTAGAAACAAATTTATTTTCTTCTTGATGTTGAAAGAGAAGCATTCAAGAAAAGTATTGACCAATTGTTTGAAGCTGGTTATACTATGCCTTTTTAACTAGTTGAAACATTCTAGGGCAGGGATTGAAAGGGTCATGATGAAGGTCCTCAATAACAAAGCATCATCACTTTGTATTTGAAAGCACATGTTCATGAAGCTTGTGATGTGATCTTATGCATATTCGTATCCTAGAAATTTTATCCAACTTGGGCATCTCAAAATGATCAGGATAACCTGGACTAGGCACTGAGGGGCATAAAGGCGTATTGTGGATCCTATTTAAGGTTGTATTTTGATAAGCCATTCCTTGTTTATTAATGGCTCTTACCTTTTCTACCAATGCCTTATAGGTCTATGAAGATATAATCTCCTCTTCCCTAAGAGGTCTCTGGGAGCTTTTGGAGGTAGATTCTTCTTCTGCTGATGTGGAGGACTAGGCTCATCCTCCACATCCACTAAGGAGATCTTTGGGTACTACTGTTCTTGATCATCTCCTTATGCTTATTCATACTGAGTACACCCATGGTGTTTGAGTGCTTGGTATTGCAATGTGTTTTGGGTCGTATAATGAGTATGATGTCCAATATGCTTAGGGTGCAGTTTGGACTACAAAGTAGCTCATTTATGGTGGTGCTCCCTGTACTCACTTTGAGGAGGCAAATCAATGTAAGCCAATCTATATTCTCTCTTTTCATACTCTTTTTTGGCCAAGGATGCATTGCTCAGGCATGCGCTACTCATATGGATGTTGCCTTAACAAAATTTGTCATTAAGTATCCTCATTCTTGAGGTGCTTGCACTTTGTACACACATATTCCAATTGATCTTGGAAGATACGCTGCCTTTACTCTGAGATAAGTTTCTATGATCGATATATAAGATCAAAATTATGTGGCCTCTGGTTACGCAACTCTGTTTGGGGGAATTTGTTGGTGTGGATCCCAACAGACTTGTCTACCACACTCTTACCTTTATCTATGTAGATGGCATTCACATTGTGCTATTATCTATTATTTGTGCCCACATGGGTTGATGGGGCACGTATGCTTCGACAATACTTTGAGCATTCTCCTGGCTCCTTGGTAGGCCTATGCATGCTCTCACTTTGCACAAACTCATAATGAGTATGTGCAGATGAGGCTCTACATCCTAATTTCCCTAGGACTCATTCAAGTCCATCAAGTTGCCTAGTTTTCCATGGTTCATTTGGTGGTGTACCATTTACTCCAAGTTTAGCTATGTCAATCATGAAATTTCTAGGTTCATTATTGTTAAGAGTATTTTTGGGTCTACGCTCTGATGTAGCCCTTTTTTCCTACCCCTGATCGGGTGGATTTTATTGTTGTCTATCATGATATGATGTGGGCCTAGAGCCACCCATGACTCTGTCCCATGAGGAGTATGCATTACCTCCTCTAACTAGGGTTAAATGAGTAGAATCCCCATGCATTGAATTGCCCCCTCTAATACTCGTCGAACATCGTTCAGGAGGATCTTATGGTTGAGAGTTCAATGCATTATTTTATGTATTTTTTGGAGCTTTAGCCTCCACCTCATTTATCCAAGGTCGACCTCTCCGTGTGTTGACCATAGTGTGAATTATATATCCTATGTAAATTTTAAATAAAACAAAGAATAGAAGGATGATTATATATTTTAAAGTTTCTTTGTGATACCTAAACTATTTTGGTGTGTTTCACGTGTGTTGTATCATAAAATAACTCTCATCATGTTTTCATATTTGTTGATAATATACTTTTTTAGTTTAATGGTTTTCATCTATATGCTCGCAGCTCAACAACCGGTAATGAAAGTCACAGTTACGTAAACCCACCAAAGTATGGATATGAAGCCCACACCTGATCAAGGAGCACAGGTCATGTCGATCCTCACCCAACATACCGTGCGTAGCGATAAACCCCTTCGAAGAGGAATGCATGCTAATTTTTATTGGAAATTTGAGTAATTTTGGTTGTCATTGATGTCAAAAGTTAATATGCTATGGATGCAAGGCAAGGTTATCTCCAAAGCAATTAGCACCATGATTTAAAAGTATATAAATAAATTGTTTAAATGAAGACTAAAGGCTAAGTCTAAGGCCATGGTTAACGGCTCAAAGGAAAGTTAAAAACATTTAAATTATTTAAAATTAAATATTTAAATATTTTTATTTTTGTCCTAAAGTTTAAAATGGGCCAAGGGCCAACATATTTAAGTGTCGAAAGACTTTTTGTAATGTTGAAAATTCCCTCGTCGACATATTTATATTGAATACCATTTATCATATATAAAGAAGGGATCCAAAGCTTTATAAGTGGATTTAGAGTGTGCGCTTAATATTCGGTGAAACAAAAAAGGCAAAAGGTATTTTGTGATGGTTTTTCGTCAAGCAAAGATCACCGATGTTGGGTATGAAAAAACTATGGCACATATATAAATTGGCAATGGACTAACATTTTGATTAGTGAAAAAATATATATATACGCAAAAAACCTATGATACAGTGTAGAAACCCTTCGATCAGACGATAGTTGAAAGGTAAATTAGAAATAAAAATGTGTTGATTGATTCAACATATATATGAGTGCAACGATACAGAGTAGCTCTGTGATAACAAGAGGATATATATAGTTACATGAAAATAAAATAGCTACTCATATTTTTGATCTCACTCACTAGATAGACCAGACAGTGCTTGGTATCATTGCTAAGATTTGTGAGAAGATACATACCGGTTCGAATCTCACAGTTGACAGTCTTTATTGGTGGAGGCAGTTTTGTTTTGGTTGTAGTCAGAGGAAAGAATTAAATATCACAGGAGTACCTACTATTTTCATCAATGGGGCCAACACAGTTGGCATGCTAGAAAGTGCTAGATCCTAGGTGCTGGGGGGTCAAGTGTTCGAATCACAGGTGGCGGATGTAGGCAAGTGTTTTGAGTAAAACTTAATTAAATGTGTTCTATGCTAAGGTTTCAAGAGTTATAAGGGTTTTCTTTTTGGAAATTAAATATGTTCTATAATAAGGTTTCAAGAGTTATAAGGATTTTCTTGTTGAAAATTAAAACATGCTTTATGCTAAGGTTTTAGGAGTTATAAGGGTTTTCCTTTTTAAAATTAAAATATGTTTTATTCTAAGATTTGAGGAGATACAATACTTTATGAGTTTAGTGGAAATTAAAAGGGATATATTTTCTTAAGGAGTAATAAGGTGTAAGTAGTTTGTGTATTTGTAAAACTTTGTTTTGGTAATTAAAATGGTTTGAATTTTTTTTTATGAGTTTGGAAGTTGTAAGGTGTACGTGAGATTTAATACTTTTGTATTGAGAAATAATTTTGAGGGAAATATTTGAGTGAAGATTTATGATATATAACTATGAGATTAGCAAAGAGGTTGATTGTGATTGAGACAAGTTTTAAGATAAAATATTCATAAAAAAAAATGTATGGGTATATCATCCTTGTGAGTGAAATATTGTTTTGCTGAATATTGTGAAGTACAAGGTTGGAGTGAAATTGATTGTTTGATAAGAATTGTTGGAAATGTTTGAGTGAGTTTTAATGTGCATGATTTTTGGATTATGAAAGAACATGAGTATAATTTTTATGTGAGAACTATCTTGAGCTAGGGTTTGTGAGAGATCATGAGTATCATTGTTATGTGAAGTTGAGATCATGAGTATCATTGTTATGTGATATTGAGAACTATCTTGAGCTAGGTTTTGTGAAAGAACATGAGTATCATTGTTATGTGAATTTGGAATAATCTTGAGTCAAAGTTTAAGATTCATAGTGTGAGTTGTTGGAAGCATTGTGAAATACTTGGTTAGCATTTGTATGGAAGTTGTGTTTCATTGAGTGATTTGTTGAGTGAAGTTGGATGAGCATTATTGATTGAAACTATTGGAGTGATAGTTCAAGTTCTATGAAACAAATTGTTCTTTATTTTTGAATTGATTGGAAAGTGAGTTTGAAAGTGATTGAATGTTTTATGAGTGTGAAACATATTGAGTCTCTAACCATTCTCTATATGTTTCTGTAAGTTAAAAAATATTCTGAGTGAAACTTGTTTGTGTGATTGGAGAGGTTTTCTGTGAAATATTGAGTTGAGTTCTTGTATGCAATATTGCAATTGATTTCTAGCAAGCTTTTGTGAAATCTTGTGAGTTGATTTGAGTAAGTCCTAAAGGAGACTTAAGGATAGAGTTGTGTAAGATTTGTGAAAGCTTAAGGAAATATTTGTGTGAGCCTTTATGGAAGCTTACAATCAGATTTGAAGCAAGTCTTAGTGAAGATTTTTTTAGCAGATTAGACAAGTTCTAGGGAGGACTTGTCGAGCAGATTTGAGGTAAGTCTTAATGAAGACTTGAGAGTAGATTGAGCAAGTTGTAGTGAGGACTTGTTGGACATATTTGAGGCAAGTATTAATGAACACTTGAGAGCATATTGGATAAGTTCTAGAGAGAACTTATGGACATATTTGAGGTAAGTCTTTGATAAGACTTGAGATCAAAGTTGATTGATTGATTTGTTCAAACCTTGAGTTAAGGTTTGGGGTAGATCTAGCGAGTTGATTTGTGATTGAATCAAGCTTTGTGTTAAGGATTGAGGATATATTTAAGGATAAATTTTGGTTCGTATTTAAGGATATATTTGTGCCATACCAGAGATAGAGATTGATAAAATTTGTGCTATACCAAAGGATAGTGTTTAGTGTAGATTTGAGACAGAGATTGAGCATATTTGTGCTAGATCAAAGGATAGTGTTTAGTGTAGATTTGAGATAGATATTGATAAGATCTAAGAGTAAGCTTTGGAGGTGACAAAGTAGAGGATAGTAGTCTCCAGTGGATAGAGATCCATTAGCTAGGGTAGTGAGGATAGAGGTATTTTGAGTGAGGACATGAGTCTTCAATGGAGATATATCCATAAGCCAGTGTAGTGGAGGTAATAGTTTTCTAGAGGATTACCAACCATAACATAGGAGAAGTTCTCCTATGGATAGAGATCCAAAAAGCAATAGGGGGTATTGGTGTCTCTTATGGATAAGTATCAATGAACTTGATTAGGGGTGTATCGCTCCAAATTTTTTGCATCCTTACCTTCAGGCTATAGGATCCGTGCCCGAAAGGAGGATGGGAAAAGGATGTCGCGGTACCTCGGACTGAGAGGACTTGCGAAGGTCCCGCCTCTCAAGGGAGGTGTATATTGGTGATTTTTCGATGGATGGTGGGTTCACCAGGAAACATTTAATGGCAGTTTCCACGCCTAGGTTTGGAATGTGTTTTAATGTGTTCGTTTTTAGCCTTAAGCATTCATATCCTAGGTTTGGCCAAATGAATCTAAATTAATCTATATGAAAGTGCAGATTTAATGAATACAAAAAATAGATTTAAAGATAGAAAATAGAGAAATTATAGAATATAAACGAAGAATACCTGATCCGGATGTCTGATGGAGATTCTGATGTTTGAAGCAGTCAGGATCGTCTGGAATTCGACAGAATCGTCTGAGATCAGACAAGATCGTCTGAGATCTGACGAATTCGTCAGAGACCTGCAAACAAAAAAATAGATGCAAAATACAAAGAATACCACTATGATAACAGAGGGAAACAACACAAAATAACAATATGAATACTGAACAATAGTTATGAATAGAAATTCAAACAAATTATGATATTCTAATGAGAAATTATGATCTTATTATGCAATCTAAGCTAAATGGGTGAACTCCAAATGCAAAATAACATAAAATATTGAATAAAATTGCTAATTACAACATAAAACAACAAAAAAGGGGAGAAGAAATGCAAACTTTAGGCACTGATTGCCTCAATGTTGACTACAGTCGAAATCGTCCCACATTGGTACGAAATCGTCTCTGATTCGACAGGATCGCCTCCGATCTGAACAGGTTCATCGACGACGATGAAATCTTGCTCCGACTGAAAAACACTAATGTACCTACAACAAAATTGGTATAGGACTACTGCAAGTGTGAATTTGGGATGATTTAACGTGTATGAAGTTAAGTTACAGAGAATTTCAGCCAGGGGTTGGGAAGGGAAGGTCCTAAGGATTAAATAGGCTTAGGGGAGTAGTTAGGAGGTTGGAGATCATCCCTATTTGGGAGATCTCCAATGGGGGAGGGTCCCTAACGATGCAGACACGCTTCTGCCTGGATTAGAGGCCCGTTGGAACAGAAGCTAATTGTGCAAAATCAGTTTTGCGACAAGATCGTCTGGACGTCCTAGCCTAGACGAAATCGTCAGATCTGGGGCGATATCGTCTGATCGGCGACGATATCGTCAAACGGTCAAAACAACCTCTAAAAATGGCACGAAAAAGGGGGAAACGGATTACCCGACGGTTAACGGGCGGTTTGGGAGGTTAAAATTTGAATTTAAATTATTTACTAAGGTGAATGTAATTATTATAATTTCACTGCGCCAATTTTAGGGTGCTACATTTTGCCCCCTCTTTAGCGAATTTTTCGAAGAAAATGCGTTAAAGATGAGTTCTTCTCGATCTACGAGAAAGCAAAAAATTATTCCCATTTTTAGGCGACGATTCTTGGTCGAATCGTACGACGACTTACTATGGTGCCCCCTCCGTGTTTTTACCCAAATCGAACGTTTGAGGTAAAAACACGAAAAAGCAAAATTATTTTTGAATAAAATTAAGAAAAATAGGGTAAAACCCTAATTCATTTTTACTGTTCATTTTTACTGGTTTTTAGAGCTCTGAAGCAAAAATGGTGGAGACGACGCACAGATCAACAGAGGTCCGACGCGGTCTACGGGTAAGAGTCTAGACTTAACTTAGAATGCTTTAATTTGATTTTAGATGCTTTTTAGGTAAATTTTAGATGAATTTTGAGCATCGCGACCATTTTTGGGCCATCGACGTCGTCGGGATGAAATCGTCCCGATTTCGATGAAATCGTCTCAATTTCGCCAATTTCGTCTAAGGGCGAAATCGACGAAAGGGGGACGATTTCGTCAAATTAGGGACGATTTCGGCTTGCAAAATCGGAGACGATTCTGCTCAAATTTGGGACGATATCGTCCAATAGTGGACGATATCATCATTTGATTAAATTGAACTTATTTTACTTGCATTTTTAAATACTTGAATTGTTATTAATGATTGTTTGTTGTTTTGTTGTTTATGTTGCAGAGAGGTTTGCTAAAAAGCAGGGAATGGAAGTATGGAGGTTTGAGAGATGACTTGGCCGCTCTTACATAGGTAGAGCGAGATCAGCTGGCACAGGCCGGCTTACAGCATGTGGCAGAGATGCCACAAGTGTCTACAGATATGGGGCTACTAACAGCCCTAGCAGAGAGATGGTATCCGGGTTCTTCCTGTTTTTGGCTACCTACAGGGAGATGACTCCCACTTTGGAGGATGTATGGAGGATTCTAAGAATCCCCATACAAGGACGATTGATCACTCCTACGGCCAATCAGGGCCATGCTATGGGACGATTGTGTGGTGACCCGAGCTTCACCCTGGAGAAGGGCGAAGTTAATATCGAGGCACTATGCCAGATGCCTGGGGCATCTAGACTCACACGGGTTCTAGCTGGAGTAGTTGGTGGACTTCTGCTGTGCCACCAGAGCGGGTGCAGGGTGCCGTGGATGCTGGCAGATGTGATCTACGACATGCGGGACCATGGGTACAGGTTCTCTTGGGGCAGTTTTGTACTATGCCGATTGTACAGGATCCTATATGGGGTCATGTACAAGGGCGGCCGATGTCTGGTGATGACATCGCTCCTACAGGTTTGGTGCTGGGAGCACATTGCAGTGCGGAGGCCGATAGGGCTTCCTCTAATAGGGATTGATGGGGAGAGGCCCCGAGTCTTCTACTGGTGGCTCCGAAGAGGGTCACAATGGCGGATCGACCTTCCTATGTCCCGGAGACTACTAGATGACCTAGTCCCAGACCAGATCACCTAGAGGCCATGGAGGGAGCATCCAGGGTGGGCCGAGGATGGACAGGAGTTGGCTCGCGTTAGGCGAGTTTGCTGGCTTCGGATGGAGAGGGGAGAGGTGGAGCTCCATCGCTATGACCAAGTTTTGCGACAGTTCGGTCTACAATAGGGGATCCCATCTCTCAGGGATTATGAGTTTTCTCGGACTGTCCGGGATAACACCACAGTGAGCGAGGCTCCAGACATGCAGCGCTTCTGGAGTCAGGACTCGGATGATGCCCCCATTCAGCCAGTGGATGGGGATGACGCAGGTGTAGCCGATGGCTACGATGCCTGGTACGTAGGCATCCACCCTCCTCGGATGACGAGGGCTCAGGGTCCGATACATGTAGTTGTGCGTCGGATAGGGAGGCGATGCCAGGCGGCTATGGAGGCGGCCCAGGGTCACGGCGGGAGAGAGCTGAGGAGGCCACATGCATAGGAGAGGCCACGATAGAGGGAGAGGAGGGAGGCGAGACCCCCTTCTCCATAGAGAGAGAGGCCACCATCGCCCGATAAGGGCAAGGGTGTAGACACTAGGGAGAGCAGCGAGACAGCTACTCTCCGAGCTGAGGTTGCCCGCTTGCGGGCTCAAGTGCAGACACTACAGGATGAGGCTACACGGCTCAGAGCTCAGGGCGGAGGAGCGAGCACTCGGGATTTAGCATGCGCTATCGCCCAAATTACATTCTATCAGGCTCTATACTACCAGGCGGTGCCAACAGAGCAGAGGGTGCCATTACCAGCACATATTGCAGAGCCTGTCGTGATGGGGTCATCTAGGACATCATCACGATCGACATCCAGGACTCACGGCACCACACGGACTGCGATGGGGCCACCTCCTCCACCTCAGGGGGGAGGAGATGAGGCTGAGAGCTCGAGGGGCTCTCGAGACACTACACAGAGGGTATTTGATTGAGGGGATTGAGTATGCCAAGATGTAGATTGTGGCATATCAATCCATTTTTGATATGATGTATACATATATTTGTGATATATATATAGATGAGATATTTTTGATCATATGACTTGTGTTATGTATATGTTTATGATGCTTTTATGTTTGATTAATTAATTTGATAATTGGATTGAGGATTCATGAAATTATGTCGTTTTGAAAATTTATAACTTTGATGTCATGCGGTAATATTTTAAATGAAATAATCTGATGTAACAAATGGGTTGTTTGTAATGTGATGTAGTAAAAAATAAAAAGAGACTTCTAACAATAATTTCAAAGGACATTGTCGCTATTATAGACCATTTCATGGAGTCGCTGCTCACTCGGTCGTCAAGCTAATCCCGATTATAGAAATATTGTTAAAAGTAAAAGAGTGCTTAAGAGACTGTCTTAAGACTTTGGTGCAATGGTGCAAATGATGATGATGATGGTTTGTTTTCAGATTTTCATAAAAAGAATAGTATGCATGAAATAATGATTTTTGCTAGGTATAAATTCCTAAGTGTGATAAATTTTTTGAATAATTCCCTAGGAATTATACCATCATTGCAAAATTGAAGGTTGACATAATGACATGAAATAATGAAAATGTGCATGCTTTGTAAAAGCATAATTTGTGTAACATAATGAATTAAGTCATATGGTTTTCATGATTTTTAAATAAATGGGGAATAAAAATTGTTACAATGATTTG
The DNA here is from genome assembly GCA_028583015.1 of Wollemia nobilis. NCBI lineage: Eukaryota > Viridiplantae > Streptophyta > Pinopsida > Araucariales > Araucariaceae > Wollemia > Wollemia nobilis. The sequence goes on along the minus strand of JAQPPZ010000136.1, from coordinate 16,577,564 downwards.
CGCTAGGCATAGAATATGTAGGTATAGACTTATACCATCATCGCGAAAATAAAAAAGAGATAGTTTTATTGCATGGTTGATTTTGTAATAAACAGAAAATATGAAGATGAGGACTTGCGCTAGGCATAAAATTCCAATTTTGGTTTTGGAACTATACCATCGTCGCGAAAGTCAACAAAAAATATATATATATATATATATATATGTTTTGATTGTATAGTTTTGAAAGAAATTTTTGATTTTCTATTATATAGTTGTCTTTATGCTAAACAACTGTACTTGAATTATTCCAAACAAGTTGCAAAAAGAATATTTCAAAGTATTTTGAAGACAAAAGTTAGATTTATAAGGAATCCCATGTGCATATGTGAATTCATTTCCGATCTTGATTTATCATAATGATACACAAAATCTCTCAAATACAAATGTGTGTGCAATTGCTTTGTGCATTTACCAGTTTTGAGCAAGATAATATGATACAAGTGATTTGAAGAAACCAAATAAGTGTTCATTAACCATGATGTAGATGCATATAACCATACTAGACTACTATGTAGGTCGGATTATCAAGAGCTAGCTAATCCATAAGCAGACATAGGTCTGTACAAAAGAAGGTCGCTAATGTGACAGACATATCACCACGCTAGGAGTTACCCAAGGCCAAGCAGGTTGGGCACAAACCACCTGTTATGGGGCTTACCTCACAGTTTTCGAATAATTGAGAATTCCAGGGATTCAAGCTCATCAACCCTTCTTTTCTTTTCAAAGGGTAGGGAAAGGGATTTTATTGCTTTCTTGCTTTTGCTTTCTTTTGCTTTTCTTTTGAACTTTGCTTCTTTTTTTCTTTTTGTATTTTTTGTTTTTGCTTGATTTTTGAGATAGTGCTTGAAATATTGCTGTAATGATATAAAATAACATTTTTTTGTCCTTTTCTTTTTCTCTTTTTCTTGAACTTTTCTTTTTTTTCTTTGCTAGGGATACTTGCTCGGATTAGCTGTAGAGCAAGGGATTTTTATTCGGGTAGGGGTGAGCTTGTCCTTTTGCCAATTCTCAAAGATTCTAGACCATGTGCATGATAGGATAGCAGGGGAAACTTTTCGCTCAAGAAATCACTTCTACTATGTAGCAAAACATGGAAATTACAAATATAATCATTTTATTGTGAAAAGATGTGCTTGGTTTAAGTAAATAACAAGATCAATTCTCTATGCTCAAACTTTATTTAATTGAATTTTGTGGACTTTGATATAAGAGAGATTAGTAATCATGCCAGATAAAATCAAGATATTTATTTTTGTGAGTGTGCAAGTGAGGGATTCCAAATAAATGCTAATTTATCCAAAATAATTTGAAACATATAACTGCAACATTTGTAAGAAAATATATATAAATACTTTTTGAGAAGTTTTGAGAATATTGACTCTCTCTTTCTTCTTTATATTGTTTTGGTTTCGAAAGAGTCAAGAATATTGCTGTTTTTATATTTTTATCATTATTTTGTTTTTGAACAAAAAATTTAACAAGTGCCATAAATAAATGCAACAAATAGTTTTGAAGATTTTGATGATTATGAATGTTTTTGGTGTTTTTGAATTTATAAATTTGAAAGAAATACAAGATAGTGATTTTGAATTTTGAACAAATATATACATGGATGAAATGACCAAATTTATACATAGTAACGTTTAAGATGCAAAATATTCATGGGTTCTTTAAGTTCTTTACCATCTAAGGTAGATAATTTGTATGCTCCTGATTCAAATTTAGCAGTGATAATGTATGGTCCAAGCCAGTTGGGCTCAAATTTACCTTTAAGGTCCTTAGTTGCATTAGTATTTTTTTTGAAGATTTTGAGGATTTTGATTTTTTTGTATTTTGATTTTAATTTATGAATTGAAATTGGTGGTATATACAAGATGATCTATATACACTATACAAGGTTATTTGAGTATAGCATGTCTAAGGTTGCTTCAAAATCAAAGGAGGTTTTGAAGGATAATCTGGTTGAGGTGAAGGTAAGAATAGAAGGTGATGAATAAAAGGTAGTGATAACAAAAGCTTTGTTATAATGTAGAATAATGTAGCAAAAGATTTGACTTTTATATGTGGAAAATTGATCATGTTACAAAATAAAATGTAAGAAGGATAAGAAAGTTCTTCATTCTTATCACTATATTCCAAGTCTTGATAAGATGGAGAGAGTATATGTGAAAGATATGCATGGATGTTATTTGGTAAACAAGGATGATCATATATGGATGAAGAAAAGTGATGGATAGAAGATAATTGTGATAATAGAGAATGTATAGAACTTGATGTTTCAACCATTAAATATTCTTCAAATGGTGTTGGGTCACCATGTATGGTAACAATTTTATTTGCAAGTTCAAACTTCAAACATTGGTGAAGAGTGGAAGGGACAACCCTCATCGTATGAATCCAAGGATTCTGGAGAAGTAGGTTGTAAGGTGAAGGACAATATCCTACATAGAATAAAGTATCCAGGATCTTGGATCCAATATTGAGGGAAAAATTATAGTACCTTGAGCTTCTTGAATTTCATTGTTAAAAGATTTTATAATAACATTTGATTCATTAATATCTTCTTCCTTTGATTTGAGTTTTTGGAATAATTGATAAGTGCATAAATTAAGAGAGGAGCCATTATCTACCATGATAGTTTTAACAAGTGTTTCTTTACTAGATCTTGTAATGTAAAGATAGTAGTCTTCTTGTGGAGTAGAGGAAGGAATCTCCTCATCATAGAATGAAATATGGTTAACCTCAAGAGGGTTTACACCATTAATTATGTTCTTAGAGAAAATATGATGAGGAACAAATTGTTGGCTAGGTATTTTGAACAAAATTTCCTTGTGATAAATTTGTAATACTTCTAAAAGGGATATCTTTGCTTGAGGATTAATCACTTGTTGTTGGCTATCAAAGTGGATTTCAGATTGAGATTTTGATTCTAAAGATGAGCTTTCTATGCTTACATTCCATTTTGGATCATTCTCTAGAGCCAAAGATAGTTTTGAAGGTTGGTCAAATGAGGAATCCATATCTTGAATATCGAGATTGAGTTGATTGAACTTGAGGTTGCTCATTTGTAGTTTTTGTTACAATATTAATAATATCATCATGATGGGACACATTAACATGCAATATTTGATTGGTTTCTTGTTGTTGATAATTGAATAGGGGTTCTTGGGAGATCCCCATGTCTTGATTGATTATTGGTATTTGTTGTGTAGGAGTTTGATTGTTTACTTGGAGATTTATAATCAGTTGTAGATTGTAATTCCTTTATATTAAAAAGACCCTTATCAATCAAATCTTGAATTGCACATCTTAAATCTTTACAATTTTGTGTCATATGTCCATCTACTCTATGATATTCACAATGTAGCTCAGGTTTAAACCAATCTGTTGTGGTATCAAGTTGTCTTATGGAAGGGAGTTCAATCTTATTTGTATCAAGTAAATACTTGAGAATTATATCCATTGGTTGATTGAGCTTTGTAAATGTACGTGATGAAGGTTTTTGAGAGGTTTTTGATAAATGCCTTAGGAATTTCGTCATAAAAGGACCTAATGGTTTCTCACCTCTACTTTCTTTATTATGGGTAGAATGATGATAGGAAGATTGCGAAGTATGAGGTGAGTGCATGGTAGAATTGGAAGAATAAGTATTTTCTTGTTGAAATGGATGTGTTGTATTGAGAGAAGAATATTGAAAAGGTGGAGGAGGATTATATGTGGATTGATAGACATAATATGGATATATGGGAGAATAGATAATATCGTTATGAAGAGGATTGGCAAAGGGATTGTCTTGTTGGGTTATGGATGAAAAATGAGAAGAGTGTGATGGAGGTGGTGTTGAATAGGGATGAGGTTGGTCATAATCAACAAATGTATTTGGCTGAATTCTTCCAACATTACTGATGGGCTCATATTGATTTGAGTAAAAACTCATGGTTTCTTTAGTACTTCTAAAAGTAATATTTAGCATCTACTATTTAGAATTGAATCTAAAACATACAAACTTGAAATGATGATTTTGTTTTTGTTTTTCTTGTATACATATATATATATATTTTGTTTTTGTTTTCAAAAGGTTTTAAAATGCATTCACGTCGGGTTCACCAAAATGTATCGCTCCAAATTTTTTGCATCCTTACCTTCAGGCTATAGGATCCGTGCCCGGAAGGAGGATGGGAAAAGGATGTCGTGGTACCTCGGATTGAGAGGACTTGCGAAGGTCCCGCCTCTCAAGGGAGGTGTATATTGATGATTTTTTGATGGATGGTGGGTTCACCAGGAAACATTTAATGGCAGTTTCCACGCCTAGGTTTGGAATGTGTTTTAATGTGTTCATTTTTAGCCTTAAGCATTCATATCCTAGGTTTGGCCAAATGAATCTAAATTAATCTATATGAAAGTGCAGATTTAATGAATACAAAAAATAGATTTAAAGACAAAAAATAGAGAAATTATAGAATATAAACGAAGAATACCTGATCCGGATGTCTGATGGAGATTCTGATGTTTGAAGCAGTCAGGATCATCTGGAATTTGACAGAATCATCTGAGATCAGACAAGATCATCTGAGATCTGACGAATTCATCAGACGAATTCGTCAAAGACCTGCAAACAGAAAAATAGATGCAAAATACAAAGAATACCACTATGATAACAGAGGGAAACAACACAAAATAACAATATGAATACTGAACAATAGTTATGAATAGAAATTCAAACAAATTATGATATTCTAATGAGAAATTATGATCTTATTATGCAATCTAAGCTAAATGGGTGAACTCCAAATGCAAAATAACATAAAATACTGAATAAAATTGCTAATTACAACATAAAACAATAGAAAAAGGGGAGAAGAAATGCAAACTTCAGGCACTGATTGCCTCAATGTTGACTGTAGTCGAAATCGTCCCACATTGGTATGAAATCGTCTCTGATTCGACAGGATCGCCTCCGATCTGAACAGGTTCGTCGACGATGATGAAATCTTGCTTCGGCTGAAAAACAGTAAGGTACCTACAACAAAATTGGTATAGGACTACTGCAAGTGTGAATTTGGGATGATTTAACATGTATGAAGTTAAGTTAGAGAGAATTTCAGCCAAGGGTTGGGAAGGGAAGGTCCTAAGGATTAAATAGGCTTAGGGGAGTAGTTAGGAGGTTGGAGATCATCCCTATTTGGGAGATCTCCAATGGGGGAGGGTCCCTAACGGCGCAGACACGCTTCTACCCGGATTAGAGGCCCGTTGGAACAGAAGCTAATTGTGCAAGATCAGTTTTGCGACAAGATCGTCTGGACGTGTTGAGTGGTATTTTCACCCAATTATGAAAGTACACTCTCCCTTAGGATTTGGATTCCAAATCCCCTCTTGCAAAGAAGTTAAACAAACAACTTCTCCAAGGTCTCCGCTATATTAGCAAAATATATTCATTTTAAATGCTTGGAACACCTTAGCGATTGCAAGTAACTGTAAACAAGGGGCAATGTTGGTTTATTTTACCATGAAACTTTAGTGATTGTTCATTGAACCAAAATAAATCAAATGTGAGTTGGCCCTCATATGACCACGATGTAGTGCTTTAATTCCTTTTATCTTGATGGTTTTAAAATAGATTTTATCTTGCATTAAATCCTCAATGATGAATAGGGTCTTTAAATGTAGCTTCAAAATGTCACTTTAACTTATCCCTCTTAAATGAATTCAAATTTTCATCAAGATGAACAATTAAGTGCTTTAAGGAAAAGACCTTCAATGTAATACTCAAATTACCCCTCTTTCGTAAAATTAGAATTTTTATGAAGAAAGGGTAATTTTAGGCCCAAAAATGGAAATTTGTGAAAATGCCATAAAACATAACTCCTTCAATGAAATTGGAATTTCCATGAAGGGAATGTCATCATAGGCTCATGAGTGCAAAACAAAACTAGAAAAATGAAATTTGACCTTAAAATGAAAATTTTCTATTTTCGGATTTTTAATATCTGTAACAAAACAGCAACTTTGATGAATTTTTAAAAATACTAAACAACTCCGAAAATGAAATTTCAAAGTGCATATTGGAAGTCTGAATTGTAACCTACGCAATGGTGAAATTATTTTTGGATTTTGAAATTTTTTTAATATTTATTTTAATGTTTGAAAATAAGAAAAAGTTCTGAAATTAAAAATTTTGGAACATAGAAAATTAAAAATTTGCATCAAAATAATTGCTGAAAATGCAGCAATGCAAAAGCTCCTTCAGTTTGATAGCACCCCATCCTGCAAAACCGAATATGTGAGAGTTTTGTACATGCAACCTAGCCTATTTGACCTGCAAAACAAACACAATCAAAGTAAACTAGGTGCTGGCTCCTAGGGTTTAAAAGAATTTCCAGATTGCAGACATTCACATGAAATGACCCAAAAAAATCGCATAAATTTCACATACAAATCTGAAATTTGGAAGAAGAAACATAGAACAATTAAAATGGAGCATGCAGAAAATTTATCATTCTTTCTTGCTAACAAGGCCTGAAATTTCTGAAGAGAAGCTTTGGCATTCAAATTATATTCCAAGTTTACATATCAAAATCTATCGCCCTTTGGCCATGCCAAAAGTTCCACCCTCATCCTTTCTTTCAATTGCAGATTTAAAACTTCTGAAAACTTTTCCAATTTCCCTTTGTGTCTCTTCGCTTCATTTCCCTAAACCTTTTGTTTGCTTGTTTGGCTTTTCAATGTCTTCCGTTTTACTCCATGGGCGAGTATTTGTTGTCTTGGTCTTTGAAAACGTCCCTTATCGCAACCCTCAAAACATGAGCGTTACATTCCTATTTTTTTATGGTTGTTTTTGCTTTATGAGAACTTGTCATACATTTTACCCTCATGGTAAATAAAACTCCTTCGATGAGCCTTTTGATATCTAAAACCTTCGTAGACTCGTACCATACACGTGGTCTTCCTCCAAGGTAAAAGAAATTCATGTTTCATACACCACGTGGCGACCAAAGCCTCATAACCCACGTTCAACTGCCGCTGCCAGGACTGTATACACCATCCTTCCATCGTGCTCTGCTCTCAGAAATGCTTGCTGTAAACAAAAAATTCACCATTCGGGCTGCCTTCACCTCCGAGGGAAACACCTCTACTGCTATTCATGGCAGCGTTCCATTCTTGTGAATTTGTCGATGCCAATTCAGGACCAAGACGTCCATCTGCGTTTTCGATGTTCAATGAAATCCTGTCGCATTAACATCTGCGCTTTGCTGCTCCGCAGGCAGCTCTACTGCCTGAAACATTCTGAAACTTGTTGACGGCCTCCCAAGAGCAGTGCAACTCCATTGAGACAAGATTAAACCGCCTCTGTCTATACATGCTTCCGCCAACCTTCGAGTCCACAGTGGTTTCCCACCACTAACCACGTTTGCACTCTGTCAATCCTCCCCACAGCGATGTCTTTTGTTGCCGCGACATCTGCAAACTGTGTCGAGCTCAGCTTCATTCACCAGAATCTGCCTGCTTCTAGTTGTTCTTCATAAAAACTGCACATTTTTGCCTGTTGCACTCACATTGTAACTCGCACTAGACTGTGCGAGTCTCCACGTTGTCAACTATGCGTCCAAATCATTGTTGTCGTCCTCGACATTGTTTAAACTCTGTTGAGTCTAGATTTCTTGGGCGTCTAGTTAAAACTATCATTGGGGTCCATTGCTATCTGATTGTTGTCCACACGATGTCGACGCCCAAGTCTTTGTATGGCTTGTTTTGACTCCTCCAATGTGCCTCTGCTGGCCGTTAATTTTTTTGTTACTACACTGTGCGTTGGCTACTTGTCACAGGCACTCTTTTTACCAAATGTTGAAACGCCTGGTCATCATTTCCACCACTCATTGTCTATTCTATAGACATGTCCTCGTGTTCTCCTATTGTTTCTATTTAGGGCCCCTCTTACAACATCTGACTGTGATTATTCAGGCCTGCAATGTAACTGCTACATTTGAAACCAGCTATCGCAATATCGAAATCCTGCTCGCGTCCACATCTTTCGCTGTCATGTTGGAGACAAAAACCCTGCACACAAAACAAATAGGTAAATTAGCCTTAAAAACAAAATAAATTATACTAAAAACATAAAGTTAAACTATAAAAAACAAACTTTAAATTTAAACCGTTTTAAAATGTAAACTAAAACGCGGTGAATGAAGCACCATGGCTTCATTCACCACTTTTTATTTTTATTTATATTTTATTGTTTTTTACCTTTTTTTACTGAGTAAATACTTCTTATACACACATGTATCCGCCGTGGGGTGAACCCGGGTCACATCGCCGAAAATGCAAGTGGTGCCCTTGCCGGTAGACCACAACACTATACATGTATGTGTGAGATGTATATACTTAAATTCACTTGTTATTTTCATCTTCTATTCTTTGACCCAAACAAATGAAATAAAACCTAACAACTGGACATCAAACTTTCAAATGATAACACTGACAAAACAAACTTGCCGACACACAAACTGACGATAAAAAGGAAACGTCGACGAGAAAATAACCACAAAGTCGTTAACAAGAAAATGATGACAAAAGTCGTCGACAAGAAAAAGTTGTCGACAAGAAAATATTGTCGACAAGAAAAAGTTGTCGACAATAAAATATCATCGACAAGAAAATGATGACAATAAAATATCATCGACAAGAAAATACTACCAACAAGAACCGACAAAAATTGCAAAACGTACGACAAAACGAAGGATTAGACACTAAAAATGAAATGCCAACACCCGAATATCAAAACGAAAAAGGTGGGTCTCCAATTTTGGGGTGTGTTGTGGATCAGCTACAACAGGACATCCTAGCCCAGACGAAATCGTCAGATCTGGGGCGATATCGTCTAATCGGTGACGATATTGTCAAACGGTCAAAACAACCTCTAAAAATGGCACGAAAAAGGGGGAAACGGATTACCCGATGGTTAACGGGCGGTTTGGGAGGTTAAAATTTGAATTTAAATTATTTTCTAGGATGAATGTAATTATTACAATTTTACTGTGCCAATTTTAGGGTGCTACAAGGGGATTGGTGTCTCATTTTGACATAGGTCCATAAATATTATAATAGGTAAGGATTCCCAAAATATTTTTTGAGAAAATTTTAGTGAAATATTTTCTCTATGGTGTAGCCCACATTGGGTGAACCATGTTAAATTGGTGTCTCTATTGTGTGTGATTATTTATGCATTAATTTGGTTACTACCATTGATATTACCATTTATTATATTGGATAATATTATTTGGAAAAGAAAAGTAAAAAGTGGTCTTATACTGTTCACCCCCCTCTCAATATAGGCTTATGTTATTCAATTGGTATCAGAGCAGGTTCCTTCAAAAAAGGGTCTAACAACTTGAAGGAAGATATTAAAAGAACACACATGGTCATGACAGAAAAGGAATATGAATTTTATTTTGTTGTTCTAAGAGGAGAAGTGGAAATAGATTCAAGAGGTGAATCAATTAGTGGAGAAGAGGTTAAATTAACAAAATTTTGTACCAAATGTAGGAAGATAGGTCACCATACAACTTATTGTCCACAAGATGGTAAATAATGTTTCATTTGTGGTAAACTCAGTCATGATGTAGGTTATTGTAATGGGCTTAGTAGTAGTGAAGATGAAATAGAACTAAAATATAACAAGGATAGTCAAAATAGGTATGAAGAAGAAATTCTACTTTCTACAATAGAAGAAAAAGGAGATGCTCCTATTGAAGACCAAAGAATTTTTTTTTTTTCAGAAAAGAAAGAAGAGGAAGATTTAGAAAAAGAAAAGGAGGAAGCCACACTTAAGGAACTTGTTGAGTTGAAAAGGGAGAACTTAGAATTAAAATTTCAAATACAAGAGGATGAGAAAAGTAAGACAAAGCTTCTACAAGATCTCTCTGACTTGAAAGATAAGGTTGAAAAGGTAAGAAAATTTGAAAAAGGTATGATTGAACAATTAAAGGTAAAAGATCTAGAATATGAAAGACTAACCATTGATCTTGAAGAATTAAAAATGGAGAACTCAATATTGAAAGTCCAAGAACAAGAGGATGAGGAAACAAAGGTAAATTTTCTACAAGAGCTCACTAACTTCAAGATTAAGGTTGAAGAGGTAAGAAAAATTGAAGAAGGTATGACTGAAAAATTAAAGACAAAAGATCTAGAGTGTGAAATATTAGAACATGAGGTAGTTTCACTAAGTATGGAATTGAAAGACTCTAAGGACAAGCTACACAAGTTTGGAAAATATTAAAATACCTTGGACAGGATCATCAATGCACAAAGATCATCAGTCATCAAAATAGGACTTGGTTTTGAAGAAGAACAAGGAAAATAGGAAGTAAAAAAAGGAGAGTCAAGCTCAAACACTAAAGAAGAAGAAGCTTCAGAAGAAGAGAATGTAAGAGAGAGTGAGACTTCTGAGGATAAGTTGGACAATAGAAAGTTCAACAAGGAAAGGAATAATGCAAAAATAAGAAATAGATGGAACAAGAAACAACATAGGGTAGAATATACTAAGATACCAATGGGATCAAGGTAAGGTTTCTTCAATGGATGATGCTTCTCATATCATAGGTTTGGGCACAAGTCTACCCAGTTTATGATACATGAAGTACATGAATATGGAAACTTTAGAAACAAGCATCTCTTTCAAGGGTATTGCTACTCTTGTAATTAGTTTGGTCACAAGGCAATAAATTGCAGGGTTCATGATAGGAATGGATATGACTTCACCAAGAGAAACTTTAGGATATTTTAACCTTCAAGGAATTACAACATTAAGTGTTATAAGTGCAATAATGTTGGGAATACAACAATATGGTGTAGAATAGAATTTCTAGAACTTCCAAGGATAGGCAAGAAAGAGGATTCTCAAAAGGTTCAAAAATGTATGACCTCAAAGGTATGGAAAAAGAAAGCTGAGAAAGGAGAGGAACATTGTATGTTGGGAGTGGAGATACTCCCACCCCAAAATTAACCACATCAAAGAGAGGAGGTGGGGGAGGGGATGAGCTAATATTTCTATATTTAGCCCCAAAGGTATCCCTTTACCATTGATGTCAAAGGGGGAGATATTTGAGTTCATTGATGTCAAAAGTTAATATGCTATGGATCCAAGGCAAGGTTATATCCACAGCAATTAGAACCATGAGTTCAAAGTATATAAATAAATTGTTTAAAGGAAGACTAAAGGCCAAGTCTAAGGCCATGGTAAAAGGCTCAAAGGAAAGTTAAAAACATTTAAATTATTTAATATTTAAATTACGTAAAATTAAATATGTAAATATTTTTATTTTTGTCCTAAAGTTTAAATGTGCCAAGGGCCAACATATTTGAGTGCTGGAAGACTTTGTGTAATATTGAAAATTCCCTCACCAATGTCTTTATATCGAAAACCATTTCTCATATATAAATAAGGGATCCAAAGCTTTATAAGTGGATATAGAGTGTGTGATTAATATTCAGTGAAACAAAAAAAACAAAGGGTATTTTGTGATGGTTTGTCATCAAGCAAAGATCACCGAAATCAGGTATGAAAAACTATGGCACATATATAAATTGGAAACGGACTAAGGTTTTGAGTAGTGAATGAAAAAATATATATACGTAGAAAACCTATGATATAGTGTAGAAACCCTTCGATCAGGTGACATTTGAAAGGTAAATTAGAAATCAAAATGTGTTGATTGATTTGGTATATATGAGTGCAGCAATTTGGAGTAGCTCTATGGCAACAAGGGGATATATATAGTTTTGCAAAAATAAAATAGCTACTTACATTTTCAATCTCACCTACCAGATAGAAAAAATGGTGCTTGGTCTCATGCTAATATTTGTGAGAAGATACATGTCGGTTTGAATCTCGCAGTTGACAGTATTTATTGATGGAGGTGGTTTTGTTTTGGTCGTAGTCAGAGGAAATAAGTAAAGATCATATGAGTACCTACTGTTTTCATCGATGGTGCCAACATAGTTGGCATGTTAGAAAGAGCTAGAGACTAGGTGTTGGGTGGTCAAGTGTTCGAATCACAAGTGATAGATGCAGGAAAGTGTTTTGATTAAAACTTAATTAAATGTGTTCTATGCTAAGGTTTCAAGAGTTATAAGGATTTTCTTTTTGGAAATTAAATGTGTTCTATAATAATGTTTTGGGAGTTATAAGGATTTTCTTTTTGAAAATTAAAATGTGCTTTGTGCTAAGGTTTTGGGAGTTATAAGGGTTTTATTTTTTAAAATTAAAATATGTTTTGTTCTAAGGTTTGAGGAGATATAGGACATTATGATTTTAGTGGAAATTAAAAGGGATATATTTTCTTAAGGAGTAATAAGGTGTAAGTAGTTTATGTGTATTTGTAAAACTTTGTTTTGGTAATTAAAATGGTTTGAAAAATATTTTATGATCTTGGATATTATAAGGTGTACCTGAGATTTAATACTTTTGTATTGTGAAATAATTTTGAGGGAAATATTTGAGTGAAGATTTTTGATATCTAACTTTGAAATTGGCAAAGAGGTTGATTGTGATTGAGACAAGTTTTAAGATCAAATCTTCATCAAAATAAAAGGTATGGGCATATCATCCTCATGAGTGAAATATTATTTTGTTGAATGTTGTGAACTACAATGTTGGAGTGAAAAGGATTGTTTGATAAGCATTGTTGGAAATGTTTGAGTGAGTTTTAATGTGCATGATTTGTGGATTGTGAAAGAACATGAGTATCATTGTTATGTGATATTGAGAACTATCTTGAGCTAGGGTTTTTGAGATATCATGAGTATCATTGTTATGTGAATTTGATATCATGAGTATCATTGTTATGTGAGATTGAGAACTATCTTGAGCTAGGATTTAAAGAACATGAGTATCATTGTTAGGTGAATTTAGAATCATCTTGAGTCAAAGTTTGAGATTCATAGTGTGAGTTGTTGGAAGCATTGCAAAACACTTGGTTAGGGTTTGTATGCAAGTTGTATTTAATTGAGTGACTAGTTGAGTTAATTTTGATGAGCATTATTGATTGAAACTATTGGAGTGATAGTTAAAGTTCTATGAAACAATTTTTTTTTTATTTCTGAATTGATTGGAAAGTGAGTTTGAAAGTGATTGAGTGTTTTATGAGTGTGAAACATATTGATTCTCTAACCATTCTCTATATATTTCTATAAGTTAAACAAGATTCTGAGTGAAACTTGTTTGTGTGATTGAAGAGGTTTTCTATGAAATATTGAGTTGAGTTTTTGTATGCAAGATTGCAATTGATTTCTAGCAAGCTTTTGTGAAAGCTTGTGATATGATCTAAGTAAGTCCTAAAGGGGACTTAAGAATAGAGTTGTGGAAGATTTTGTGAAAGCTTAAGGATAGAGTTGTGTGGGATTTTATGGAATCTTACAATCATATTTGAGACAAGTCTTGGTGAATATTTGTTGAGAAGATTAGACAAGTTCTAGGGAGGACTTGTTGAGCAGATTTGAAGCAAGTCTTATTGAAGACTTGAGATCAAATTGAGAAAGTTATAGTGAGGACTTGTTGGACATATTTGAGGTAATTATTTATGAATACTTGAGAGTATATTGGATAAGTTCTAGAGAGAACTTGTGGATAGATTTGAGGTAAGTCTTTGAGAAGACTTGAGAGCATATTTGATTGATTGATTTGTTCAAACCTTGAGTTAAGGTTTGGGGAAGATATAGTAGAGTTGATTTGTGATTGAATCAAGCTTTATGTTAAGGCTTGAGGATAGATTTTGGTGTATATTTGAGGATATATTTATGCCAGACTAGAGACTAAGATTGAGAAAATTTATGCTATACTGAAGTACAATGTTTAGTGTAGATTTGAGATAGATATTGAGCAGATTTGTGCTAGACCGAAGGAAAATGTTTAGTGCAAATTTGAGACAAATATTGAGTAGAGCTAAGAGTAAGATTTGGAGGTGATATATTAGAGGACAATAGTCTCCAGTGGATAGATATCCATTAGCTAGGGTAGTGAGGATAGAGGTATTTTGAGTGAGGACAGGAGTCTTCACTGGAGAGAGATCCATAAGCCAGTGCAGTGGAGGTAGTAGTCTTCTAGAGGATCACCAACTAGAGCATAGGAGAAGGAGTTTTCCTATGGATAGAGATCCACAAACTAGCAGAGGGGATTGGTGTCTCCTGTGGATAGGTATCCATGAACTTGATTAGGGGATTGGTATATCCTTTGGATAGAGGTCCATAAAAATTGTAATAGGGAAGGATTCCCAAGATATTTGTTGAGAAAATTTTAGTGAAATATTTTCTTCGTGGAGTAGCCCACATTGGGTGAACCATGTTAAATTGGTATCTCTATTGTATGTGATGATTTGTGCATTGCTTTGGTTACTACTATTGATATTGCCATTGATTATATTTGATAATATTATTTGGGAAAGAAAAGTAAAAAGTGATCTTATACTTTTCACCCCATTTCTTAGTATAAGTTTGTGTTCTTAAATTTTTCATGGATAGGATGGTTCTTGGATTCGGTATTGTCTAATAGAACGGGTTCATAGGATTTGAGCCAATGGATGGATATGACGCCCACCGTCGTTGAACTCTATTAGTGGTTGGATATAAATTTCAAATCACTAACATTTAAAATATATGTGGTGTGTGGGGTTTATTTTAATTTTACAATAAAATTAAAATGCATCAAAGAGCACCCATGATTTTTCCTATATGCCTAGGAAATTTATGTTTTAATTCAGAAAGATGCAAAACTAAATATTATTTTCCAAATAAAAAAATGTAAAATTACATGAGAGATTGGCCTTTAGATAGAACCCAAGAAAGAAAACCCTAACATGAATATTTAATGTTAGCTACTATTATGTACCATAGCTAACAGATAGATAAATCTTTAGCTGCAGGTGACAACCATAGCTAATGGTACTAGCTGCTATTGTCAGCTGCAACTAACAATAGACAAGGAAATTTTCACGATTTTCCTTCTAAAATTTGGATAGATGATCTAATTATCCTACTGATAGAGAAAACATAGAAACATGGAAATCACAAAGAAGGGAAAATTACCTAGAATACCTCATTTGATGAAGAGATAGGATGTCTAATATCTTTCTCTTTATTTTTTGCTAGTTGCGATTGTCAAGCATGGTTGAGATGCTAGATGTGGGTGTTAAGCATGGATGACGCTGTTCACTATGACTGTCAAGCGTAGCTAAGAAATGCAACACAAAAACATAGAGAAATTAGTAAATACAATAAATTATGTGGGGTCCCACTGTGATCACCATTTGTACAATCCCTGAAAAACATGCACCTAAGCTATTGACATCATTATACCAAGAAAAAAACAATAAAGCATGTAAAACAATAAATTAACAAGAATATGTAGTCTTATTTTATTAAATCATGATAAATCTCGGTTATAAGTAGGTCCCTCTAAGGGATACCAAAATCTTGATATAATGAATACAATTTTTTGAAGCCCCTAAACGAGGTTGGTACAATTCATAGATTATCTGGATTCGACATGAATTGCTCAAGTCTTATGGATACCTTCTTCTCACTTTCTTGGAGGAAATTGATGCCAATAATGCTTCAAAGATGTCAAGAATATGTAATCTACATTTAAGAAACAACAAAGCATAATTAAGAGTATATGAAGCCTCTCATGATGAGGCTCTTATTGAAGATTTGTAAAGAATATGATAAAAATTACAATAAAACATAAAGATATGTCAATGTAAGCAAATATATGTGCAATAATGCTAAATTAATGTAAAGTACACTTGAAGATAAGTAAATATAATTAATCTAGCATCTAATTTGCAATGAAATCAAGAGATAGATATAATCTAATAAGATTGATGCAAACTAGTAAATATGAAGAAATAAGGACAAAGCTACCTCTAATATCTCAAATTAACCCTACAAATGTTCAAATGAAGGTTAATATAAGCTAGATCTAACTAATTACATGCATGAAATTGAAATACTATAGCTAAAATAGAAGAAAAAGTGATTAAAACCCTGGCTACGAGTTTTAAATGCATCCAGCTCTATTAGTTGTTTTTGACAATCAAAACTAAGGAAAAGTCCTATATCTCTTGTAATCAGGGCTTGAAACTGCTAATTATTTCAAGGAATTGATGATCAAGGGTCACCTTGTCATTCTAGAATAATTTGGCAATGAAGTTCACTTGAATTTGTAGTTAAGGTGGTTCAATTGGGAAAACTTGCTCCTCAAGCTCCTAGAATCTTCATTGCTTCAAATGTAGCCATGATTCCAAAAATGGACAACATGTAGACACTCCTCAAGGATTCTATGTGGCTCTCTAATTCAGTAGGGCTTCACTGCATTCTCTTGAAAACTCTTCTAGATTTTCTTCCCAATTTGGATAGGGGTCTTATAGCATTCTCAACTCCTCATCTTAGCTTCCATGAGAAGCCAAGATCAAGAACTAGGAGGTTGAATCAGTTGGAAGAATCTAGAAGCTTCCTCACTTGAAACCATCCAAAATATGTTGCCATGGCTATTGTAACTAATTTTGGCTTGGCTTGGGAGTTCAAGACAGTTGTAGAGCTAGCCACAACTCCTAAGTGTAGCTAGAATCCTAGCTATGGGTATCAACCATGACTGAGGCCTTAGCTATGGATGCAATCTATGACTAAGACTCAGTAGGCCAAAGATGCCTAAATTGAGTGGTTACAACCACTACTTTTCCTTGGAAAGGTCCAATATTATTCATATGGTCTACAAGGATACCCATATGAGTAGTCCCCTAAAAATGATGTGTTTTAGGTGTCTACACCACCATCAAGAGAGATAAATCTAATCAAATTTTAGAATCAATTGGAAATCCAAAGAATAATTAAATGATGTGACATATTTTATTGGACCTTAGAAACTCTAAACTAGATCTCCCCTCCCATTCCATCTTAGCTTTAAGGAGATTGAAACTATTTTAAGTCCCATGTGGCAAGAATTAGATCTATGCATCCAAAAATTTCAAACAAACTTATTTTGGGTAGCATCAATAGTAATGGGGAATACATAGTGCATCTAGGATTCCAACATCAACAAATTGGATTTGCCAAAAAAAATCATTGATAGTATGGAAAAATAGAGCACCACCTAAACTGTAAGTATTCAACTATCTAGTCTCTCAAAATAAAATATTGATAAGTGAAAATATGCAAAAGAGGAATATAGTAGAGCCCCATGTTTGTTACAAGTGCATGAAGAATAGTGGAACATTTTTCTATATTTTGTTTAAATACCCAAAGGCAATTTCAATTTGGTTAGAAAAAACCAAAATTCTTGGCACTTCCTACTCTGGAAGGTTAACCATAGACACATGTTTTACCAAGTGGAACAAAGAATATAAAGGTAAACTAGTAGATAAGTCCCTCCTAAAATATTTTTGGATCTCTATACCATATTTTATCATCTGGAACATCTGGTTGGATAAAAACCAAAGGATTTTTTAAGGTAAATGTAAGGACAACAAAAATTTAATACGAAGGATAAAAGAAGAATTAATATTAAATGTCAAATCTAGTTTTTGTCAATAGTAGTTTGAAGAAGACATATCACCCATATAAAGAAGAATGATCTACCAACTTAATTTCCAAGCTTTTATGACATAGGGAGGCTACAAAGTAAACAATTCCTTGCTTGACATCTATTTTTTGATGCACTTATTTGATGGTGCCTCCAAGTCCAAACCTGATCAAACAATGATAGGGATACTGATTCTTATAGAACCCCATGAAATCATACTCAAATACATGATTAGCTTGGGAACAACATATAACAATGTGGTAGATGCTATTGGATGCGAAATCAACTTAAAATTCATGGCAAAGCAAGGAATCACTCAGGTCATAATTTACGGGGATTCTAAACTATTAATAATAACTCTTACCAAAAATAAATATTTTATATATTTACAATTGAAGATTATTCAAGATAAGATTAGACAACTAGGTAGTATAATTAGAAAAATATCCTATCAACATATAATGTGGAAATTCAACAAAGAGGCCAACAAACTAGTGAATCAGGCTATAAATATAGCCCCTAGTTATTGCCACTAAATCATCAAGAAGTAGAAGGGTAGGGTATGTGAGGATGATGAGGACTTCAATAATGAGGTCCTTATTTGTCTTCATGTTATGTTTTCTAGAATTATATGTTCACTTTGATCTCTCTAAATAGAGAGTTGTATCTTTTGTTAAGTAAATAAATCTTTTCTTTTTACAAAAAAAAAAAACTAGATTCTTTAATTCAATGGATCATTTACATCTTCATCATTATTTTCATATACAGAATGAGATATAAATATGCAAGTTGAATTTTCTCTCCATTGAGCAAAAACTTTGAAATTACATGCTTACCTAGGTGGGGTATAATGTTAGATTGAAATTGTTTTGTGGCTCAACTTTACCCTAATGGAAATAACCCTATATTTTTTCTTTGAGCCATTCATTTTTCAATAATATTGAGTACCTCTATTTTTACCTAGAGTTTTTGAACTAAATTAACTTGTAAAATATTACTATGAATATGCATACAATTTTTGGTTGACAAACTATAAAAAATACCCTATTTTGAGATGTTTACATGCTATATATATAGGAAGAACTATTGTTTTGTTTTGATGTTTATACTACATTATATCATATTTTGGTTTGTATTTCAAAGCTAGGTCTCATCCTATTTGATTCATTGTTTGTATTATATATATTAGGAAGGATTGGAAGTTCTAGATGAAAAGTGATAGTGGATGATGTGTTATGTCTGTAACGATCTAAAAAGCATACACCTAACTAGTGCATCAATTGTAATCAAGTATTAAAACAATAAATAATGCACAACAATGAATCTAACAAGAAAGTAATGTTTATTTTATTAAAAATTTACCAAATACCAATTACATATACGTCCCTCTTAGGGATAATCAATATTTGATACAATTTATACAATTTTGAAGACCCTCTAAACGAGGGGGTGGTGTAATCTGTAGACTTTTCACAAGGTACACGAACTGCTTAAGGCCAAAGATAGCCTTATTATCCTTTGGTTGGAGGTATATGCTACCTTGAATGCCTTCAAAATTATTAGGTCCTATAAACCCTGTGTTCAATAAATAACATGAAAGGGGCTAATAACAAAGGAGACCTCTCTTGATGAAGCTTTTGAGACAAGTGCATAAATTGATGATAAAAAAAGCAATAAAGCATGTAAATCTATGAAGATATGCAATAAATCACCAAATTACTATAAATAATGTAAATAAAGCATGAAATATAACTATTATGCATCCTAATTAGCCATTAGAACTTGAAAAGCATGAAACTTCAAGAAACTAGTCTAAATTGATAATTGCAAGGAAATGGAAGCAAATCTATCTCTAAATACTAAATTAACCGGTCAAGTGTCTACTAAAATGTTAATATATGTTATATTAAGCTAATTGTATAATAGGAAATGGAAATCTATTGCTAAAACAAAATAAATTAAATATCAAACACTCACCATGGGTCTGAAGCGCAGTTGGCACTATTAGCTATGGTTGGCAGCTATGGCTGAGCTGAAAGTATTATTGCTCTTGTAATTAGGGCTTGGATCCTCAATTTCCTCTATGGAATTGATGATCAAGGGTTGAATTTGTGTCCCAAGATGTATTGGTAGTTGAATTTGATAAGACTTGCATTCGATTGGCTTGATTTTATGATTTATGGTTCTTAGTATTTTAGAAGCTTCATTGATGGATTCATGCTTGTCACTCCACAATTAGGTAGCATTTCAACTCTCCTCAAGGGATTGTCACTTAAATATCCATTTTAGTAGAGCTTCACTGCATTCCAACTCAAGGTTATTCCAGAATTCTCCCCAATTTGAAGGGGGGTCTTATAGCTTTCCTAATCCCTAATCCTGGCTTGCTTGGGAAGCCAAGATCAAGATCCAGGAGGTTGGATCAGTTGGGAAGAAAAATATCAAAGCTTCCCTACCAAAAACCATTTGAACTTCATTTTCTATACTATTGCATCTAAATTTGGCTATCCACGGGTTTGAGGTGTAGCTCGCTTTGTTAGCCGTGGGTGTCAGTAGTAGCTAAAGTTGGGTATGCCAACTCTACCCAAACTGAGTGGTTAAAACCACCGCTTCACCTTGGAGTTGTCCAAGATCCTTCATATGGTTTGTTAGCATGTCCATATGAGTATTCCCCTACACATGATGCATTTTAGGTGTCTAAATATGCCCCTTTTGAGATGCGTTGTGAGAATGAACAACGTTGAGAAAAAATAGACCTCCTAAAACCATGTCATAGGTTGAATGATGATCATTGATCTAATCAACATTAGATGCCCAGTCCTACAAAAGGATGTGCATATTAGAATCATTACTTCCAACTAAGGGAAGGCTTAATTTGCAAATAATTTTCAATTTCCATGATGATCAAGTAGTGTTAGTGCTACAATCATACCGATAGGTGAAGAGCTACTAGCTTAACTGTCATATTTACTTTTTGCCCCAGTAGAGGGTAAGCTTATGATAGTTATTGTCAATGATTCATAAGACAAACACAATTTGGCAAGATTGAGTGATATCCTATTGAATTTTATTATGATTATTGACATTATGACTACCCCCTCAAGTGATGAGTCGATCAGGGTAGGGCAATTAATAAAACGATGAGTCACTTGACCAACATGATTGATTTGAACAATTGAAGACTTTTGCACTTTGATATTACTTGATAAGGTCTAACTCAACCATGATGTCAACCATTAATAGTAATTGTACATCTCTATCCCATGGAGTAGTCCAACCGCAATGGCCTTCTTGGGTAATCAAGGTGATAGCAATTCTAATTAGGTTTATTTTGAATCACTATGTTCGATGATCTGCTAAAAATGTCATAGAAGAATTGAGATAAATCCTTGTTCTCGTGGAGTAGTCTGGACACTGTGGTCTTCTTGGGGATTAAAGTGAAGCATATCAATTTAGTGATGACTAATTTACCCCAAATGGTCTTATGGTAATTTACTCATCTTGTCGGATTGCATGGATCACAAGTCACTGCAACTGCCAAGTGTATAGGGTAAATAACTGGATATGAGGTGCATTTGAATTTTTTAATTATGTAAATTTTTTGTTATTTTTAAAAAATTTTAGGGTTTTGCACCATTGAATATTTTTTATTTTGCATTTTGAAGCTCTCATGGTTGAATTTTGAGGGCATTTATTGTTGGATTCCAGCTACACTTGTCAATCATAGCTAGTTTTGGCAAATTTCTTAGCTGCAACTCTGACCCACAATCGGTAAACCCTAATTTTGCACATGTGGTTGACAGGAACAGATATGGGCCAAATTGGAAATATAAAATATAAAATTTTCATTTTCAATTCATTATTTTCCAATTCACTACAGTTGCAAAGAGAGCTATGAGAGGTGAGATTAAAAATTTGACTCGGAACACTGTTGAAATGCACACTCACCCATGGCTAACCAACAGAGGTGTCTTCCAGTGGTAGAGCCGATGCCATGAAGGTAGCATCACAAAACTCACTCATTTGATTACCAAATTAAAATGAACCACATTAAGAAATGGGTTAAATGAACCAAATTAAACTGCTAGTAAAGAACCTCACCCTAGTTAGGATTAGTCTAGGTTAGCTTAGATGAGTGGGAATTTTAATTTTTAAGGTTGCTCGATATGGGAAGTGACCTTGAAAGGGGTGCTTCTCTTAGCCGTGGGTGGCAGACGTGGCTTCCAATTGGTAAATTGGGGGCCACGACTATTAACAATGACAAGATTAAAATCCCAATGGTAAAAAATTTGACCACTGCCATCGGTTGCAGGTCCCAACCGTGGTTGAGAAACTTTAGGAAAATTTTTCCATATTTTTGATTTTTTTTTTGACTTATTTAATTGATTATTTTTTAAATTTTTGCATGCATTTATGAATATTTTTATCTTTTGAAGTTTTTTTTAAATTTTTTTAACTTTTGAAGTACATTTTTTGATGTTTTTGATGGATTTTATGTATTATTATTTTCCCTTTTAGCTGACTACCAGAGTGAGGGATTCTAAGCTCTTTTGCAACCTCCTTCATTAGATTAGCAATACTGACTGAGACTGGTTCATCACTATATACCTTGGTTATATCATATGCTTGCCTACCATCAGGTCTGACCAGGCCTACATGAATGCTTTGGCTCGTCATTGGGATGCATGGACCAACATGTTCCATCTATCGATCAAAGAGATTATGGTCACATTGGAGGATGTCTACTACATCTTCCACGTCCATATTGATGGTGAGGCCATTAACTCATCACCTACCATGGTGAATGTTATAGTTTTCCAATGGATCTTTGGTGCTCAAAGCAATGAGGCACTCGAGGATATTGACCATGGAGGAGTACCCATTGAGCACTGCTACAAGGTGTGTATCTTCTCAGAGTGATAGGCCATCTTGATGTACCTGTGCACACATGTCCTACTTCCAGATACATTTGGAGTGAGATTCCCTTGGAACCTCCTATATAGGATGCATGACCTTTTGGGCATCACTAGAGAGAAGCCACTAATTTTATCATGGGGTAGCACCCTGCTTGCATATCTCTACGATGAGATGTATTTTATCATGTAGTGAGGCCACATGGAAGTTACCTGCAGTTTGATACTTCAGATATGGGTGTGGTAGCACATCACCATTGATCATCTTGGAGGACTTCCATGTTATATTAGAGATATTATAGAGGCTTCCCAGTGATATGCTAGTTGTTGGCCTAGAGAGACTGAGGGTTTTAGGAGTAGGTCCAAGGAAGAGGATTTGTTGTACTACTTAGATCGATTGACTACACTATGGTTAGGGCAGGTTCTATGGTTACCCTACATGGACTATCCTACATGGGGGAAGGCAGACCACTATTTAAGGTGGACGAGATGAGAGAGGTGGCTCCTCGAGTGTAAGCTTGACATGCATGAGTTCTTCCATTTCTCACACGTCACTAGGCAGTTTGAAATTTGTGAGGATATTCCACTAGTGCCCACTATCTACCATCGCCTTAATATGGAGAAGGATTTGACTTGACCTCAGGTGACTCCACTAGGCAATGATGATGATGACTGGTAAGATTTCAAACTAGTGGATGTGGGTACCACTACTGATTATGATGTCTGGTGGACTACCAGGATGTCACAACCCACTAATTTTACAGTAAAAATATTCTTGTTTTAAACATTATTATTGATACTCTATCAAACTTGATGTTAGATCAAGCATAAATTTTTCCACACTTCAAGACTTAGTTACCATTGTAGCTGGTGTTCTAATTGCTCAAGATCGACTAACTCCTAAAAAATATCACCTATTAAAATCCCAACTCCTTACTTGAGTTGATCTGAATTCGGTGTGGGGTTGTCCTTTTAGGGCCCATATCACCTGAAAGGATGGACAATGTAATCCCCTACCCAAAGCATTAGGATTATCAATCCTAGATTTACATTGGTCCTTTGACCTTTTTGCTTTGGGACCAATGTTATTATGCATGTGCTAGTCATTGACCCTCTACTAAGTTTTAACTTAAGTCCACCATCTCATGGATTAATGGACTAGGTGTTTAAGACCCATCCCTAGATTATGATAATGCTGCCCATACCATCTACCACTGGATCTTCCAACATCATGGTTAGCTCTCTAACCATGATTCCTATTGGCTACTCCTCATCCAGAGAGAACTGATAAACACCCACACATGCCAATTGACTATTTTCCCGGAGCGTCATCCTATATCGATGCTATTTACTCTCAACATGTAGGACCACTATCAATAACAACTGGAGAATGGATAACACAGTCACACATTAGTCGCCTTCGTGGCTTAATATGATTGGGTGGGCTTAGTCCTTCCTCGAATAGACCTAGAGAGTATATATATATTTTTGATATTTTCCTCGGTTTTAAATTGAGCAAAATTCATAAATCTATTAAGATTTTATAATAAAATCTAAAATAAAAAACTCCCTTAAACATAAGCCTTTATATTAAATGCTTTTATAAATATTGTCTTTCAACCAAATGATTTTAAACATATAAACCATTTGAGTTATCCCAAAAATATGGATATAAAAAATTCACATTAAAGCTAAAATTATTATCACTTAAATTCAACATTAATAAATCTAAGAAAAAAATTGTTCTTTATCATTTGATGTGAAAACTCGTCTTAAAAGAAAATGTATCATAGACTACCATATGAAAGACTTTCAAAATTATTTAAAATATATATTCTCAAATTCAAAACCCAAATTTTATATGATGTTTTCTTAAGTCAGAAAATATTAACTCATTACATTCCCTAAACCTTTTATTCCATGACTTAAAAAAATTGTTTTAATTTATTAAAAGTATTTCTATCAATAAATATTTTCAACTCAGTTTCGCAGAGAAGGATCTAATATTCTTTGTTCTTAGGGTAAATATTATGGCCATTATTCTATTTGAAATCATCGTCTAAGATAGTATATTAAGGCTTCAATTCATTTCTTCAATTAAGATAAAAAAAAACACAACATTGCTATTTTAAAATTAAACTTTAATCTATTTAAAATTCAATTTTCCTATATTAAAACTACAATATTCATATCAATGTTCAACAATTCATGTTTTTACTTTTTCTCAACTCTGTATAAATAGTAAGACAGTGACTGACATTTCACAACATCATATTAAGTAATTCCATACATTTTTAAGGAAGTAAACACAGTTATTTTTATTTTAAATTTCCAACTTGCACAGTTTTTTTAAAACAACAAACATGATGAAAAACAGGGTATCTCCAGCTCTAGAATTTCATATTAAATCTACATATAACTTATTTTATTTTATTTTTATTTGTGGAAAACATCCCAAAAGGGATGCCACTTTCGGGTAAGACCCAAGGAGGCAGGGGTATCCATTCCGCCAAAAACGCCCAGGACTCGGACCTGGCCTACCACCTTTGACATACTCAAGGAGCAAACAAACACACAAAACCAATTTAAAAATAAGTAAATAACAACAAAAATAATAAAATAAAATAAAAAACATGCTCCTTGAGTGTGTCAAAAACAAAAGCACAACCAAACACGCACAATAAGATAAAAGAAACCACAACACAAACCACATAGAAAAACACAAGAACCACATAACAAAACACAAACAAGACAAAAACAACAGAACACTACAAAGACATAACCCAAAAAAAACATGAAAAATAAACACAACCAAAACCTAAAAAATAATAAAAATAAAAATAAAAAACAACCAACAACAGACAATAAACAAAAACAAAAAACATAGAAAACACTCACACATAAAAACACGAAATAACACAAACAAAGAGAAACCCAAGAACAAGAACGAAAAAAACACAAGAACAATAACAAAAAACATAAAAAAAAAAAACAAAACAACAAAAACACATGAACAACAAAAAACAACACAAAGAACACAAAAACAAAACAAAACAAAAAAAGAACCCACCCACCTTAAAAAACTAAACAAAAAAACAAAAAAGAAAAAAGAAAAAATTGAACATAACAATGACCTATCTAGACCGAGAAGACTATTAAGGCAAGAATCAACAGAGGAAACAAAATAAAGAATAGAATGAGCTAGGGAACTAAAAAAAACTGAATGAACCAAAGAGAAGCAAAAAAAAAAAGCAAGAAGAAACTAGGTACCTTCGAACTGGAGCCATCCAAAGAAATGATAGAAAGAAGAGCTTCCCTAATTTGAGAAGCCCACCATATAGGAGGGTGGCCATAACAAGTAAGATCACCTTTGTCCAAAGCCCAATTAGCTAAAGCATCAACACTCTTGTTTTGATCTCTGACCACATGATTGTAATCAACTTTCAAAAATCCCATCTGGATTAATTGAATCTTCTCAATAATTCTTTTTATTCTCCAATCCACCTTATGATTCTTAGAAGGAGTCTTCAAGAGATTAATCATAAGTTGAGAGTCGGACTCAACTAACACCTTTTCCCATCCAACCTTAGTAGCCTCCTGAAGGCCTCTGAGGATACCATACCCCTCAGCAAGGTTATTGGAAAGAATACCCAAATTCTCAGCAAAAGTAAAAACCAGGGAGCCATCTGAAAGTCTACCAATTCCTCCCACACTGGCTTTTCCAGGGTTCCCTCTAGAGGCTCCATCGGTATTGACTTTTCCAAAATCCTTAGGAGGAGGTTGCCAATTTCTAGTCCTATCCATCTTACTAATACTCACATTCCCTTTAAGTTGGTTGCCCTTAGAAGATTTAATCTTCAATATTTGCATCACTTGATCCCATCTTTGGTGGGAGTTTTGGGGGTGATTAAGGAGTTGATGGACTGATTCAACTAAGTTGGCTATGGTATTTTGCCAAATATAGTGAATATCCTTCCTATCTTGATTAAAAATTTGGTTGTTCCTTTCATTCCAAATATTCCAAAGAAGAATGGTAGAACCCATCCAAACTAACTGCCTAATAAAATGATCAACACCCTCTTGATTAGGCCAATCCCTCCAAAGTTGTTCAAAAGTAAAAAAATTGGACCACTGTAAGCCAAGTAAAGTGGCCATTCTCCTCCATAGCTCAGAGGCTAAAGTACACTCAATAAAAATATGGTTGAGATTTTCTACATTCTCTTCACACATTTCACATCTAAAAGGGCCATGAAAACCACGCTTCATAAGTTGCTCACCAGTAAGCACCCTACGATGCAATAAAAGCCAATTAAAGAACCTCACCTTAGGCCAAAGCTTTTGAGCCCACAATCAAGAAAATATGTCAGAAGAATGGTTGGGATTATTATGGCATAAGGTCAAATAACCTTGAGCAACTGAATACTCACCCTTAGTAGTGTTGTTCCATCCAAAACAATCTTTTTCATGGGACCAAGAGAGGGATCTCATATGAAGGATGCCTTGGATATCTTGTCTTTGCCTTTCTAGGATTTGAATAGGCCAGTCCTCAATAGGGATCCAATATCTACCAACCTTTGAATTACCGGTATGGTACCGATGAGTAATTAGCCACCTTTATCCAATTAGCTCGGTGAAGCTCCTCCATCCAAGGCCTCCAATCGGGAAACCGAGTTATCAAAGGCTTGTGACCATCCCAAGAATCTATCCAAAAATTTGCCTGTTGACCATTATGAATGATCCAAAATAATTTTTTCTTTATCAAATCCTCACCAGTCTTAAGAACTGCTAAAATGGGAGAACCTTTGGTAGGAAGTTGATAGCGAACAAGGTCTTCAGGACTTTTGTTCTCAGCATATTTAGCACGGAGATTATTGGCCCAAAGAGCATTGGGGTTATGCAACATCCTCCAATATAATTTAGCAGCTAAAGCTTTGTTGTTATTAATAGAAGACCGGAATCCTAACCCCCTTCACTCTTAGGAAGACATAAAGTATCCCATTTCACCAAGGCCCATTTTCTTTTCTCCTTAGTACCACTCCAAAGGAAACGATGACTGATTTGATCCAATTCTCGAAGAACAGCCTTTGGGATATTCAAAATGGAAGAAACATAAATAGGAATAGCTTGAAGGACTGATTTTACCAAGGTGATTCTACCCCCAGAAGAAAGCCACTTGTTGGTCCACTTTCCAATTTTCTTCTTGACTTTGTCCAACAACCAATTCCAATATTTATTTTTCTGCCTTTGAATATTTATGGGAATACCTAAATAAGTGATTGGAAGAGAGGTCTTCTTATATCTTAATTTATCCAAGACCATGGATTCTTGTCTAGCAGAGCAGTGAAAGAAAATAACTTTAGATTTGTCTTCATTGATCAACTGCCAAGTAGCCTTAGAAAAATAGCTAATGATTTGCTTAATATTAGAAGCTTCCTTAACTGTAGCTTTACCTAAAAGAGTAGAGTCATCCACAAATTGAAGATGAGAGATAGGTCTAGCTCCATGAGCAATGGTAACTCCCTCAAGGGTTTTGTTTTCCCTCTTTTTGGTTATAGTCCTACCCAAGCATTCAACAAGAATGATGAATAAATAAGGGGATAGCGGGTCACCTTGCCTAATACCTCTGGAAGCTGGGAATGACTGAGAAGGCCTGCCATTGATAAGAACTAAGTAGGAAACTGAAGAGATACATCCCATAATCCAATCCATCCAATCCTTAGAGAAACCAAATTGCCTCAAAACTTTGATAAGGAAGTGCCAATCCACTCTGTCATAAGCTTTGGATAAGTCTAACCGAATGAACATGGAAGGAGAATTTTGCATATCCATGGAATGGATGGCTTCTTGAGCAAGAACTATCTCATCTACTATTTGACGTCCTTCCACATAACCCCCTTGCTCCGGGGAAATAATCTTATGCAAAAGAGGCTTCAACCTTTCTGCCATGATTTTAGTAATGATTTTGAGAAGAACATTACATAAAGCAATAGGTCTAAAAGCTGAGATATGATCAACCTCTTGAGCTTTTGGAACAAGAGTAATATAAGTTTTATTGATAACCTTCAAAATTTCTTTGGCTTTCCTGGCTTCTTCCACCACCTCTAATAAATCAACATGAAGGATATCCCAGAACTCTTGGTAGAACTCAATGGGAAAACCATCAGGACCTGGGGTTTTCCCTTTTTGCATTTTAAAAACTACTTGTTGAAGCTCATTGATAGTAACAGGAGCAGTCAAAATAGAGTTCTCCTCAGAAGTGATAAGAGAAGGGATTGCTTGAAGAACATTTTGTTGTGAAGCTGAGTCAAGAGGAGTAGCAGCAAAAATATTGGAAAAGTAATCAACAACAATAGAGTTCATGCCATCCCAAGTATAAACAACATCTCCAGAATCTGATTTTAAGGAAGAAATAAAGTTGTGAGATCTTCGAGCTAGAAGATATTTGTGGAAGAAATTTGTGTTTCGATCTCCTTCTTTGAGCCATTGAATTCTAGATTTTTGCTTCCATAAGATTTCTTCTCTTTTTTCCCATTCCTCAAGCTGAGTTGTGAGTTTAATTTCATCTGCACTTCTCTTCTCTGTGAGGCCATCTAAACGGATTTTCTTATTCAAATTTTCAAGATGAGCAATAACTTCATGTTTTTTTTATGAACATCCCCAAACTCTTTCCAGTTCCAAGTCTTGATTTTGGATTTAATGTATTGCAGTCTTTTGGCAAAATAGAACATCTTAGTCCCATGCCTAGGTTTACCTTCCTTCCACCATTGTTGCACACGAGGTCTGAAGGAAATGTCTCTAAGCCACATTAATTGAAAATGAAAAGGAGAGAAACTCACATTGGTTTTCCACATTTCCACCATGATCGGCCAATGATCCGAACCAACATTATTAAGAGTCTTCACTTTAGGAATGTGACCATGGATTAAGAAATTTTCAGAGAGCAAAAACCTATCCAATCTCTCCATTATACAAGCTAAGCCTTGCCTTATGTTAGACCAAGTCATAAGGCCATTATCTGGTTGGATATCCACAAGATGGAGGTTTGCAATATATTCGCTCATGAGGTCAGTGCTTTTGTCCAAATTTCTATTTCCCCCCCTTTTCTCATCCAGAGAGAGGATGGTATTGAAATCTCCTCCGATCAAGATCCAAGCTTTAGGAAAATGAGAGATAATATGAGTAATATCCTTCCACTGTCTTCTTTTTTCCTCCAAAGAAGTCAGAGCATAAACAGTAATGCAGAGCATAATCTGGTTGGAATGTCTACTTTGAATAGCTATAGCCAACAAACCCCAACTGCCAACCATATGGTGAATAACTACCTCTTTTGGGTCCCAAAGACAAGCAATGCCACCCGAAGTCCCTTGGGAGCTGAGGGAAACCACTTTCCAGTGGCCAAATTTTATTGGCAATTGAGTCCATATCCTCCATTGACATCTTTGTTTCTTGAAGGAAAACAAGATGTGGATGATTTATCTGAATCATTCTTCTAATTTCATTTTGTTTTGAAAGACTCCCTTTGAGTCCTCTAATATTCCAAGTGATGATCTTCATTAATACCGGGGCTAAAAAAGTTGGGAAGGGCATTAATCTTACCTTCCTCTACAAGCTTTTCACCTTCTTTTACCATATGATATTGATTGGTCTTGCGACCTGCTTTTTGATTAGAATCCATCTTCAATTTTTTTCCCTGTTTCTTGACTTATTCCAATTGAATCTGAGATGGCTTCTAACCTTGAAGAATGCTCGTACACAGCCAAAATTTTACTAGATGGTTCAACGGAGTCTATATTGGGACCTGCATTATTTGAAGTTTTGACATTTGAAAGATTGTTTTTCTTGTGTAAATTTTCTCCTTTTTTTCTGTTGAAAACCTTTGATTTGTTGGTTTGTCTCCGAGTTCTTCCCTTCATATTTAAATTGTGTTTCTAAGATTTTAGTTTCCATTATTTCCTCTTCCTCACTTGGGACATCATTTGTGGAAAGGATTTCAAACATTTAGCGAGATGACTTTGATTGATCCTTCATAACTGGTTTTTTTGAGTGTTCTTCTTCTTAGGTATTTGGAAACCTGCTGAGTTTATATCTTCTTTCTTTTGATCAGGAATTTTATTTGGGCAAGCACTGGCCAAATGACCATATTCATGGCAAATTCTACAATGAAAAGGAATGTTCTCATAGTCCACTACTTGCTCCCAAGTGTCTTCCCCAAATTGTAATGTGATATTTTTAGGTAGGGGTTTGTCAAAATCCATTAAAACACAAATCCGAGCATAAATAATATGTTCAAAATTTTGAGTACAATCAACGAGTCATCATAAAAGTTCCTAAAGAGTTTCCAATTGAAGAAAAAATAGTAGGATTCCAAAATTCAATAGGGAGGCCAAAGAGTCTAACCCACACGGGAGCTATAGAAGGCATCTCTTCTTCGACTTTAAATTTAGTATGCCGGGGCTTCATGAAAAGCCCTGCCCTTCCAAAAAACCAAGGACCCCCTTGAAAAGTTTTCTCTCTATCTTCATTATTAGCAAATAAAACAAGAAAATAACCATTTGGATAAATAGAGATTTGTAACTCACCTTTAGTTTTCCAGACTTTTTGCTAGCCCGGACTTTGAAAGCTAGATAGACTCGGACGAAAACCCACGAACCGACAAATTAGTCCTCTTTTTTCCAAATCTTCAATGCCAGTCTGAATGTTACCCATATCAAGCTTAACAATAGGAGTTCCATCAGCTTGCTTTAAGACATCCTGACTCCATTTTCCTGGGATCAATCTTAGGCATTCTTAGAGGTTTATGGGAAGCCCTAAGATTGATATTAGCATTGGGCTGAGGCTGTCCACCATGAAGGGCATCCCTAAAATTCATTTTTGGGATTGAGTCTTCGAAATTCTTACCCTTGACAGGGGTTTTCATAGTAGAATTATTTTGTGGGTGCACCTTAGCACCAGATTCACTTGAGATATGAGCCATTTTTTGATCAACTACTTGAAACTTGTTTTGTGATCTCTTTAATCCTTGCCCTAGACGTCGTGGAAAGGTATGGTTTTCACTTTTCTTTTGTGCAGCAAATTGGAAGCCGTTGTCACTCAAGTTCATAGTATGATCTATTGAAAGATAAATTTCTAACCCATATTGGATCCCCTGCAACATTTCTTGCTAAAATATTGAGCATAAACCACAAAAATATTGGTCGCTAGGGCCCGAAGGCCCTAAAAACCAACCTCTGGAGCTGCTTGCACTCAACCCAGATGAAACCCTCGCATAGCCGCTTGCCAAATATCTCGTTCACACATAGGGATGCGCTAGGATCTGTGTTGCTCCAAATGATATGAAAATTGGTGGAGACGTTCTAGGGTTTTTCAGGCATCTACCCTCAAAATTTTAGCTCAATCCGAGTCCGGATGAGTGAGATATGGCCAAAACGAGTTCGATAGTTTGGGCAGTCTTGCGAAAAACATCTAAATCTCATATAACTTATTTTCATAACACTCTTTCTAAAATAAAATAAATCTAAATACTTATGTTCATAACTCAATAGCTACAAGCTTGACAGCTATCTTATAATAATTTCCAGTACAATCAATCAAACCAAAGTAAATATAAATACATTGCTTTTTCCATGGTGTGGGTCTTCAAGGACACAATTGCACTCATTTCACACCTTTTAAGTGTTGAAGTATTTCGAACACCACCCATTCAGACTTAGGCAATAAATTAGAGACTTAGGAAGGGATCAGCTTGGCCTCTTAATTACACTATATGATAGTCAACCATGCACAAAAAAACCAGCAAAACAAAAATACATATAGAATGCACAATTTTAATGAGAAATTTGACCTTAAATGTTCAATCATTTATGTACAGAGAAAGATAACTGATAAAAATAGAAGCAACGTATTTCTCCTAAAAACGTTCACATGGATTACATATTGACGATGGCAAAGAAAACATGTGCAGACCATAACACATTTTCTTAATTGACTCTTGCAAGGTTTTTATGTGGAACAAAGAGAGCACAAACACAACCCTAGCTTTTACCCAACACTCAAAGAAATTTAGTTGTAGTCGTTAGTTCTGATTTTTGTCTTAAGATCTGTTACATAGATGATATTTTAAATTTAAATATTAAATTCTTAAGTCTTCAACTCTCAGATATTAAGCTTTTTTAGTATTATAAAAAAATTAGGTAATTATAAGCTTATTTGATATTACCCAAACGTTCGCTCAGAGATTGGGGAATTTTGTATTTTGTTTCCTTTCAAAACAAAACTGTGAAGTCTTCTTCTTATATTCGTATAGTAAAATCATTATCAACTGAGCTTCGACAGTAAATTAAAAACTTAAAACTCCAACTCTCTAATGATATATTTTTAAAAAACAAAATTTAGATAAATAAAATCTTAAACCCTACATTACCCAGACGTTCTTAAAATAAAAAGGAAAGCTTAGTATTCTAATTTCTTTTAAAAATTTATTCTCCTCAGGCCATTCTACAGTTTTACCCATTCATTTCCATAAACAAGACAAATTTTACAGAAGACCGACCTGGTTTCACACACACTACAGATGATAAATAATGGAGACGTCTATGGCTCTGGTCTCACAAATGCTGCTAATGGAAAATAATGGTGACGTCTCTGGCTCTGTCATGCCCCAACAGAGGAAAAAGACTTATCACGACAAATCCTCGTCCAAAAAAAATATGCTCAAACCTTAATCTTTCCATCTATATAAAGAAATCCCCACGAGCTGATAAAATGACACCTCACAAAAGACGTGTCCAGGTGGTGAAGGCATTTCCATCCGAATGGTTGTTGGAAACTTATTAAATTTATCTTTATTAAAATAAAAATGGTCTTACCTAAGCCTCCCTTATTATATATTTATTATATTATTTTTATTTAAAATTATTTAAAACATTTAACTTGCTCTTCGTATTAGTTGAAACATTGACCAAGCTTGCTAACCATGTGAATACTCGACATGTGATTTAACAAATATTAAAAGGAATAAGTCCTTAAAAAGTAAATCTCTCATTAATTTTATTATTTTATTTATTACATAATTTATTATTATATATATTATTATTATTATATATATATATATATATATATATTTTAACAAATTTAGATATACTCTTATAAATATATCTCTTTTTATTTTTATATATTTATTATTATGTTATTATTTTTTATAAATATATATATAATATATATATATATATATATATATATATATATTTTTTATTTTTTTTTAAAGAAAATTTGGACTTTAATTCAGTGGTAGATGACATGTGACTACAAGATAATGACAAGCAACTCGCAAACACATAATCAAGTATATATTCTAAATGACAAGCAGAGTGCAATGCATATGCAGATCCTACGATGGGCTTCCATGTACCCACGGACCAAGGTGCTCTCGGCACGACATCATGTCCAACATACCTAGCGTATCCAATCGTTGTCAAGTCAGTGGGTGGGTTTTTCTCCTCTATTTTTTGCATGAGCCTTGTGCCTGCAACACAAACTAAATACAGAATCACATTCTTCCAAATAAAGTAAACATAAATAGCGGGGATGTGACATACTCCCCCTCTTAGGATTAACACAGTCCTTGTGTTAGCTAGAAAATTAGATATATGCAAGTTAAAACTTTCTTAAATATTCAAACAACTAAAAGAAAAATTATATAGCAAGCATGACTGATATGAATAACAAGTCTTATCACGACATCATATATAAAGAAAAACTACTTAATAGCATGTTTGATATGCATAACAAGTCCCATCATGGTATTACATAAAAGAGATGTTTACATCTTAAACATAAAATAGCTAATTGTCTTTTGATATCAATTTTCAAACAAGTATGGAAACTGGTTTCTCATTCTAGAAACATCCTCCCAGGTGGTATTCCTTTTGGAATACTGATCCCACTGAACCCTACATTACTCTACAGTCCTCTTTCTTAGTTGTTTGGTTCTATAACCTAGAATTTTTATAGGCTGAACTTCAATGAGCTGCGGGTCCGACATCTGCAAATAAGTTACATCCAAAATGTGGGATGGGTCAGCTACATATTTGCATAGGAGGGATACATGGAAAACACTATGGATTTTTGATAGATTCGGTGGCAATGCGAGTTTGTAGGCAACATGACTGATTTTGGCAATTATGTCAAAAGGACCTACAAACCTAGGACTTAATTTGGTGGATTTTATGGAACTTTTGGTGGGCTTAACCCTAAGGAAGACTTTATCACCAACGACAAACTCACGGGGTGTTCTTTTAAGGTCAACATAACTTTTTTGACGGTCAGCGGCTTCCCGTAGTCGTTGGAGAATTTCCTTAAGTTGGATTTCCATATGCTTTACAACTTCAGGACCGATCACCTCTCGATCGTCCAAATTATCCCACGTTAATGGTGTCTTACACCTTCACCCATATAGGGCTTCAAAAGGGGCCATGCCCAACGTGGTATGGTAGTTGTTATTATAAGCAAATTCCACCAAGAAGAGATAATCTTCCCATTTGCTTTGGTGGTCCATACAATACATGTGTAGCATGTCTTCAAGCACTTGATTGACCCTCTCGGTCTGTCCATTCGTCTCTAGATGATAAGCAGTGCTAATATTGAGCTTTGTTCCCCAAGCTCGGTGTAAAGCTTACCAAAACTCTAAGGTAAATCGTGAGTTCCTATCTAAAATGATTATTTCAAGAAATCCATGTAATCTCACAATTTCTCGTGCAAATTTCTATGCTATTGCAGAAGCATCATCATGCACACTTCCTAGTATGAAATGTGCCACTTTGGTTAACTTGTCCACCACTACAAATATTGCATCATGCTAAAATCGGGTTTTTGGAAGACCCACAATGAAGTCCATGGATATTACCTGCCATTTATGTTTTGGTACTTCAAATAGATGTAATTTTCCACCAAGATGTTGATGCTCTGCTTTGACCTTTTGACATTCAAGGCATTTTGCAACAAATTGTACCACATATTTTTTCATTCCAGGCCAAAAATAATATTTTTTCAAGTTTTCCCTCATTTTGACTACCCCTGGGTGAGCAGAGTAGGGAGCATAATGAGCTTCTTGCATAATAGTTATTTTAAGTTCTTCATTATTAGGTACTACTATTATGTCCTAAAAATAAACCAAATCTTGCTTAATACTATAGTCCCCATGTCGATTGGGTTCTTGCTCAACCTTGTTACGACATGACTTGCAAAACTCATCATTCTTCTGCATTTCCATAATTTGTTCTTTCAACCCATATTGACATATTGTATAAGTTGCTATATGTCTTCTCCTACTGAGAGCATCTGCCAACTTATTTTCTTTTCCCTTGATATACTCAATACCAAAGTCATATTCAACCAAAAACTCCATCCATCTTCGTTGTCGGGCATTTAGCAATGGTTGTGTAAAAATATATCTCAAACTTTGGTGATCAGTCTTAAGTTCAAAATATTTTCCTAATAGATAATGCCTCCACATTTTAAGGGCATGAACCACTGCTACTAGTTCCAAATCATGTGTAGCATAGTTTATTTCATGTTTCTTGAGCTTTCGGGACTCATATGCCACTACAACTTCATCCTGCATCAATACTCCCCCTAATCCCTCTAATGAGGCATCAATACACACTGTAAATGATTTATTTAGATCAGGTATTCTTAGTATAGGTGCAGTTGTTAGTTTCTCCTTAAGAGTTATGAAAGCTTCTTCACACTGGGTTGTCCATCTAAATGCTTTCCCCTTCTTTTGCAAATTAGTTATGGGATAAGCAATTTTTGAGAACCCTTTCACAAATCATCGATAGTAACTAGCCAATCCCATAAAACTTCTTACCCCTGACACATTGGTTGGAGCTGGCTAGTCTATTATGGCCTCAATTTTCTTGGGATCTACAACTATTCCTTTAGCTGATACAATATGCCCCAAGTATTGTACTTGTGGTGTGTAGAATTCACATTTGGACAATTTACCATAAAGTTGATTTTTTTGAAGAACATCTAATACTATTCTCATATGTTCATCGTGTTCTTCTCTACTCTGGGAGTAAATCAATATATCATCCAAAAATATGAGCACAAATCGGTCCAATTTCTCTCGAAACACACTATGCATTAAATTCATGAATGCAGCTGGTGCATTAGTCAAACCAAATGGTAATATTGTGAACTCATAATATCCATATCGAGTTCGAAAAGCATTTTTATAAGTATCTTCTTCCCGGATTCTTAGTTGGTGATATCCTAATCTGAGATCAATTTTAGAAAAGATGGTGGCTCCCTTAAGTTGATCAAATAGGTCATCAATTCTAGGCAAAGGATACTTATTCTTGATAGTCATTTTGTTGAGCATTCTGTAATCAATGCATAATCTTAAGGAACCATCTTTCTTTTTAACAAATAAAACTGGTGCTCCCCATGGTGACACACTGGGTTTTATGTGCCCTTTCTCTAGCAAATCTTGCAGTTGAGTTTTAAGTTCTTGTAACTCAAGTGGTGTCATACGATATGGGGTTCAAACAACTAGAGTTGCTCTTAGCACAAGTTCTATTGAAAATTCAAACTCCCTTTTAGGTGGTAATCCTAGAAAATCCTCAGGAAAAACATCCCTATACTCACCTAGTACTAGATATTGTTGGAACAATGCTGAACTTAAATCAGTTTCCTCCTTTTTATTCATCTTTACTACATACAACTTACATCCTTTCCTCCACGCTTTCTTGGCTTGCATACTGGTTATCAAATGAGGCTCGAGAGATGTTCTATTGCAATAAATACGGATTCTTTGATTAGAATCATTTGTAAAATCCACCCATCTCTCTTCAAAGTTTAGCAATGCTTTATGAGCCTTAAGCCAATCTACTCCTAGGATTATATCAAATGCATGTAAGGGAGCTACATATAAATGCCAGTTGATTTTTCCTTGAGGTATTTCTATCTGTGGTTCAAATAAACATTGGTTGACTAAATAAGTTTATCCTGAGCCATACTCAACTTGCCACCCATTTGCCAAAAACCCAGGTTTAACAGGTATATCCCTTAAAATATTGTTTGAAATAAAACTATCTGTAGCTCCACTATCAATTAGAATGTTTACATCTCTTTTGCCTATTTTTCCCTTAATTAAAAATGGAGTAGTTTTCCCTATAAGGTTAGGGTTACCTATGGCAACAAATATTTTGTGAGGTGCTTCATCAGTGGGGTTCCTACGATCTGCTCTTTTTTGGCATTGCTTGGCAAAGTGGTCCAGTGCTCCACATGTAAAACATGCATTGGGTCCATCATTCTTTTTTTGTCATATTCCTTGTTCTGGTTTCCATTTTTGCCTTGTTCTCTATTATTATTTTTCTTTTCTTGAAAATTCCTTCGATCTGACTACCCTTTGTACCCTTGGTTTCTACCCTTGTTCCTATTGTCATTCCTGATGTGACCCCTATCTCTGTATTTCTTGTTTTATTCCATACCTCGATTCTGCTAAGGATACCTTCTCTTCCTTGAATTATCCCTTTCTTGCTGGTAGAAAGATTTTACCTCTTTTTGGCTCGATTCCTCATATCGAGCAACATCATAGGCAACAGATAGTGTTTGGGGTACTTTCCTTCCTACAGGTTGACTATACTTTGGGTGCAGCCCCATAACAAATTTATGTGCTTTAAACTTCTCTTGCCCATCAAACTCTGGGGCATACTTAAGTAATTGCACAAACTTTTGGTAATACTCAATTACCGTCATGTTGCCTTGATGCAAATTTGTAAATTCCTCGTGTTTCTCAATATAAAATTGTTCTGTAAGGAAATGGATTTTGAATTCTCTCTCAAATTCTTCCCAAGGTATATCTGCTACCTCTTTCTGAGTAGCTTTCTTGTATGTGGTCCACCAGGTCTTGGTAGGACCTTCTAAATGAGTAACTGCCCATGTGGTTTTTGATTTAGAATAAAGGGGTTGAATGGAAAAATACCCCTCGGCTTCACTTATCCAATTAACGATGATTTCTCCATCACCACTTCCATAAAATTTAGAGATGTCCAACGTCTTTATCTCTTTTTACAATTCTTCACCCACTTTCCTCCTCGAGGATCCCTCTAGGAATTGACTTACATTACTATTTATATTTTTTTGAGTCAGCTTTTTGATAACCTTTTGTTGTTGGATGATCAATTTTTGTTGCTGGGCCATCTGTACCCATTGCTGATCTAGATGTTCACTCAACTGAGCTCTCTGAGTCTCCATCCATTCATGTTTTTGATTCAGTTGATCTTGCATGAGCTGAATCATACGAGCCATGTTCTCATCATTCTGATTGGCTCTCACAGCTATAGGCTCTTTTTCCTTTATTATCACCCAACATGGTGTTTCAGCAGGTTGCACCCTTTCTGACTTCTTCATGTGTCATCTTGGTCCCTTCCTTGGAACCTCTGCAATCCTCTCTTGCATATTTATACTGGCCCTCCGTGAGGTACCTGCCATAACTAGCATCAACAAATTTTTATTAGAACAACTATGCTAGCCAGGGTTTTGTAAACCTAGGCTCTAATACCAATTGTCACAACCCAATAATTTCACAATAAAAAGTTTCTTGTTTTGAACATTATTATTGATACTCTACCCAAATTGATGTTAGATCAGGCATAAATTTTTCTGCACTTCAATACTTAGTTACCATTGCAGCTGGTGTCCTAAGTTCTTAGGATCGGCCAACTCCTACAATATATTGCCTATTAAAATCCCAAATCCTTACTCGAGTTGATCTGGATTCGACGTGGGGTTGTCCTTTTAGGGCCCATATCACTTGAAATGATGGACGTTGTAATCCCTTGCCCAAAGCATTACGATTCTCAATCCTAGATTTACATTGGTCCTCCGACCTGTTTGCTTTGGGACCAGTGTTATTATGTCTATGCTAGTCATTGACCCTCTACTAAGGTTTAACTTAAGTCCACCATCGCATGACTTTATGGAATAGGTGTTTAAGACCCATCCTCGGATGATGACAATGCTGCCCATACCATCTACCGTTGGATCTTTCAACATCATGGTTAGCTCTCTAACCATGATTCCTATTGGCTAATCCTCATCCAGAGAGAACTGATAAAGACCTGCACATGCCAATTGACTATTTTCCTAGAGCATCATCCCATATCGATGCTCTTTACTATCAACAACTAGTACCACTATCCATAATAGCTAGAGAAAGGATAACACAGTCACACATTAGACATCTTAGAGGTTTAATATGGTTGGGTGGGCTTAGTCCTTCCTTGACTAGACCCAGAGAGTATATATATATTTTTGATATTTTTCTTGGTTTTAAATTGAGCAAAATTCATAAATCTATTAATATTTTATAATAAAATCTAAAAGATAAAACTCCCTTAAACATAAGCCTTTATATTAAATGCTATTCTAAAGCTTGTATTTCAACCAAATGATTTTAAACATATAAACCAATCGAGTTATCCTGATAATATTGATATAAACAATTCACATTAAACATATAAACCAATCGAGTTATCTTGATAATATTAATATAAACAATTCACATTAAAGCTAATATTATTATCACTTAAATTCAACATTAATAAATCTAAGAAAAAATTGTTCTTTATCATGTGATGTGAAAACTCTTCTTAAAAGAAAATGTATCATAGACTACCATATGAAAGACTTTCACAATTATTTAAA
Organism: Wollemia nobilis; assembly: GCA_028583015.1. Lineage (NCBI taxonomy): Eukaryota > Viridiplantae > Streptophyta > Pinopsida > Araucariales > Araucariaceae > Wollemia > Wollemia nobilis. Next base: position 16,537,331 of record JAQPPZ010000136.1, on the reverse strand, counting down.
AGATATATTCTCAACTTCGAAACCCAAATTTTATATGATGTTTTCTTAAGTCAGAAAATATTAACTCATTACATTCCCTAAACCTTTTATTCCATGACTTAAAAAAATTGGTTTAATTTATTAAAATAATTTCTATCAATAAATATTTTCAACTCAGTTTCGCAGAGAAGGATCTAATATTCTTTGTTCTTAGGGTAAATATTATGGCCATTATTCTATTTGAAATCATCGTCTAAGATAGTATATTAAGGCTTCAAGTCATTTCTTCAATTAAGATAAACAAAACACAACATTGTTGTTTTAAAATTAAACTTTAATCTATTTAAAATTCAATTTTCCTATATTAAAACTGCGACATTCATATCAGTGTTCAACAATTCATGTTTTTACTTTTTCTCAACTCTGTATAAATAGTAAGATGACGACTAACATTTCACAGCATCATATCAAGTAATTCCATACATTTCTAAGGAAGTAAACACAATTTTTTTATTTTAAATTTCCAACTTGCATAGTTTTTTTTTAAAACAACAAACTTGATGAAAAACAAGGTATTTCCAGTTTTGGAATTTCATAGTAAATCTACATATAACTTCTTTTCATAGCACTCTTTCTAAAATAAAATAAATCTAAATACTTTTTTTCATAACTCAATAGCTACAAACTTGACAACTATCTTATAATAATTGCCAGTATAATCAATCAAACCAAAATAAATATAAATACATTACTTTTTCCATGGTGTGGGTCTCCAAGGATGCAATTGCACTCATTTCATGCCTTTTAAGTGTTGACACCTTTCGAACACCACCCATTCAGACTTAGGCAACAAATTAGAGACTTAGGAAGGGATCAACTTGGCCTCTTAGTTACACTATATGACAGTCAACCATGCACAACAAAGCCAACAAAATGAAAATACATATAAAATGCACAATTTTAATGAGAACTTTGACCTTAAATGTTCAATCATTTTTGTACAGAGAAAGATAACTGAAATAAAAATAGAAGCAACATCTTTCTCCTCAAAACGTTGACATGGCTTACATACTGATGATGGAAAAGAAAACATGTGTAGACCATAACACATTTTCTTAACTGATGCTTGCAAGGTTTTTATGCGGAATAAAGAGAGCACAAACGCAACCCTAGCTTTTACCCAACACTCAGAGAAATTTAGTTGTAGTATTTAGTTTTGATTTTTGTCTTAAGATATGCTACATAGATGATATTTTAAATTTAAATATTAAATTCTTAAGTCTTCAACTCTCAGATATTAAGTTTTTTCAGTATTATAAAAAAAATTAGGTAATTATAAGCTTATTTGATATTACCCAAACGTTCACTCAGATATTGAGGAATTTTGTATTTTGTTTCCTTTCAAAACAAAACTGTGAAGTCTTCTTATTATATTCATATAGTAAAATCATTATCAACTGAGCTTTGGCAGTAAATTAAAAACTTAAAACTCCAACTTTCTAATGTAAATTAAAAAAAAAATTAGATAGATAAAATCTTAAACCCTACATTACCCAGACGTTCTTAAAATAAAATGGAAAGCTTAGTATTCTGATTTCTTTTAAAAATTTATTTTCCTTAGGCCATTCTACAGTTTTACCCATTCATTTCCATAAACAAGATAAATTTTACGGAAGACTGACATGGTTTCACAAACACTGCAGATGATAAATAATGGAGACGTTTATGGCTCTGTTCTCACAAATGTTGCTGACAAAAAATAATGGTGACGTCTCTGGCTCTGTCACACCCCAGCAGAGGGAAAAGACTTATCACGACAAATCCTCATACAAAAAAAAACATACTCAAACCTTAATCTTTCCATCTATATAAAGAAAGCCCCACGAGTTGATAAAATGACACCTCACAAAAGATGTGTCCAGGTGGTGAAGGCCTTTCCATCCGAATGGTTGTTGGAAAATTTATTAAATTTGTCTTTATTAAAACAAAAAGGGTCTTACCTAAGCCTCCCTTATTATATATTTATTACATTATTTTTATTTAAAATTATTTAAAACATTTAACTTGCTCTTCGTATTAGTTGAAACATTGACCAAGCTTGCTAACCATGTGTATACTCCACATGTGATTCAAATCTTAAGAAATAAGTCCTTAAAAATTAAATCTCTCATTAATTTTATTTATTTTATTTATTACATAATTTTATTACATTTCCTCTCTTTTTTTTTAATTTAGATATACTCTTATAAATATATCTCTTTTTATTTTTATATATATTTATTATCATGTTATTTTTAAAAAAATATATAAATAATATATATTTTATTATATCTTTAAAAAAAAAAAAATGGACTTTAATTCAGTGGTAGACGACATGTGACTACAATATAATGACAAGCAACTCGCAAATAGATAATCAAGTATATATTCTAAATGATAGGCAGAGTGTAATTCATATGCAGATCCTACGATGGGCTTCCATGTATCCACGGACCAAGGTACTCTCGGTACGACATCATGTCTAGCATACCTAGAGTATCCAATCATTGCCAAGTCAGTGGGTGGGTTTTTCTCCTCTATTTTTTGCACGAGCCCTGTGCCCTCAACACATAAACTAAACATAGAATCACATTCTTCCAAATAAAGTAATCATAAATAGTAGGGATGTGACATAGGATATGGTGGGGTAGCAACCCACTAGGCAAAGCTAGGGATGGGGCAGTAGGAGCAGAGGCAACTGAGGCAGTAGATACTCAAGGGCGATGAGTTCACTAGTAGACAAATGGTGGATGGGACGAGGGCACAACCATAGAGGAGGAGCCCTAGGCTAAGGAGGAGGGCAAGGAGGAGCTGGATGATGAGACCTCATAGCTCAGAGCCTAGGTGGTTAGCTTGCAATCATAGTTGGGGACCACTCAGATGCAGATTTTGGGGAGGGACACCTCCATTTCCACTCTATAGGCATAACTTAGAGCAGCTCAAGATCAACTTGCAGAGGGATAGACTCAGTGGCGCAGATACCAGGAGGAGAGGACTCTTCACCTGGCATAGATTGATAGTGCCACTCTAGCTCTAGAGAAGATGATGCTTGAGCGAGATCTTCTACAGTCTTAGCTAGACCTCAGGACTCAGGAGAGGGATCTGATGATCACACGAGGTGAGACCTCGACTCCACAGGCTGCTCCTATGGCTCCATTTGTATAGGGACCCATAGGTTTGGACCCATCTATGAAGATCAGGAGACTACAGGCTCTAGTTCAGACTCATATTAGGCAATGTGCTTCAGATGTGGCCCACATCACTCTCCTAGAGGGAGAGGTCACACTCCATGGTGGTGAGATTCCAGAGAGATCCATAGCTCTAGGGACTCAGAGGACTCGAACATGGGAGATAGGGTAGTCCTCAGCTCGGCCCAACCACAGGACTCATAGGTCTAAGAGGTCCACCAGTACCAGCTCTAGGTGGACTCACCGAGAGGGTGGAGGTGATGGAGGAGCCTCACAGATAGGGGGTGCAGGCTAGTCATGATTATGCATTGGGCACATTGTATCATTTTTTAGTGTAAGGTCTGAGGACCTACACATTTGTAGCCTATGGGCATTTTGGGCACACCTATGTACTCTTTGAGACACACATATATATATGATATGACATTGGATTTATGACTCATTATATGTGTACATTTATTTATTTTATGTTTATGAGATGCATATGGATGCAATGCTTATATGTTATGTTTATCTGATGCTATATGATGTGATGTATGGATGACATGCACTAGCTAGATGATGGATGTATGACTAGATATTGTGATCTAGATGTGTAGATGGACTACTATGATGTATGCATATGGATGCAATGTTTAGATGTTAAATGCATGTTTAATTTGATTTACTTGTATGCATTTAATTTATGATGTTATGATATGATGAATGCAATGTATGTAATGCATTATTTACATGATGATGATCTAATGTAAATGAACCTGTATGCTTTAATCACTTAAAACATAAGGAATGAATGCAATATGAGTTAACAATCTAATGGATGACACCACAGAATGTATAACAATCATGAAATGTAATTGATATATCTTATCATAAGAATTAATCAATTAGACATCCATATGTGAGATGAAATGATGTATTGTTTCTATTCATAAGCTTTTGTAATTTAAAAGATATGCACAACATAGTCAGTGGTCGTCTAAATATCATTGTTGATATCCATCCGGTATCTAACCTATGTTATGAACACCCCTTAACAAACAAAATCTTATAAAAATAAGTTGATAATTGATTGATTGATGTGATTTTTGCTATTTGGGAATTTTTGAGGTTTTCCATGAGACTCAAACACCCTAGTTGACTTATCAAAAGTTGTATAATGACTATACTAGACTTCTGAAAGATAAAGTTTTTGCTATGAAAGACCAAGCTATTCATTATCCCTGTGTGTGCAAATGAATATATTAGATGAGACATAAGACTACCTCATTGCCAGGCGGGATTCATTCAGCCCATTGTTGTAATGAGGATCACCACATGTCCACCCGATCCTAGGTTTGGACTTAGTTGGACTAGACCACTAGGAAATACAAGCCACCTAAAGCTAGCTCATTTGTGAATTGCTTAGACCTACCCCAATGTCAGGTGGGATTCATTCAGCCCATTGTTGTATTGGGGATCACTCCATGATTTTTGAGTATTGACCATTCCAGGGATTCAAGCTCACCCCCTTCTTTTCTTCAATTTATTGGGATACTTGCTCATATATAGTGATAAAAATCACTGTTTATTTTGTATTTTGTTTTTATTTTGTTTTGAGCAAGGGATTTGATTTGATTTTGGGATTTTTCTCCTTTTTTGTAAGCAAGGGATTTCTTCGGGTAGGGGGAACTTGTCCTTTTTCCAATGACCACTACTCTAGACCATTGCGCCTCACAAATGAGCAAGTAACAAAACCTTTCGCTTAAGGTGACTAGGACCACTTTGTAGTGTTCATCCTTCCTTACCCTAATTAGGATTGTTAATGTGTTTGATTAGTGATGGGATTATGATATGCTAAGTGCTATCAAAACTAGACCTCATCTACAAAAGCAAAGCAAGATTTCTACTAAATTTGAGAAGACCACTAGGTATGGTTGAATGACCAAAAACCCTAGTATATTCTTCATAGCAATAGGAGGGGTTGTGTTGAGAAACACAATTACTCACAAGGGTGATGGATGATGATGATGCATAGATGCATGATTGAAATACAAACGTGGTGTCATTTGTAAGATTGCAAACACAACCTATCCTAATGCAAGTGCGATGGATGGAAATGCCTAATGCAATGCAATTAAATGAAATGCATGTGCAAAATGAAATGCATGATGCAAATGTTTTTGAAGTTTTGAATATTTTGCAATATTTTTAGATTTTATTGCTTTTTGATTTTTATGGATTTTGAAATTTTCCATATTTTTGAAATTTTGAATTATTATGTATGGAACGCCTTAAGATGAAGGATGTTGAGAGGTTCAGGCTCTTCAACACCTTCAAGCGATGTCAAGTGATACGTTCCAGGTCCAATCTACTCTGAGATGATATATGGACCTAACTAGTTAGCCATAAATTTATCTCGCAAGTGCGGTGATAGGTTTGAGTTCTGTTGGTTCTCTTTCAGCACAAGATCACCAACTTTAAAGTCTCTCAGATGGACTTTATTATTGTAAGCTCATTTTAAGCACTCTTGATAAACGTGGAGATGCTCAAGGGCATTCACGCGATGTTCATCAAGAAGCATCAATTGATCAAGGTGAGCTTGTCATGCAGTGTCATCATCGATGAACTCTTTCAATGCGATGCATAGCATTGGAATTTCCAACTCTAAGGGCATAATGGCCTCAATGCCATATACTAGAAAAAATGGGGTTGCCCTAGTGGGTATCCGTATGCTAGTCCTGTAAGCCCATAATGCAAGGGGTAGCTGGATGTGCCAATATTTGTGGTTTTCTTGTACCATATTTTTCAAGATGGCTACCACTATCTTGTTTGAAGCCTCAGCTTACCCGTTTGCCTACGGATAGTATGGAGTCACAAAATTATGTTGTATATTGTACTTGGATGTCAAAGCCCTTATAGTTTTGTTCTTGAATGACGTTCCATTATCCGAGATTATTTTGGATGGTATCCCAAAATGACTAATGATATTGTGAAGTATAAACTCCGTAATACATGCTCTAGTTGTCATTGTTAAAGGGATTGCTTCCACCCACTTTGTAAAATACTCAGTAGCCATTATAATAAATGTATGTTGACCTGATGATAGGGGAGAGATCTTACCGATTAGATCTAAACCCCACTGAGAAAATGGCCAAGCCACTTGAATGGGTTGTAAGGCCTATGATGGCAAGTGCATAAGATTAGCATGATGCTGACATTTGATGCATTTCTTGACATACATGGTGCAATCCTTCTCCATAGTGGGCCAATAATAACCCATTTGAAGGATGCACTTGATAATGGCCATGCCACTAAAATGGCCACCACATGTACCATCATGAGCTTACAAAATTGCCCAAGATGATTCTTGGGGCTCAAGACAATGAAGGAGAATTCCATCATAGCTTCGATGGTACAAGATGTCTCCTAGAAAGACATACTTTGTCACTTTCTATATGAATGTGCACTTTGCGACATATGATAATCCCTGAGGGATTAAACCAAGCTTCAGGAAGTCATGTAATTATGACATCTAATCTTGATAAGCTTCTACCTTGATTGACAAGATGACTTGTTCCCCTGGTGTTTTTCTATGTGTGAATGTAGACTAGGATACAACCTTGTGGTGAATGGTGGTGCCATTCCCTATAGGACCCTATGAGATCAAAGACCCCTAGGGTGCCTTCTTGAGAAAGTATCTGGCTTTATAGAACCACTCATGGTTTGGTTCTATATGAATCATGTTGATTAATTCCTTGTTATTGAAAGCCTCACGTTGCATCATGACATGCGATAGCATCTTTACATGAATGGTAGTAAAATTGGTAGATGGATTCTAAGGGATTAAAGATCCCAAAGATGCCATAGTGTCTACAAATCTATTTGATGTATGAGGGATTGCCTCGATGTCATACCACTCTAGCTAGGCTAGATAAGTGTCAACAAGATCCTTATAAGCTTTTAGGATAGGACACCTACATTGAAAAAGTCCCTTCACTTGATTGACTATGAGAAGGGAATCACCAAAGATGTTTAATCTTTTAATCTTCATGGTGATAGTTGTTTGGAGGCCCAAGATTAGGGCTTCATATTCAACATTGTTATTGGTACAAGGAAAGTCTAGCTTAAATGACAAGGGCATTGGAGCACCTTGTGGCATGAAGAAGATAATTCCTGCACCACCCCCTTGCTCACACTTCGAACCATCGAAGAACAAAGTCATGTCAACTTTGTTATCTGGTTCTTCGAGTTTGGGAGATTTTGATAATGCAAATACTACATCATCAGGAAGCTCTATGGTGAGAGGCCTACTATTCTTGAGAGGTGCCTCTACTAGCTGATCAACTATGACCTATCCCTTGATGGAATTTTGGCTGATGAATTCCAAATCAAATTCTATCAATAGCATGATCCACTTTGTAGTACGTGTATTATGATATGTCTTGCTCATCATATACTACAAAGGATTTTGTTTGGATATCACATACATCATATGACTTAGCATGTAATGATGCAACTTCTTCATTGCAAACACCACTACTAAACATAACTTCTCCATGTATGCATACCCTAGCTCATAACTCACCAAGGTGCGACTGATGTAATATATCACTTGCTCTTTGTCTTGCATGTTCTTTTGGGCTAACATAGTTCCCAATGCAAATTTAGTAGCTGATATATAGCAAGAAAGGCACATCTGGTCTTGGTGGAGCTAGCACTGGTGATGTTGCTAGGTATTGCTTAATTTTAGTGAAGGCCACTTGACAGTCCTCATCCCAATTGAATGGGACCCCCTTGTGTAGTAGTCGATTCATGGGTCAGCATTTGTCCGATAATTATGCGATAAATCACTTTATGGATGCTACTTTGCCCTGTAGGCTTCTTAGCTCTTTGATATTTGTGGGAGGATGCATTTCTAATATGGCCTTGACCTTCGCTAGGTCAACTTCGATCCCTCATTTTGAAATGATGAATCCCAAGAGCTTTCTTGAAGTTACACCAAATACGCACTTCTTGGGATTCAACCTGACATTATGCTCTATCAGGTGATCGAAGACCTTCCTCAGGACCTCTGCATGCTCTGAACGTAACAATGACTTTGCCAATAAGTCATCGATATAATATTCTAATATTTTGTGCATGTAGTCATGGAAAATGTATGTCATGGCTCATTGATATGTGGCACCAATATTTTTAAGGCCGAATGGCATAACTTTATAATAGAATGTTCCCCATGGCATTGTGAATATGGTTTTGTGCTGGTCTTCGACTTTAATCTAAATTTGATTGTAACCAAAAAATCATCCATAAGGGAGAGCATCTCATGACCTGTAGTTGCATCTACAAGAGCATCTATGTTGGGCAATGAGAATGAATCCTTTGGTGTTGCCTTGTTGAGGTCTCTAAAATCCATACAAATATGGATCCTTCCATCAGGTTTTCCTATAGGTACCATGTTTGATACCCATTCTGGATAGTCGATGGAGATAATGAACTCTACATCCAACAACTTCTACAGCTCATATTTAACCATTAAAGTGACTGTTGGATGCATCTTCCTGAGCTTCTACTTGATAGGTCTTTTGGAGGGATCTAGCGAAAGGTTATGAGTAACCATTTTTGGATCTAGTCCTGACATATCCTTGTATGTCCAAGCAAAGAGATCAGGTCTCTCTTTCAGTAGAGGGATGAGGTTGGCATGCTCATCAGGAGATAGACTCTCTCCAAACTTAACCTTCTTAGGATTAGTGGGATCATCACTGATATCCACATCGAAGGTTTCCTCTACTGACATATGTGATCCCTCCTCAAGCTGGTGAGGTGTAGGAATCAAGTGGATGTCATCATCTGGGTTTAAAGGTCCTACATTAGAATTTCCCTTAGTATGATAAACATCATGTGCACAGCCTAGCACAAAATGGAAAGGTTGCAACATTTCTTCATTAGGGAAGAAATATTCAGGCTCTAGTGGTGAATCAGTATGATCCCAATCAATAGCATCTACATTAAGATACAATGGTTTGGAAGGATCAGCTGGATTATGAAGTGGAGTGGTCAAATCAATGGAGATCATATTGATGGAATGGATTAGATCTCCAGGACCACATGTGTGCAATTCTAACTTATCTGTGCTATTCCCATACCCAAGATGTGGCTCTAGGGGTATGGGGATCTCTGGATCTGGTCTATGAATAGACTAGAAAGTGGGATCACTTGGCTCAAGGAGCTGCATGTATGTCGATAGATCGGGAAGACTATATGATAAATCATATCCAAATTGGGTGGTCTCCCTCTGAGGTGTGGGCCAAGATAGACTCTTTGATACATCTCATCGATGTCAACCAACTCATGATGATGGTGTAAGTAGTGAGGCCTAAGATAGGCTCTCTCGGTCTCATCCTCATCATCACTATCGTATATGAGTCCTTCACCCCTATCGACTAGAATTGGGTGATTAGCAAGATGAGGCCCAAGGTAGGCCCACTCTTCATAGCCACTATCATCAATGAGGGCTCCCTCATTCTCACCCATTATCTCCATGGGTAATAGATGATGTAAATGTAGAGGACCTAAGTAAGCCAACTCAGTTCCATCCTCATATCATTCATTGCTTGAGGATTTCTCATTATCATCTATTCTAGAATCATAATCTGGTCCATCACTTTTGATAATGGACTCTACTTGCACTTCCTCAAAAGCAACTTTTGATTCAGTGTCTATTGCTATACCTAGATTCTGGATCTACATACCAGTGTCATCGGTAGCTTCATGGCTTTCAATGTCCAAGTCGGCTCTTGGATTGTCTCTTGTATTGACCTCTACCATGATGTTATCATGATAGATCTCGGGTGGTTCAATAGAGATGTAGGTTACCAGCCTATTACCCCTTCGTATGTGAGAAGGGTTAGGGTGATAAGGATTCCAATCCACATCATCCCCCAAATTGAGGTTCAGATGATCTAAAGATGCTACTAGGAGCTCATCCTATCCTCTTATATGGTAGCCTAACCTGAACCTATCAGTTGGTAGTTGATATTATGGTTCGATAAGGAATTCGGCACCCTTGCTCGAATAAGCCTAAATCGTAACCATGCCAATGGTAACATTTGAAATAGTGCAAGGTAAATTCAGGGTTAGACAAATAATGAACATTCACCATGAATGGTTCATCATCATCCTCATCTATGGGTATGCGATTTGCAAGTTGATCAAGCCCTCCATAAATGAAGTTTGTTTGGTTGGGTGGCACCCCTAGTGGTACCACCATTCCCATGGGAAAGCGATGGGCTTGAGGATGGCCCATGTCCTGTGTAATTTTGATAAATGGTATGAATGTCACATTCTACATGATATATTCCTCTAATCCAGGATTAACCAAATGTATGGTCACTTGCGGTGCAGATGACCCTATTGAAGAAGTAGGTGAGGTAGGTTGAGGTGCCTCCTCGACTTGATTTTGAGCATCCCCTTCATCCATGGGACTAGGAACCTCGATAGTTGCTACCTTGGGTGCTTGCTTTGACTCTTTTTCACCCATAACTACCTTAAGCTTCTTGTCATTCCTAAGCATCTTGGATGTCATAGGTTTTGTTGAAGCTGTTGTTGTGTGCTCTGATAGTTGTGGTGCTGTCATGGAAGGTCCTGCACACACTCCTTTTAATTTACCTTCTGGATGTTTGATTGGTGATGTCAGCCGTATATCCAGATGCATTGAGGGGAGAATGAAATCTCTCAGGTAAATCTTCTAAGTTCACATATTTGAATGGCTCCTCATCGGAAGGAACCATGTGAACTTGTCCCTCATGTATATATTTAATACATTGATGTAAAATCGAGGGAATGCAATGCATTTCTCTAATCCAAGGCCTCCCTAAGAGGATGTTATACTGCATGGTACCTTCTATCACATGACACATCATAGGGATGGTCTTCAGTCCAACCTAAATCGGAAGAACTATAGTACCTACCATTGAGCATAGCGCATCGTTAAATGCTCTCAAGGTGAAGGTAGAAGGTACAATGTGTGACTTTGGAAACTTTAGATGTGTCAATGCCTTGGTAGTAATAATGTTGATTGATGACCCTATGTCAATAAAAACCTATTTGAATGGTGTGTGATTAACACACGCAATTATATGTAGTGGTGGGTCCACTATAGTAGTGGAGACCATCTTAATCTCATGATCATTAAATTGAATCATCGGTTCACTACACTACACATGTCCCACAAAGTTTGTAAATGCTTCAGGGTCCTAGGACTAAACTTCGATAGACCTTAGGATGTCCATGAGCGTCTCCCTATGCTTAGGAGACTATTGAATCAGTTCATATATCGACAACTTCGTTGGAGTTGTCTGCAGGCTTTGAACTAGCCTACTCCTAATGGTCACCACCGGTCTAGTTGGTGGGCCTAGAATATTTTGTGCTGGCCTTTGAGGGGGCATAACTTGAACTCTAATTGGAGCTAGAGGTAGATTTGGTCACTCATACCTCCCTTGTCTTGTGACAACATTGACCATGCCTATGAATCCTTGAGTTGGTGGTTCCACCCACACTTGATTCACATGACCAACATTGTTCCTCGGTGGCTCATGATTCGGTAAGGGGTTCTTGAAGATCCCCATATTTTGGTTGTTCAGAGCCTGAGGGTTGTCCACAATTAGCTCACCTTTTTTATCATATTTTACACTACATGTTTGAAACTATAACATCCTTCGATGTCATGTCCCTTCATCCTATGGAAAGTGCAATACAGATCATCCCTATACCCCTTTGGCTTGGGTTGATTAGGGTCTATTAACTTGATCTCTGGTAAGTTGAGGGCCTTGGCCTCACACAGTTGATGGAATATCGATGTCATCAACTCTGACAAAGGTGTGAACTAGCGAGGTGGGCATTGTTCTTTATTCTTACCCTTCTTGTTATTATTGCATTGATCGTATCATGTAGGAGGAGGTTGGGCTTGATAATTCTATTGTTGCCCCTTATCCCCTTTCTGGAGGTTTAACACCACTTGGTTGACATGGGCCAGCTTGGCCTATTGATTTTGATGTTGGGTGTTCTTCTTGTTCCATTCCTTCTTGTTCTGGAGCTTCAAGTTACCCTCCTATAACTTGATGTCCTCTATTACCTTGGCTTGCACCAAGGCCTCCTCAAATGTTTGATACTATTGCAATTATAGTAGTAATGAGATGTGCTTCACACAACTCTTTGTAAACATCCGAGTTAGTTCTATGGTCAGAATGGAAAATGGCAACTTTACCATTATCTTTCTCCATATTTTCCCATAATCCATGATCGGCTCATCATCATGTTGCATTAAAGCAGCCAGATCGGATAGGTTTACCTTCTTCTTGATGTTGAAGGAGAAGCGTTCAAGAAATGCATTAGCCAACTGTTCAAATCTGGTTATGTTGTGCCTCTTAAGTTGATTGAACCACTCTTAGGCAGGGCCTAAAAGGGTTGTGATGAAGGTTCTCAGCAATAGAGCATCATTGCTTTCTATCTGAAAGCACATATCCATAAATCTCATAACATGTTCCTGAGCATCCTCCTCTCCTTGAAATTTCTCCAGCTTTGGCATCTCAAAGTGATCAGGATATGCTGGAATGGGCACTGAAGGGCATAAAGGCTCATTGTGAATTTTGTTCAAGGTTGGCTTTTGATAAGCCATCCCTTGTTTCTCTATTGCTCGAACCTTGTCTGCCAAGGCTTGATAGGCCTTCGAAGATAGAATTTCCTCTTCTCTAAGAGGTCTTTGAGGAGCCTTTGGAGGTAAATTCTTCTTCGGTCGAGGTGGAGGACTAGGCTCATCCTCCACGTCCACTAAGGAGATCTCAGGATATTCTTATTCTTGTTCATCTCCTACTACTTCTTCGTACTACGTATGCCCATGATGTTCTAGCACTTGGCATTGCATCATGTTTTGGGCCGTGTGGTGAGTATGAGTTTCAATGTGCTCAGGGCACAAATCGGGCTATGAAGCAGCTCATCTATGAGTGCGCTCCTTGTATTCACTATGAGGGGGTAAATTGGCATGAGCCAATCGATCCTCTCTCTCAGCACACTCCTTTTGATCAAGGATGCATTGCTCGTACATGCATTGCTCAAAAATATGCTACCTTAGCAACCTCTATCTCTGAGTATCCTCATTTTTGAGGTGCTCACGCTCTATGTGGACATCTTCCAATTGATCTTGGAAGATCTGTTACCATTGTTCTGACACCAATTTCTGTGATCGATCTATAAGATCGACCGTATGTGGTCTCTGGTGGATTCATTCTATCTAAGCAGCTTTGTCGGTATGACCTCCAATAGACTTGTTTGCCATGCTCTTGCCTTTGTCTGTGTAGATGACATTCACATTCTGGTGTTGTCTATGCTCTATGCCCATGTGGGTCGATGGGGCAAGTATACTATGAGAATGCTTAGAGCATTCTCCTAGTTCTCTGATGGTCCTACGTGTGCTCTCACTATGAGAACTCATAGAATGAGAGTGTGCAACCAAGGGTTTATACCCTAGCTACCCTAGGACTCTATCAAGACCATCCAATTGTCTAGTGCACCATGACTCATGTGGTGGCGTACCATTGACTCCAACCTTAGACATATCAAATGTGAACTTACCAAGTTCATTATTGTTTGGAGTCTATGTGGGCCTATGCTTTGAAGCAGCCCTCTCTTCCTACCCCTGAATGGGTGGATTTTCTACTTGTCTATTTTGAACTAGCGGGGGCCTTGAGCCACCCTTAGCTCGAGTATGGATGGGAACCAACTTGGTTATAGTTCCTTCCTCCATGATGTACTCTTCAGTGGATCTAGTGGATCCATGAGGTGTACGATCATGATATATGCTCCCATGCTCGAAGGCCCCATGTTGGGATCTTCCATACTCGGATCTATCTCATGAGGCATGTACATTGCCTCCTCTAGGTGGGGTATTCTGATGAGAACCCTCATGCATAGAGTTATCCCCTCTAATGCTCATCGAACATCATTTGGGAGGATCTTGTGATTGAGGGTTTGATGCATTGTGTTGTGCATTGGGTGGAGCTTCGGCTTTGACCTCGGTTCTACATCGAGATCGGCCTCTCCATGTTCTAACCATGATGTGTATTATCTCGTATGTAGATTTTAAAGAAAACAAAGCAAACAAGAATGATTATCTCTTTTAAATTTTATTTGTGAGCCCTACACTAGTTTGATGTGTTTGAAATTTGTTGAAAACTTAAACTACTCTCATCGTGTTTGAAATTGTTGATGTAATGCTCAAATAGTTTAAGGTTTTCACCTGTATGCTCATAGCTCGACAACCGACAATGAAAGTCATGGTCACGTAAACCCCCCAAAATGTGGAGATGAAATCCACACCCGAGTAGGGAGCACAGGTCCTACCGATCCTCACCCAGCACCCCGTGCACAGCGATACACCCCTTCGAAGAGGAATGCATGCTATTTTGCATGGTTAGGATAGATCTTGGAGTCGGTATTGGCCAATAGTACAAGGTTCAAGGGAGTTGGGCCAATGGATGGAAATCACTACCACCATCATTGAACCCTACTAGTGGTTGGATATGACTTCCAACTCACTAGCATTTAAGTGTTGCTTGGTGTGTGTGTGTTCATTTTATACTTTGCAAAAAAGGAAAATGCATCACCAAGCATACAATGCTCTTTCCTATATGCCTAATGATAAAAGCATTTTAATATTTAGAAAGATGCATCTAATTTATTTGAATGATCTTCAGAGAATGCAGGTAAAATGCTCTAATCAGCCTCTGATTGGGCCACAACAGGTAAACTCTACAAATAGATATTCTCTGTTGGCAATTTTGGGTTTGAGATCCTAGCTTCTTGTCTATGAGTTGTCATTGATGTCAAAAGGAAATGGCATTAATGTTAAGAGGATGTGTTGGCTTCAAAGGTGGAAGATTCCAAGAGAATATTTTTAAGAGAATCCGGAGAGATTCCATTGGCAAGGGTTTTTCATTAAAACCAAGTTAAATGGTTTTTATTAAAACCAATGGAGGTTCTCTTTATTATTTATTTAATTATTATTTAAAACCCTTCAAGGTTTTAATTAATTAATTATTTAATTAATTAAGGGAGAAATTATTTTTAATTTATTAAAAATACTTAAAGGTTTTTAAACCTTTTTTTATTCTTAATTTATTAAAATTATTTAAGGGTTTTTAAACCCTTTTTGAAAAGACTTTTGATTAATTTCGAAATGGTCTTTATTTTCGCCGACGTCAAGGTGTCTTCGAAGAGACTATTTATTCTCCAACTCCTAAGGTTGGAAGGCTAATGAATTCGAAATTCCCCGAATGCAATTTGCGGTGTTTGTGCTCTGTATTCGCTGCGATCGAAGGAAGACTTAGAAGCACGTGCGGTTGAAAAGTCTTCGGGAGTTTTTTTCGAGGGTGAAGTGGAGGGAAGTTCACTTGTGAACTTCGTAGCCCGCATGGGCTAGTGGCAGCGAAGGCTGCTGTTGGGCGCTGCATTGGCGGAGGTCACCGTTTTGAGTCTCACGGGGGTGCTTTGCTAGAGTAACACACGTTTTTATTAAAACGTCTTTATGCCGCGAAATTCAGAGTTTCTTGGACAGCGATTTATAAGGTGTGATTAAATTTTATGAGTTTTGGCTTTTGTGATTAGCATTGAATAAAAGCTTAGGAGAAATAAGGGCATATTTCTTTGGATGTATTTTTAAGATTATTCTTTGCTATGCTAAAATTAAAAATGGAGGTATAAGGTGTGAGTCTCTGATTGTTGATTTATTGGCATGTTATGGTGGTTGTGTTTAAAGAAGTGGAGCTAAAAGGTGTAATAAAGGAAGTTTATATTATTGCTCATTTCTTTTTATTCTAACCCTAACTTGGTTGGAAGTTTGAGAGTTGTGTGTGGTGACAACTTGAAGGTTCAATTATCTTCTACTCCAATAAGGTATGGGCACATTCTTCTTATGAGTATGATTGGTGTATGTTTTCTGAAATAAGGTTGGAGTGAAAAGGTATTCTACTAGGTATCCTTTGGCTAGGTGTAAATCCTATTTTCTGGTTTGTTGAAGACTACTTATGCATTGTTATCCTTAAGGAGAGTTTTTGGTGAATGCATAATTTTTGGTTTGAGATAGTGGAAGCTTTGTGCACTAGGGTTTATATTTGTGAGTCTAGCTACTTGCATTGAGTTGGTGGAACCCTTGGTTGGCTGTTTTGAGTTTGATGGTTGAGTTGCTTCCATAGAGGTTGTTTGATCAAGTTATTGCTTTACTTGATTCATGATATTGGGCTTACTCCATTGAGTTGATTTGAGCAAGTTATTCTTTGCATTTGGTGATATTGTGTTGGTGGCTGTTTTGTTCAAATATCTTTGGAGGGAAAAGGATTTCTACTTGTTTCCTTTTCTTGTGATGATTGGTTGAATGCTTCAAGGTTGATGTTGAGTTGAATGGTGTTGTTTGATTAAGCCTTGTTGATAAGCATTGTTGTTGAAGCCCTATTTGGTTGTGAAAGATTGATTTGGTTGTGAAATATTGATTGATTGATTGGTTGAGAAAAGTTATTTGGTTGTGGAAAGAACATGAGTATCATTGTTATATGAGATCTTGCATGGTTGGCAATTGTTGGGTTGTGTTTCATGTTCTTGATAAATGCAAACTTCATTCTATCTTATTCTTCTGAGATTGAGTTGAGGTTGAGTTGAGTTGAGATTGAGATTGGGAGTTAAGTATAGAACATATTGAGTCTCTAACAATTCTCTTTATGCTTCTATGAGATTGATGAATCACATTGGGTCTCTAACAATTCTCTTTGTGGGTTCATGCTAAGCAAGTTTTTCTTGGTGAGCTTGCTGAGTTTTTGGACAGGTTCTTTTGGAGGACTTGTGAGCTGATTTGGACAGGTTCTAGTGAGGACTTGTGAGCTGATTTGGACAGGTCCTAGCAGAGGACTTGTATGCTGATTTTGATAGGTCCTAGCAGAGGACTTGAGGACAGAGGTGCATTGGTTCTATGAGAAGAACCTGAGGACAGATTTGGCAAGTCTTTGAGAAGGCTTGTATGCAGAGGATTGATTTGTTCAAGAGTTGGACAGATCTGATAGATAGAGGAAGACTTGTACTAGACCGACTGACTATGTTTGGTACAGGTTGCTGAGCTACTGTGGACGTGATCATAGAAGGCAGAGGTCTCTTAGGCTAAGCATTGAGGATAGGAGGTCTTCGGTGGAAAGGAGTTCCACGTGCTGGCAAGAGGTAGAGGCAGTTGATCTTCTGAGGGATCATTTCCAGAGTAGAGGGGAAGGTATCTCCTTTGAGCAGAGGCTCATAAATTCTGATTGGGGGAAGGTATCTCCTTTGAGCAGAGGCTCATAAATTCTGATTGGGGGAAGGTATCTCCTTTGGGCCGAGGCTCATAAACATTGTAATTGGGAAGGATTCCCAAAGAACTTTGAGATAACTTTTAGAGAAAAGTTTTGTGGACGTAGCCCAACCATTCTGGGTGAACCACGTTAAAATTGGTGTCACTTTGTGGATGATATTGTGCATTGCTTTGATATTGCTTTGGGTATATTGCTTTACTATTTTGAAGTATAAAGGAAAAAGTAAAAAGAGGTCTTATACTGTTCACCCCCCCTCTCAGTATAAGCTTGTGTTCTTCAATTGGTATCGGAGCAGGTGCCTTCGAAAAGTTTAACAGATTGAAGGAAAAGCTAGTAAAGAACACAATGGATCATTCAAGTGGCAATGCAACACCTATTCTTGATGGGTCAGATTTTGGTCTTTGGAGTGCAAGGATGAAGGTTCATCTAATGGCACTTGGGAATGAGGTTTGGGAAGTGATTGAAGATGAGTACACTATTCCTGAACATGGTCCTAATACTAAAGAAGAAAGGCTCCTACATCACAGCAATTCAAAAGCAATGAATGCAATCCTGAAAGGCTTACAGAAAGCAGATCTCACCAAAGTGATTCACTGCAAGACAACTAGTGAAATGTGGAAACAGTTGAAGGTGGTTCATACAGGTGATACAAATGTCGGAAAGGCCAAGTTGAGACACTTCAAAGGTATGTTTGAACAACTCAAGATGAATGATGATGAAAATATTAGTGACTACATGCTTCGTATGGATGAGGTTGTTAACTCCATGAAAGACTTAGGTCTTGAGCTTGCTGAAAATGATGTTTGTGATAAGATTTTAAGATCTCTTCCTAATAGATTTAGTGAAAATATTTCTGCTATTGAGGAAGCTAAAGATTTGGATAAGTTGAAAAAGGATGAGCTCCATAGTATACTTGCAGCATTTGAGTTGAGAACTCAAGTGAAGGTTGATGTCAAGAAAGAGGCAACTTTCAAGGCTACCAAGAATTCCAAGGGTAAACAACTTCAAGATAGTGATGAGTCTTCTAGTGATGAAGAGGCATATTACAGCAAGAAAGGCAAGTTCTCTAGAAAGCACAAAAGTATGAAAAATATAAGATGTTTCAATTGTGGAAAGTTTGGTCATTATGCTACTGACCATACTGTTCCCAAGAATGAAAGTGATGAAGATAAACAGGATTCTAAGAGCAAGGATTCTGAAAAGCACAAGCATCACAGGAAAAACAAAGATGAGCACAACAATCAAGGAAAGAGGTATTCTCACAAGCACAAGAAGAGTTTCTACCTAGACAAAGCAAGTAAGTGTTCTAGTAGTGATAGTGAAAGTTCTTCAAGTGATAATGAAAATGAGATGTTGTTCATATCAAAAAAAGAGGAAGAACCGAAACATAGATTCATTATCATGAAATGTCTTAGATGTGGAAATTTTGGTCACCTTGAGGATGATTGCACAAATAATGATTTGGTTTCTAGTATGTATGAGGATGCTTCAAAAAACTATAAGGAAGATGCATGTATGGTTTTTGAAAAGGGTAGCACCTCTAGTGATAAGAAATCTGAAAAAGGCTTTGATGATTCAAAAAGCAAACAAATAGAGGAAGATATAGAGGAAGGTGAAGTAGATCTTGAAGGTGAACTTATTAGTGCTCTTAGTGCTTTGAAAAAGGAAAGAAAGAAGAATGCTAGACTCAAGGATAAGTTAGATGAATGTTGTATGGAGAGAGATGATCTTATAGAAAGTCTTGACTTCTCTATGGCTAAGACACAAGAACTCAAGGATGAGTTAGAGTCTAAGGTTCTTGAGTATAGTGAGTTAGAATAGAAAATGGCTTCTTTGAAAGAGGAAACTAAAGAGTACAAGGATAAGCTTTACAGGTTTCAAGATAGCTCCAAAAAGGTTAAGTCACTCATCAAAGGTCAAAGAAAGACAACAGATAAAATAGGCCTTGGTTTTGTTAAGCCACACAAGGAACAAGTTGGAGAGTCTAGTAAGAGACTCCAAAAGGAAGAGAGTTCTGATGAGGAAAGTATTTCAGAAAAGGAGTCCTTGAATGATAGATGCACAGAAATAGAAAACAGAATTCAGAATGAGAAGAAGAAGTTTTCAGAACCTAAGAGGTCAATTAAAGGAAAGTTTCAAGGGAGATGTTTTGCTTGTCACAGGTTTGGTCACATGGCTTCACATTGCATGGCTCAAGTGAAGGAGGTAAATGACAGTTTCAGAAGTGCTAGTTACTTTCAAGGGTATTGCTACTCTTGTCAATAGTTTGGGCACAAGGCAGTTTATTGCAAGGCAAATAACAGGAACAGGTTTGGTCAGAACAGGTTTGGCCAGAACAGGTTTGGTCAGAATAGGTTTGGTCAGAACAGGTTTGGCCAGAACAGGTTTGGTCGAATAGGTTTGGTCAGAATCGGTGGATTCAAATATCAGTTTTACCTCAAAGAAACAACATCGTCAAGTGTTTCAAGTGCAACAATGAAGGTCACATAATCGGACAGTGTAGAGCTGAAATTCCAGAATACAGGAACAGGAACAGTGGCATGATCAGGTCCAAGGATCAAGGCATGGACAAGAACATGGATGAGAACAAGAACAAGAACAGTGACAGGAACAGGAATATGGACAAAGAGTTCAAGAGAAGGCCCGACAAGGAAGTTATAGACGCTGATGATGATCGGTGCCTAATGGGAGTTTTACTCCCACCCAAGAATTAATCACCTCATCAGGAGGTGGGGGAGGGACTAAGCTAAGAGGCTCATTCTTAGTCCCGAGCCCCAAAGGTGACCCTTTGCCATTGATGACAAAGGGGGAGAGATTTGAGTAAGGGGGAGAGCCTCAAGACAGGGGGAGCTATTTATGTTGAGTTTCTGTGTTGTTGAGAAGCATGGTTTGCCATCAATGACAAAGGGGGAGATTGTTGGCAATTTTGGGTTTGAGATCCTAGCTTCTTGTCTATGAGTTGTCATTGATGTCAAAAGGAAATGGCATTAATGTTAAGAGGATGTGTTGGCTTCAAAGGTGGAAGATTCCAAGAGAATATTTTTAAGAGAATCCGGAGAGATTCCATTGGCAAGGGTTTTTCATTAAAACCAAGTTAAATGGTTTTTATTAAAACCAATGGAGGTTCTCTTTATTATTTATTTAATTATTATTTAAAACCCTTCAAGGTTTTAATTAATTAATTATTTAATTAATTAAGGGAGAAATTATTTTTAATTTATTAAAAATACTTAAAGGTTTTTAAACCTTTTTTTATTCTTAATTTATTAAAATTATTTAAGGGTTTTTAAACCCTTTTTGAAAAGACTTTTGATTAATTTCGAAATGGTCTTTATTTTCACCGACGTCAAGGTGTCTTCGAAGAGACTATTTATTCTCCAACTCCTAAGGTTGGAAGGCTAATGAATTCAAAATTCCTCGAATGCAATTTGCGGTGTTTGTGCTCTGTATTCGCTGCGATCGAAGGAAGACTTAGAAGCACGTGCGGTTGAAAAGTCTTCGGGAGTTTTTTTCGAGGGTGAAGTGGAGGGAAGTTCACTTGTGAACTTCGTAGCCCGCGTGGGCTAGTGGCAGCGAAGGCTGCTGTTGGGCGCTGCATTGGCGGAGGTCACCGTTTCGAGTCTCGCGGGGGTGCTTTGCTAGAGTAACACACGTTTTTATTAAAACGTCTTTATGCCACGAAATTCGGAGTTTCTTGGACAACGATTTATAAGGTGTGATTAAATTTTATGAGTTTTGGCTTTTGTGATTAGCATTGAATAAAATCTTAGGAGAAATAAGGGCATATTTCTTTGGATGTATTTTTAAGATTATTCTTTGCTATGCTAAAATTAAAAATGGAGGTATAAGGTGTGAGTCAGTGATTGTTGATTTATTGGCATGTTATGGTGGTTGTGTTTAAAGAAGTGGAGCTAAAAGGTGTAATAAAGGAAGTTTATATTATTGCTCATTTCTTTTTATTCTAACCCTAACTTGGTTGGAAGTTTGAGAGTTGTGTGTGGTGACAGCTTGAAGGTTCAATTATCTTCTACTCCAATAAGGTATGGGCACATTCTTCTTATGAGTATGATTGGTGTATGTTTTCTGAAATAAGGTTGGAGTGAAAAGGTATTCTACTAGGTATCCTTTGGCTAGGTGTAAATCCTATTTTCTGGTTTGTTGAAGACTACTTATGCATTGTTATCCTTAAGGAGAGTTTTTGGTGAATGCATAATTTTTGGTTTGAGATAGTGGAAGCTTTGTGCACTAGGGTTTATATTTGTGAGTCTAGCTACTTGCATTGAGTTGGTGGAACCCTTGGTTGGCTGTTTTGAGTTTGATGGTTGAGTTGCTTCCATAGAGGTTGTTTGATCAAGTTATTGCTTTACTTGATTCATGATATTGGGCTTACTCCATTGAGTTGATTTGAGCAAGTTATTCTTTGCATTTGGTGATATTGTGTTGGTGGCTGTTTTGTTCAAATATCTTTGGAGGGAAAAGGATTTCTACTTGTTTCCTTTTCTTGTGATGATTGGTTGAATGCTTCAAGGTTGATGTTGAGTTGAATGGTGTTGTTTGATTAAGCCTTGTTGATAAGCATTGTTGTTGAAGCCCTATTTGGTTGTGAAAGAGTATTTGGTTGTGAAATATTGATTGGTTGAGAAAAGTTATTTGGTTGTGGAAAGAACATGAGTATCATTGTTATATGAGATCTTGCATGGTTGGCAATTGTTGGGTTGTGTTTCATGTTCTTGATAAATGCAAACTTCATTCTATCTTATTCTTCTGAGATTGAGTTGAGGTTGAGTTGAGTTGAGATTGAGATTGGGAGTTAAGTATAGAACATATTGAGTCTCTAACAATTCTCTTTATGCTTCTATGAGATTGATGAATCACATTGGGTCTCTAACAATTCTCTTTGTGGGTTCCTGCTAAGCAAGTTTTTCTTGGTGAGCTTGCTGATTTTTAACAGGTTCTTTTGGAGGACTTGTGAGCTGATTTGGACAGGTTCTAGTGAGGACTTGTGAGCTGATTTGGACAGGTCCTAGCAGAGGACTTGTATGCTGATTTTGATAGGTCCTAGCAGAGGACTTGAGGACAGAGGTGCATTGGTTCTATGAGAAGAACCTGAGGACAGATTTGGCAAGTCTTTGAGAAGGCTTGTATGCAGAGGATTGATTTGTTCAAGAGTTGGACAGATCTGACAGACAGAGGAAGACTTGTACTAGACCGACTGACTGTGTTTGGTACAGGTTGTTGAGCTACTGTGGACGTGATCATAGAAGGCAGAGGTCTCTTAGGCTAAGCATTGAGGATAGGAGGTCTTCGATGGAAAGGAGTTCCACGTCTTGGCAAGAGGTAGAGGCAGTTGATCTTCCGAGGGATCATTTCCAGAGCAGAGGGGAAGGTATCTCCTTTGAGCAGAGGCTCATAAATTTTGATTGGGGGAAGGTATCTCCTTTGAGCAGAGGCTCATAAATTCTGATTGGGGGAAGGTATCTCCTTTGGGCCGAGGCTCATAAACATTGTAATTGGGAAGGATTCCCAAAGAACTTTGAGATAACTTTTAGAGAAAAGTTTTGTGGACGTAGCCCAACCATTCCGGGTGAACCACGTTAAAATTGGTGTCACTTTGTGGATGATATTGTGCATTGCTTTGATATTGCTTTGGGTATATTGCTTTACTATTTTGAAGTATAAAGGAAAAAATAAAAAGAGGTCTTATACTGTTCACCCCACCCTCTCAGTATAAGCTTGTGTTCTTCATTCTCTATTAGTCGTGGGACATAACCACAGGTAATAGTGCTGGCTGCAGGACAAAGTTGTAGGCCAAGAATTTAGTCATGTTTGATATGTGCAGCTAATAGAGGTAGCCGCGAATAACAAACAATATAGAAATTTCATGGAAATTCCTTCACTTTACTATTTCTCTAGGTTTTCTAATTACCTACAGTAGTAAAAATAGCAAGATAAAAAATTACAGAGGATCAGGGTTACCTGGATTTCTCATATGATGGAGAGACAAGCCAATTATTGTCTGCTTTTTTGATCTGCTTCTAACCACGATTTTCAAGTGCAATGGATATTATGTGCCATAACTATCAAGCATATCTGATACCTAAAACAAGAAACATTAAAAAATCCATCAGTTATCATGAATTTTTGGAGGTTCCTGCCATGATTGCCATCTATAATTATCTAAAAAACATACACGTAACTAGTGCATCAATTGAAATCGAGTATTAAAGCAATAAATAATGGATAAAAATAAATTTAACAAGAAAGTAAGGTTTATTTTATTAGAACTTTGCCAAATCTCAATTACATATATGCCCCTCTTAAGTATACTCAATATTTGATACAATTGATATAATTTTGAAGACCTTACGAACGAGGGGGTGGTGTAATATGTAGACTTTTCAAAAGGTACACAAACTACTTAAGGCCAAATATAGCCTTCTTCTCCTTCGGTTGGAGGTATATGCTGCCTTGAATTCCTTGAAAATGATTAGGTCATGTAAACCCTACATTCAAGAAACAACATGAAAGGGGTTAATAACAAAGGAGACCTCTCTTGATGAGGCTTTTGAGACAAGTGCATAAATTGATGATAAAGAAAACAAGAAAACATGTAAATCTATGAAGATATGTGAGAAATCATCAAATTACTATAAAGCATGTAAAGAAAGCATGAAATCTAACTATTATGCATCCTAATTAGGCATTAGAACTTGAAAAGCATAAAAATTCAAGAAAATAGTCTAAATTGATAATTGTAAGGAAATGGAATCAAATATACCTCTAAATTCTAAATTAACTAGTCAAGTGTCTGCTACAATGTTAATATATGCTAGATTAAGCTAATTGCATAATGGGAAATGGAAATATATTGCTAAAATAAAAGAAATTAAATATCAAACCCTCACCATAGGTTTGAAGTGTATCTGGCAACCGTGGTTGAGCTGAAAGTATTCTTGCTCTTGTAATCAAGGCTTGAATCCTCAATTTCCTATATGGAATTGATGATCAAGGATTACCTTTGTGTCCCAAGATGGATTGATGGTTGAATTTGATAAGATTTATGTTTGATTGGCTTGATTTTGTGATTGATGCTTCTTAGTATTTTGGAAGCTTCATTGATGGATTCATGCTTGTCACTCCATAATTGTGCAACATTTCGACTCTCCTCAAGGGGTTGTCACTTCACTGTCTATTTCGTTAGAGTTTCGTTGCATTCTAAATCAAGGTTATTCTAGAATTATCCCTAATTTTAAGGAGGGTCTTATAGCATTCCTAATCCCTAATATTGTCTTGCTTTGGAAGCCAAGAACAAGATCCAGGAGGTTGGATCAGTTGGGAGGAAAACTCTCAAATATTCCCCATACAAAAATGTTTGAACTTACCCACCCAAAATAATTTGAACTTTGTTGCCCATACCTTTGCAACTGAATTTGGCTTGACCCAGGATTAAAAATAGTTTCAGTGCTATCTATGGGTCTAAGGCGCAGCTAGCTCTGTTAGTCACGGGTGTTAACTGTAGCTAATACTGAGTATGCCAAATCTACCCAAATTGAGTGGTTAAAACCACTGCTTCACCTTGGAGTTGTCCAAGATCCTTCATATGGTCTATTAGCATACCCATATGAGTAGTCCCCTACACATGACGTGTTTTAGGTGTCTACACTGCTTAGGATGCATGATAATGTGAGGCGATTGAGATGGATTAGTAGTGGCACTTAACTAAGGACTCAAAATGGGTAAAATGAGGGTTCTAGGATGAGTCAATGATTTATTTTGGTTAATATGGGTTGCATATACCATTGATGAGTAGCAAGTAGTTTTCTTATTATAATCAAAACATCTTCTACCCAAGCTCCCTCTTCAAAAGCTATAACTAGTCTACAATGATTAGCATTATAAATAATGAAATCTAGATTAAAATATAAACTCTTGATGTACTAATGTAATATTATTATTCATTTTTACTAATATTTTATGGAATTAAATTTAGCATTTTCAAGAATTTAATATTAAAATAACGTATATGTTCCTAAGGATGCCTTTATATCATGTCTAATTGGCACAAAATGGAATAATTATTATCCATACTATTAAATCCACACATAAACAGTTCTACAATGATACCCAAATTATAATAGAATGATCTAGTATTCCTCTATACCATAATGTAGCCTTATCATGAAGAGATAAAATTAGTAAGCATACCAATATGTCCTCCTCTTGGATGTGATGAATAGACTTGAATGTTGACAACTCGTTGCAGTGATCCAATACCATTTTTTGGTCATGAATATTATGTCATGCTGACATATTCATATTATGGTTGTGAAGGTTACATAAATTTGAAAAGTAATTATAAGTCCTAGCCTTGAATCTTCTTATTTATGCATGTATATATACTTATATCAATTAAAGCATAGGTTGATTATAGCGTTCAAATGCATTCTATGATTTTAACATTTGGTTTCAAAGTACGATGATGCCAAAATAAAGCTTCAATTTATGAAGGTTATTTAGTTGTAGAGGAGTAAAATACACCTCTTGTATTTTATGATAGCATGCTTTTATTGGAAAAATTAGTAAGGAGCAAAAACAAATTTGAGTGAGAAGAAGACCTTACTAATTAGAGAAGATTTTTTTTCTTTTTAATTCTTATTGATGTTTGGAGGTGTTGCAAGCATTTATCTAATTTCAAAGGATTTGCATAGCCATTTGATAAGTATTTAGTCTATGTCATAAGAGTTGTCATAAAACTGATTGTTGTTATCTAGTGCGATAAATATCATTTAGAGAAAAGAAGAAGCCATTTGGAGCATTGCACCATAGAGAGTTTTGGCAAGCATCCTTTTTGTATCTTGTTACCATGGTGTGCCAAAGATACACAAGAGTGGGTTGTGATGAATTTTATGTGAATACTATCATTTAAAGTCAATGTAATCACAAAATAGGACCATATAAAAAAATATTTATTATCTAATGATATTGTTATCATTTAATAATGTCATCATGAAATTGGGCTATCTTGAGAAGAGTTATCATCTGGAGCTATTTTCTAGATAAGAATTGTCATTGAGAGCTACTATCTAGAGATTTTTCTCGATATACCATTTGGATAAGTACCATTTAGAGTAGATATTCTATTTGGAAGAGCTATCATATCAAGCTATCATCTAGATAAGAGTTGTCATATAAAGAAAATTGATCATTTGGAGAACTATCATTGAAAGAAATAGGTCATCTGAAGACATTACTGCCATCACATAACTTGTCATCTAGAAGGTCCATATAGATTTTTTCTCATAAAATATTATCATCTAAGGTGAATTTTAATATAGTTTTCTAAAATAGGATCGTCTGAAGTAAATTTTAACCTTGCTATCCATTAACTAGACCATCTAACAACAAGGCCATCTAAATATGCATGAGGGTTGTCCATTATGAACTTTTTGTCTAATAAATGCATGTCCCATCTGAATATTAACTTCTAGTGAAGTGCTATTAACTAAAGGCTTATGCCACATTAATTTTTTTCTTGAAGAAACACCTCATACTTATAGTTTACTAGGAGTAAAATGTTCTATATGATTTTTTTTATGCAAAGAACATGTCATCTAGAAATGGAAGGTCCCAATATATATATATATATATATATATATATATATGCTTCATGGAAAATCTCTTCAAGGCCTGTAAAAACTAATTTTATTTCTATTGTTATTAAATGTAGGTTACAAGATGGTGCTTTGGCACTTTTTTATTACCCTAGAATGTTTAAAAATATTTCAAGTATATTTATTGAAGGTTCAAGTTGGAGGGGAAAACCTCATTCCTTTGCACCTATTTATTTTCCTAGTTATACCTTGTTTTCTCATAGCTAGAGGTATTGAACATTGTCTGATTAAGGCATATATACATATATATACTTTTTGGAAATATTTTTTTGATACCATTGTAGTGGAATCTATTTTTTATAAATTTGTAAATATTTGACATGGATATTAATGCCCCAAAGATATTTTTTTCCAATTTAAAATTGTTGAAAGGTGATAACTATTTTGTATGGAAGACAAATTCAATATTCACCGAGAGTTTTAAGACTTGTAGGAAGTGGTATCTAAAACTATGTAAATATATGTCATTGACCAAGATAAATAAAGAAAATTTGATAAATCTAACTAGAAATCCAAATTTATTATAATATTTGGCATGATTGATGAGATCTAGTTGTACATTTTTTATTCTATAACTACAAAGAATGTATGGGATAAACTCAA
Source organism: Wollemia nobilis (assembly GCA_028583015.1). Lineage (NCBI taxonomy): Eukaryota > Viridiplantae > Streptophyta > Pinopsida > Araucariales > Araucariaceae > Wollemia > Wollemia nobilis. The sequence continues at coordinate 16,509,488 of JAQPPZ010000136.1, read as the reverse complement.
CATGATATTTGAGTCCAAGAACCAAAATAAAATTCTACACCTATAGAGCCAATTACATTGCTTAAATATGAAGAGTAGTGAGAATATAGAAGAACTTTTGCAATGAATTATTAAATTACAAGCCTTGCTATAAGAATTAGGAGAAATATTTTTAGTAATAACTTGTTTATTATAATTGTGCTATGTGCATTACCACCATAATTCAAAATTTTGGTAACAACTCTAAACATGAAAAATCAAAGTCCCGCTTTTCAAAATCTTGTGAATTTTCTTCAACAAGAGGCAATAATTCAAGATATGAAGACTAAATATGAACATGCTTTGCTCATACATAAAAAATAAATAAGTTTATGTAGTCAAATAAATGCAGTAGATCCCCCATCAAGTATCGAAACTAGCAAAAAGGTAAAGGGAAAAATCACCAAGAATACTAAGAACAAAGGGATTTCATATGTTTGATTTATGAAAAACCAAGACACATCCTTTAGGAGTGATAGTACAATACATTATCATAAGGATTATCTACAAATCAACCAAATAATTCATCAAGAGGCAAGGAAAAAATTTCTCATTAAAAAAGGATGAATGCACCTCAATACCAACATGGCAATATAGTTGAGGAAGCTAATTTTTATGTTGAAGGAAAAGACTATCTATTTTATTCAATATTTAATGTTATTTGAAAATAAATCTTAGTTTGGTACATTGATTTATGAACTACTAGACACATGAAAAGGCCAAATAGAATGGTTTGTGGGCCTTGATCATTCATCCTATCATGCAAGTTACACTTGGTGAAAATTTGACATACACCCTTGCTAGAATTGATGATGTTTGTTTGCATCTTGGAGTACATATGTATCACTTGAATCAATTTATTTATGTAAATAGCCTCATAAAGAATTTATTTTTTATGAATAAATTATTTTATCATAATTTGCATATTGATTTTTTTAAAATAGATACAAATAATCTTCTATATCATTTAAGAAAATACAAAGGTTTGATGATAATTTATTGTGCTACTAACATAGGCAAGATGTTTTAGATTATATATATGATATGAGATGGTCAATATTTGATTATAAAGGTGGATGAAGCTACCTCACTATGGCATAAATGATTTGGACATCTAATATTTGACCATTTGAAGTCAATTCTACATGACATGGTACAAGGACTTCCATCTTTGACAAAGTATCATGACCTTATAAAATTTATTTTTCTAGAAATCAACATCAAGCCCCATTTGTATCAAGTAGTCATAGAGGGGTTGGTCCACTTAACCTAGTGCATATTGATCTATGTGGACCCATAGATACAAGTTTTAGTGGTTGGAGATATTTTCAATTATTCATTGATTATCATATAAAATAAATGTGGGTCTATTTATTAAAGTTAAAAGATGAAGCTTTCTACTATTTGAAATAATTCAAAGCTCATGTGGAGAACATTATTGGTCATTTATTTTATACTTAATCAAATCAAGGGTAAGTACACTTGTAATCAATTTTTTACTTTATTAAAGTAACATGCCATCAAATGATAGCTAAGGAAATCCTACACACCTAAAAAAATAGAGTTGTGGAGAGATAAAATTGTATGATTTAGGAGATGGTGTGAATCATGTTGATCAATGCCAATTTGGAGCTAGTATTTTGGGTAGAGGTTGTTTTTACTATGGTTGACTTTCTAAATAGTGCATCCACACTTCCATTTAATGATATCACACTTGAAGAGGCATGGACATGAAATAATAATATTGTATCATATATCAATGTGTTTGGATGCATTGCATTTATGCACATTTTGAAGTAAAAGCATATGAAGCTAGAGGAAAAATCCAAATGATGTATCTTCATTGGATACAAAAATGAGTGAAAGGGATATCATCTCATGGATATTTATACTAAGAAGTTGTATATTAGTAGAGATATGTTTGATAAGAACAAGGTGTATGTCACTTGTTTTTTCCCATTTGATGATGGTGACTATGAAGCCTTTGAGAGAGAGGATGCAAATTTTGATGATTATGGAGATGTTCTTGATGGATCTAATTACCTATGATCATATACTTCAAATACTACTTGTAGGTCCAAGTGGTACCTTAGTATAGTTACAATTGGTATCTTAGTTATTTCATTGTGTGAACTTAGATCGTTTTCTAGATGCATCTAGTTATGGATCAAGAAATTAGAGTAGAGTTCAAAATATTATTAATCTAACCTTGATGAGAACTATGGTGTAGACATATGAACCTTGAATGGTTTGTAAATATCTTGCATCAAAGAAGTGGAAATATACCATGAAACATCGAGTATAAAACATTTATAGAAAATAAGACATGGAAACTTGTTGATCTTCCACCTAAAAGAAAACCCATTGGTTCCAAGTGGGTATTCAAGACAAAATAAAAATCCAATAGGAGCATCAAAAAATACAAATCAAGACTTATAAAGGGATATGCACAAAATGAAGGGATCAACTATAATGAAACTTTTGCACCAACAATTAAGATTAAGACCATTCAAATAATTTTTATAATGGATGCACAATTGTGATACAAATTGCATCAAATGGATATAAAAAGTACATTTCCTAATGGTGACCTCAATGAAAAAGTATTCATGACATATCTAGAGGTATTAGTCTGTTGGAAATATGAGCAATATTTTTTATCATTGATGTCAAAAGTCAGTTTCAGTGAGCAGTGCAAGAGGAACGATTTCAAGAGCCAGTTTTAGAAATAAGAAGATGATCAGAGAAGGTCTATAGGAGAAGTTAGAAGGCCCAATAAAAATAATATTATAATATTTTATTATAATATTAAGGTCTAATGGAAAGACCTAAATTAATTAAATTAATTATAATAATTTCATTATAAATTAATTTGTAATTTAATTTAATTAATCCTATGGTTATTAAATTAATTATAAGTTAATTATAATAATTATATTATTAATTAAATTATAATATAATTTAATTAACCCTAAATTTAGGGTTGCAAGGCAAAAAGAAATGCGTTGACATCATGAATAAAATCCCTCCATCGACGTCTAAAAACTATGGTGGCATAATGGTATAAATACCATATGCCTTAGTGGCAAAAACCTTACCTTCGTTTGAATTACTAAATCCTGCGATTAATGTGATTTATGTGATTTTGTACGAGGAAGAAGACAAGATTTTTTGTCTTGTGTGCACCAGTGAAGGAATAAGTTTGGTGAGGATCTAAGCCTCATATCCATCTGGCGGGTTGCCCTGGTGGCAAATGGTTGCGAGCTAGGGATTTGGCAAGTGGGAGGACCCGCGATCGAATCTTAGTGGCAGTTTTCATGAGAGTTTTGTTTGGGCACCAAAGGAAGCATCAAAATTTTTGGTTTAAGTGCCAAGACAGAAGGATATAGAGCATGTGGTGCTCTTTGCTCCCAAGGTGAGTGTATAGCTCATACGGCGGTTGGAACCACGGCTAGGGCGCTAGTGGAAGTGCAGCATGGATTCGATTCCCACCAAGGGCAAAAGGTATTTAAAAATTTCAAATTTAATTTTTGTCCTAAGGTTGTTTGGCATAAGGTTTTTAGGGAGATATAAGGGCTGTGAAAGTTGATTTTTATATTATGATTTTTGGTGATTAGAATATTGAATGGAGTGATAAGGCATTAGATGGTTTTGAATGTTATTTCAAAATTAAGTTTTATTTTGTTTAATATTTGAAAGGAGTAATAAGGATAATTAAGTTCTCATGTTGTGAATGGTGAAAATAATTTGTGAGCAAATTACTGATTAAATTATGAGAATGTTTTTTTACTACCTAACCCTTAAAATTGGTAAAGAGAATAATTACGATTGAGACAAGTTTTTAAGGGCACTTCTTCATCAAACAAAAGGTATGGTCACACCTTCCTTGTGAGTGATTTTTGGATGTTGTGAATGCTAAGTTGGAGTGAAAAGGGTTGTTTGATAAGCATTGTTGAGTTTGATTGTTCAAGGTTTTTATGAGTGAGAGTTGATGATAAAAACCTTTTTTGATAAGCATTGTTGGAAATATTGAGTAAGCCTTCATATGCATGATTAGGGCTTGTGAAATAACATGAGTATCATTTTTATGTGAAGTTGTGAACTATCTTGAACTAGGGTTTGTGTAAGATCATGAGTATCATTGTTATGTGATATTGTTTGATAAGAACAAGGTGTATCTCATTTGTTGTTTCCCATTTGATTATGATGACTATGAAGCCTTTGAGAGAGAGGATGTAATTTTTGATGATGATGGAGATGTTCTTGATGGATCTAATGACCTATGACTATATACTTCAAATACTACTTGTAGGTCTAAGTGGTACCTTAGTATAGTTACAAGTGGTATCTTTGTATAGTTCATGATGTGAACTTAGATCATTTTCTAGATGCATCTAGTTATAGATCAAGAAATTAGAGTAGAGTTTAAAATATGATTAATCTAACCTGATGAGCACTATGGTGTAGACATATGAACCTTGAATGGTTTGTAAATATCTTGCATCAAAGGAGTGGAAATATGCCATGAAACATTGAGTATAAAGTATTTATAGAAAATAAGACATGGAAACTTGTTGATCTTCCACCTAAAATAAAACCCATTGGTTCCAAGTGGGTATTCAAGACCAAATAAAAATCCAATAGAAACATCAAAAAGTACAAATCAAGACTTATAAAGAGATATCCACAAAATGAAGGGATCAACTATGATGAAAATTTTGCACCAACAATGAATATTAAGACCATTCAAATAATTTTTATAATGGACGCACAATTGTGATACAAATTGCATCAAATGGATATAAAAAGTACATTTCCTAATGGTGACCTCAATGAAAAAGTATTCATGACATATCTAGAGGGATTCATCTGTTGGAAATATGAGCAAGATTTGTTGTCATTGATGTCAAAAGTTAGTTTCAATGAGCAATGCAAGAGGAAGGATTTCAAGAGCCAGTTTTAGAAATAAGAAGATGATCAGAGAAGGTCTACAGGAGAAGTTAGAAGGCCCAAGAAAAATAATATTATAATATTTTATTATAATATTAAAGGTCTAATGGAAATACCTAAAGTAATTAAATTAATTACAAATTAATTATAATAATTTCATTATAAATAAATTTGTAAATTTAATTAACCCTATGGTTATTAAATTAATTATAAGTTAATTATAATAATTTTATTATTAATTAAATTATAATATAATTTAATTAACCCTAATGTTAGGGTTGCAAGGCAAAAAGAAATGTGCCTATGTCATGAATAAAATCCCACTGTCGATATCTAAAAACTATGGTGGCATAATGGTATAAATACCATATGCCTTAGTGGTAAAAAAATTACCTTCGTTTGAATTACTAAAGCCTATGATTAATGTGATTTATGCGATTTCATGCGAGGAAGAAGAAAAAATCTTTTTTTTCTTGTGTGCGCCAACAAAGGAATAAGTTTGACGAGGCTCTAAGCCTCATATCCATCCGATGGGTTGGCCTGGTGGCAAACGGTTGTGAGCTAGGGCTTTGGCAAGCGGGAGGACCCACGATCGAATCTTAGTGGCTATTTTCATGAGAGTTTTGTTTGGTCACTAAAAGAAGCAATGCACTTTTTTGTTTAGGCACCAAGAGGGAAGGATATAGAGCACATGGTGTTCTTTGATCCCAAGGTGAGCGCCTAGCTCATGTGACGGTTGGAGTCGCGGCTAGGGCGCTGGTGGAAGCACAGCATGGGTTCAATTTCCACCAAGGGCAGTATTTAAAATTTTCAAATTTAATTTTTATCCTAAGGTTGTTTGGCATAAGGTTTTTAGGGAGATATAAGAGCTATGAAAGTTGATTTTTATATTGTTATTTTTGGTGATTAGAATATTGAATGGAGTGATAAGGTATTAGATGGTTTTGAATGTTATTTCAAAATTAAGTTTTATTTTGTTTAATATTTGAAAGGAGTAATAAGGATAATTGAGTTCTCACGTTGTGAATGGTGAAAATAATTTGTGAGAAAATTATTGATTAAATTTTGAGAAGTTTTTTTTACTACCTAACCTTTAAAATTGGCAAAGAGAATAATTGTGATTGAGACAGGTTCACTTCTTCATAAAACAAAAGGTATGGGCACATATTCCTTGTGAGTGATTTTTGGATGTTATGAATGCTAAGTTGGAGTGAAAATGGTTTGTTTGATAAGCATTGTTGAGTTTTATTGTTTAAGGTTTTTTTGAGTGAGAGTTGGTGAGAAAAACCTTGTTTGATAAGCATTGTTGGAAATATTGAGTAAGCCTTCATATGCATGATTAGGGCTTGTGCAAGAACATGAGTATCATTGTTATGTGAAGTTGTGAACTATCTTGAACTAGGGTTTGTGTAATATCATGGGTATCATTGTTATGTGAGTTTGTTTGATAAGAACAAGGTGTATCTCACTTGTTGTTTCCCATTTGATGATGATGACTATGAAGACTTTGAGAGAGAGGATGTAAATTTTGATGATGATGGAGATGTTCTTGATGGATCTAATGACCTATGACCATATAATTCAAATACTACTTGTAGGTCCAAGTGGTACCTTAGTATAGTTACAAGTGGTATCTTAGTATAGTTCATGATGTGAACTTAGATCGTTTTCTAGATGCATCTAGTTATGGATCAAGAAATTAGAGTAGAGCTCAAAATATGATTAATCTAACATTGATTATAACTATGGTGTAGACATATGAACCTTGAATGGTTTGTAAATATCTTGCATCAAAGGAGTGGAAATATACCATGAAACATCGAGTATAAAGCATTTATAGAAAATAAGACATGGAAACTTGTTGATCTTCCACCTAAAATAAAACCCATTGGTTCCCAATACCAAATAAAAATCCAATAGGAGCATCAAAAAATATAAATAAGGACTTATAAAGGGATATGCACAAAATGAAGGAATCAACTATGATGAAACTTTTTCACCAACAATGAAGATTAAGACCATTCAAATAATTTTTATAATGGATGCACAATTGTGATACAAATTGCATCAAATGGATATAAAAAGTACATTTTCTAATGGTGACGTCAATGAAAAAGTATTCATGAAATATCTAGAGGGATTCATATATTGGAAATATGACCAAGATTTGTTGTCATTGATGTCAAAATTTAGTTTTAGTGAGCAGTGCAAGAGGAAGGATTTCAAGAGTCAGTTTCAAAAATAAGAAGATGATCAGAGAAGGTCTATAGGAGAAGTTAGAAGGCCCAAGAAAAATAATATTATAATATTATAATATTAAAGGTATAATGGAAAGACCTAAATTAATTAAATTAATTATAATAATTTCATTATAAATAAATTTTTAATTTAATTTAATTAACCCTATGGTTATTAAATTTATCCTAAATTTAGGGTTGCAAGGCAAAAAGAAATGTCGACATCATGAATAAAATCCCACCGCCAGTGTCTAAAAACTATGGTGGCATAATGGTATAAATACCGTACGCCTTAGTGGCAAAAACCTTACCTTTGTTCAAATTACTAAAGCCTGTGATTAATGTGATTTATGCGATTTTGAGTGAGGAAGAAGAAAAAAATCTTTTTTTCCTTGTGTGTGCCAGTGAAGGAATAAGTTTGGCAAGGCTCTAAGCCTCATATCCATCCGGTGGGTTGGACTAGTGGTAAACAGTTGTGAGCTAGCGCTTTGGCAAGTAGGAGGACTCACGATCGAATCTCGATGGTATTTTTCATGAGATTTTTGTTTGGGCACCAAAGGAAGCAATGCACTTGTTGGTTTAAGTGCCAAGAGGGAAGGATATAGAGCACGCGGTGCTCTTTACTCCCAAGGTAAGTGCCTAGCTCACATGGTAGTTGGAGCCACAATTAGGGCATTGGTGGAAGCAGAGTGTGGGTTCGATTCCCACCAAGGGCAAAAGGTATTTAAATTTTTCAATTTAAATTTTTTTTCTAAGGTTGTTATGCATAAGGTTTTTAGGGATATATAATTGTTGTGAAAGTTGATTTGTATATTGTGATTTTTGGTGATTAGAATATTGAATGGAGTGATAAGTCATTATATGGTTTTGAATGTTATTTCAAAATTAAGTTTTATTTTATTTAATATTTGAAAGGAGTAATAAGGATAATTGAGTTCTCATGTTGTGAATGGTGAAAATAATTTGTGAGGAAATTATTGATTAAATTCTGAGAAGGGTTTTTTACTACCTAACCCTTAAAATTGGAAAAAAGAATAATTGTGATTGAGACAATTTGTAAGGGCACTTCTTCATAAAACAAAAGGTATGGGCACATATTCCTTGTGAGTGATTTTTGGATGTTGTGAATGCTAAGTTGGAGTGAAAAGGGTTTGTTTGATAAGAATTGTTGAGTTTGATTGTTCAAGGTTTTTGTGAGTGAGAGTTGATGATAAAAATATTGTTTGATAAGCATTGTTGGAAATATTGAGTAAGACTTCATGTGCATGATTAGGGCTTGTGCAAGAACATGAGTATCATTTTTATGTGAATTTGTGAACTATATTGAACTAGGGTTTGTGTAAGATCATGAGTATCATTGTTATGTGATATTTTTTGATAAGAACAAGGTGTATCTCACTTGTTGTTTCCCATTTGATGATGATGACTATGAAGCCTTTGAGAGAGAGGATGCAAATTTTGATGATGATGGATATGTTCTTGATGGATCTAATGACCTATGACTATATACTTAAAATACTATTTGTAGGTCCATGTGGTACCTTAGTATAGTTACAAGTGGTATCTTAGTATAGTTCATGATGTGGACTTAGATCGTTTTCTAGATGCATCTAGTTATGGATCAAGAAATTAGAGTAGAGTTCAAAATATTATTAATCTAACATTGATGAGCACTATGGTGTAGACATGTGAACCTTGAATGGTTTGTAAATATATTGCATCAAAGGAGTGGAAATATACCATGAAACATCGAGTATACAACATTTATAGAAAATAAGACATGGAAACTTGTTGATCTTCCACCTAAAATAAAACCCATTGGTTCCAAGTGGGTATTCAAGACCAAATAAAAATCCAATAGGAGCATAAAAAAATGTAAATCAAGACTTATAAAGGGATATGCACAAAATGAAGGGATCAACTATGATGAAACTTTTGCACCAACAATGAAGATTAAGACCATTCAAATAATTTTTATAATGGATGCACAGTTGTGATACAAATTGCATCAAATGGATATAAAAAGTACATTTCCTAATGGTGACCTCAATGAAAAAGTATTCATGACATATCTAGAGGGATTCATCTATTGGAAATATGAGCAAGATTTGTTTTCATTGATGTCAAAAGTCAGTTTTAGAAATAAGAAGATGATTAGAGAAGGTATACAGGAGAAGTTAGAAGGCCCAAGAAAAATAATATTATAATATTTTATTATAATATTAAAGGTCTAATGGAAAGACCTAAAGTAATTAAATTAATTATAATAATTTCATTATAAATTAATTTGTAATTTATTTTAATTAATCCTATGGTTATTAAATTAATCATAAGTTAATTATAATAATTTTATTATTAATTAAATTAAAATATAATTTAATTAACCCTAAAGTTAAGGTTGCAAGGCAAAAAGAAATGCGCTGATGTCATGAATAAAATCCCTCCGCCGACGTCTAAAAACTATGGTGGCATAATGGTATAAATACCATATGCCTTAGTGGCAAAAATATTACCTTCATTTGAATTACTAAAGCCTACGATTAATGTGATTTATGCGATTTCGTGAGAGGAAGAAGAAAAAATATTTTGTCTTGTGTACACCAGTGAAGGAATAAGTTTGGCGAGGCTTTAAGCCTCATATCCATATGGCAGGTTGGCCTGGTGGCAAACAATTGTGAGCCAGGGCTTTGGAAAGTGGGAGGACCTGCGATCGAATATCGATGGTAGTTTTTGTGAGAGTTTTGTTTGGGAACCAAAGGAAGCAGTGCAATTTTTGGTTTAAGCACCAAGAGAGAAGGATATAGAGCACGTGGTGCTCTTTGCTCCCAAGGTGAGTGCCTAGCTCATAGGACAATTGGAGCTGCAACTAGGGCGCTGGTGGAAGTGTAGCGTGGGTTTGATTCCCACCAAGGGCAAAAGGTATTTAAATTTTTCAAATTTAATTTTTTTCCCAAGGTTGTTTGGTATATGTTTTTTAGGGAGATATAAGGGTTGTGAAAGTTGATTTTTATTTTGTGATTTTTGGTGATTAGTATATTGAATGGAGTGATAAGGCATTATATGGTTTTGAATGTTATTTCAAAATTAAGTTTTATTTTGTTTAATATTTGAAAGGAGTAATAAGGATAATTGAGTTCTCATGTTGTGAATGGTGAAAATAATTTGTGAGGAAATTATTGATTAAATTATGAGAAGGTTTTTTTACTACCTAACCCTTAAAATTGGTAAAGAGAATAATTGTGATTGAGATAGATTTTTAAGGGCACGTCTTCATAAAATAAAAGATATGGCCACATATTCCTTGTGAGTGATTTTTAGATGTTGTGAATGCTAAGTTGGAGTGAAAAGGGTTGTTTGATAAGCATTGTTGAGTTTGATTTTTCAAGGTTTTTCTAAGTGAGAGTTTATGATAAAAACCTTGTTTGATAAGCATTGTTGGAAATATTGAGTAAGCCTTCATATGCATGATTAGGGCTTGTGCAAGAACATGAGTATCATTGTTATTTGAAGTTGTGAACTATATTGAACTAGGGTTTGTGTAAGATCATGAGTATCATTGTTATGTGAGATTGTTTGATAAGCATTGTTGACTAAGTGGTTGATTGAGTGAAGTAAGCCTTTGTGAGAGCTTACAATATAGATTTCAGGCAAGTCTTGGTGAAGACTTGTTGAGCATATTGGATAGGTTCTAGAGAGGACTTGTGGATATATTTGAGGATAGGTTTGTTGCAGATCAAAAATAAATATTGAGCATATTTGTACTAGACTGAAGGATTGTGTTTAGTGCAGATAAGAGACAAATATTGAGCAAATTTGTGCTAGACCGAAGGACTATGTTTAGTGTAGATCAAAGATAGATATTGATAATATTTGTGCTAGACTGAAGGACTGTGTTTAGTATAGATCAAAGATAGATATTGAGTAGATTTGTGCTAGGTTGAAGGACTATGTTTAGTGCAAATCAGAGACAAATATTATAGTATCAAAGGACTGTGTTTAGTAAAGATTTGAAATAGAGATTATGGGATTGGTGTCTCCTTTAGAAAGAGGTCCATAAAATTTGTAATAGGGAAAGGATTCCCAAAATAATTATTTGAGAAAATTTTATAAGGAATATTTTCTCCGTGGAGTAGCCCACATTGGGTGAACCACATTAAATCATGTATCTCATGTGTGTGATACTTTGTGTGATGTTTACTACTTTAATATTGCTAATGTTATCATATGGATTGAAAAGAAAAAAGTTGTATGTTATACTGTTTACCCCCCCTCTCAGTATAAGCACATGTTCTTCATCGTCATACCTAGGTAGGAGAATAAGGTATGCAGGCTCATCAAATATCTCTATGGACTAAAGTAAGTACCCATAGCTTGGTATTTGAAGATAAATGAGCATATTATATGAAATGGATTTTATTGTATTCTATATGATATAAAATTGTACTTCATGAGACAAGGAAGAGAGGCCATGATCATCATCATGTATATCAAAAACGTGGTCATCATTGGGAGTTCAATGAAGCTAATTTAAGAGACCAAGAAAACATTAAAGCATTCATTCGACATGACTTATATTTGACTAATGGATTATTACCTTGGATAGGAGTTTTTGCAAACTAAGAACCATATGTTCATGTCACAAATGAAGTATGTCAAGACATTGTTCAAGACATTTGAAATAATAAATTATAAACCCATGGACACTCTAACAAAAGTAGGATTACAACTATTATGCTACGATCCATGTCCATAGGTGAATGAAACTCCTATCACTAGTTTATTAGGAGCCTTATTTATATGACATACACTATACCAGACAATAAATATGCTACTAGTTATCTTACTTGGCTCATGCAAGAACCAAAGGTGTATCATTGAAAAATAATAATACAAATACTTAAGTATATTCATTGTACTATTATGTATGGTATGGAGTCTAAGAAGAATGATCAATTCTTATTAACAGGTTTTATGTATGCAAACTATACAAGATCCATTGATGATAAGAGATCCACTTTTGGATATGTATTATTTTTGGGATACAATCTAATTTCTTGGGGAAGTAAGAAACATCATGTTGTTGCTCATTCTTCCACTAGAATAAATATTATACTGTAGGAGTTGTCTATGAGGTTATATGGTATGTTTCATTTTGTCAGGAATGGGTATCCCACAAAAGAAACCAATGATCCTAGGTTATAAAAACCAAGGAGTTCTAAATATAATTTTCAACACAATATTTTATGAGCACGCAAAACACATTAAGTTTTTCTTTCATTTCATTTTAGGATATTAAACACAAATATTTATCACACATCATATTCTCATATTTATACTCATACATACAATGGTATGTCTCTTGGTGCTTCATATTAATATTTATTTAGCTTCTCTCAATATCCTATGAGGTATAATAATTATATAAAGTAATATAAAAAGTATATAACATCCCCTCTTATTACATTATTTAGTATGAAAAATATTTGAAGGTATTGGTCATATCAAAAATGTATCTTTTACAATATATACTTGCCCTCTTAATTTTTACTTTCTATAATAGTAGAATGAAATTGTGGTTTGGATTTGGCTTTAGCATTAGTTATTTCTTTGGCTCTATCTCTAGCTTGGGCTCTAGATTTAGCTCTAACTTTGGGTAGTTTTCTTTGGGATTGCCTTTGGGTTTAACTCTAGTCTACCTCTAGGTCATCGTCTCTAGGTCTACCTTTGGGTCATCACCTCTAGGTCTGCCTCTGGGTATGCTTCTAGCTTATTACCTTTAGGTATACCTTTGGTTCATCCACCACTCATTAAAAATATTCCACATGATATTTATTATAGGATTTTTCATTGTAGGATTTCCAAGTATATCTTGGGTCAAATCTATGAATTTCAATGTAGAATTCATACATCTAATAAATCGCAATATTGCATTGCTCTATGGAAATAACATAACTATGGTTTCTCTCAACCACCAAACCTCATCTTGTCCTTGCTTTCTTCTAAATATAAAAACCTATATTGTAAAATCCATTCAATATTATTTCACTCTATCCCATTCTCTCACATCCATTTATCCATAATCAACATGTATTTTTTTGGCTATTTTATCTTTGTGCCAATAATATTTTTGAGAGTGATTATTTCCTCCATAAATTTCATAGGGATGCTAATTCCAACACCTAGTTATCACATGTTCAAGTTGTCCACAATGACTGTAACAAAATATTCTAGGAGTTTCATATTTTTCATAGGTTTCTCTTTTTACAAAATTTGTCTCACCACTCCCTATTGGACCATCATAACCAAGGCCTTCATTCTTTGGCCTTACATTTGGTTCTATGGGTGTTTTCATGTCTTACCTATTCCTTCCAAATCCTATGCTATACCTTCAAAAATATAGCCTTTGTCACAACCAATACTACCAACAACATTCAAATTCCTAAAATTTTCATCATCACTATGGTCTTTAGCAACATGGCATTTGTCATGACCAATACAATCAATGAGATCATGATGCTCATATTCAACACAAACACCACTATCATTAACAAGGTTCAAATAATGAGTATCACAAGCAAATATGTATCTTTGATAAGATCACTTGTAGCAAAACAAGCATTTCCCTCTATAGACTTCAAATCACCAGTATTGCAAGCAAAATGTACCCTGTGAATAAGGTCACTTGTGCCATAACTAATAGTTACTATTATGGGCTTGAGATCACTTGTGGTACAACAAGAATTTACCTTCAATATTTCATTTGTTTCCATTTTTTTTTATGCTTAAAGATATCAAGAGTGACTAATTCCATGTGTACTATCATCACAACATATATAGAAAATGTAATACCATTTTTATAATGACCTTCACAAGCATCAAATTCTTTGAGAATTATGCATAAGCAACTTTTTAGTATTAAGAATTTTGTCTTCATAAAAATATTTACCTTTTAAAAAATAATGATCTTTATCTGGTGTCACAAAATTTTTAACTTTAGTTCACTTCTCTCCTCCTCTACTATATTCTTGGAAATCATTATCCGGTACCACACACTTTTGAACTTTATCTTATTTCTTGTATTTTTTCCTCTTTGTATTTCCTATTTGGTCACATGATGTGAATTCTTAGAATTTGTTTTCTTCAACACAATAGTGAGTGTTCCTTATGTGTCCTAAATGAAACTCCTTTCAGTATGCCATGTCCTATATGCTAATACTTTACATATACCTACCCTTCCTATATACCTATTAGCATACAAAAGAATCTCGTAGTTCCTATGCATGCATTCATACATGAGAGAGACCTTAAGGTAAATGAAAGAGAATCATACATGGTACCAATATAGTATAGAAAGGAATTAGCTCTATCAATGATACCCTCTCAAAGAGAAATCCTTATATATGTTTATAAATTCCCTATATACTTGAAATTTCTCAATTTTAGGATTTATGTCTAACGATAGTGATGAAGAGGGTAAAAAAGGAGTGGAAAGAATTACACAAATGATTTTCATTTTTCTCCTTGATGATTTATAAGGTAAATGTCTAGATGTCATTATGGTAGATATATTAAGATATAAACACATTAGTTTAATGTGATAACTTCACCTATAAACACAATCCATAGGTGTCATTTATACTAAATATTTCAAGTGTGCTTAAGCAAGAATACAATGCTTTTTGACTACAGACAAACCTTCTAAAAAACCTTTTTTGATAAATTATAATTTTCTTTTTGAAAACCAAACTATATTAACTCCTCACCACATTATCATATAACTCGCATTAATTCTAAAACTTTTCCAATTTAATCCCTTCAACTTTGACTAATTACAATTATAACTCTTTTCACACTTAGTCACTATATATTAAGACATAATGACTAAACATTTACAACATCATTGGACAACATACATTTGGACTTTAAAATCGTAGCTATATCTCTTTACCGACCATAATTATTAACCTAGACAAGATGCTTTACATCACATGGATTTTAAAAATATTTTAACCCTCTATTGTATGACTTATGGACTTCTTTTTTTCTTTCATTCTTTATTTTTGAATACTTTTTTTTTCGTTAAATACTCTTTCTTATTTTTTTAATTTTTAATTTTTGTAACTCTTCCTTGAAAAACACAACCTTATACTGAGAAGGGGGGTGAATAGTATAAGATAAAATTTTATTTTTCTTTCCAAACAATATTATCCAATGTTATCAATTGCAATAACTTCCCAGAGCAGTATTAACCAATATCATCAATAACAGTAACAAAGTAATGCACAAATCAACACACACAAGAGAGACACAGATTTAACATGGTTCACCCAATGTGGGTTACATCCACAAAGAAAATATTTCTTCTAAATTTTCTCAACAAATATCTTGGGAACCAATTCCCTATTACAATGTTTATGGGCCCCAACCCAAAGGAGATACCAATCCCCTATGCTCAAGTTCATGGACCTATATCCATAGGAGACACCAATCCCCTCTGCTCTAGTTCATGGACCTCTATCCATAGGAGAAACCAATCCCCTCTACTCTGGTCTACTCCAAATCTTGCTCAATCCTCAACTCAAATCTGCTCCAAACCTTCCAACAAGGCTTGCTCAAATCTACTCTATAATCTACTCTCAACTCTGACCAAAGCTTCTACAAGCCTTCACACAAGGCTTACTCAACTTTTCTCAACACTCTTCTCTCAACTCTACCCAAAGCTACTACAAGCCTTCACACAAGGCTTGCTCAACTCTGCTATGCAATTTACTCTTAGCTTTTCCCAATGCTGCTACAAGTCTTCACACAAGGTTTACTCAACTCTGCTCAATACTCTTCTTTCAACTCTACCCAAAGATGCTACAAGCCTTCACACAAGGCTTACTCAACTCTGCTCTGCAATGTGCTCTTAACTCTGCCCAAGGCTAAATAAAACCTTCATGCAAGGCTTATTCAAATCTTCTCAATATCCTAGTCTCTATTATGCTCAAATATTCCCACAAGCCTTCTCAAAAGGGCTTCCTCAACTCATATCCAACTACTCACAATACATCTATCTACTCTACTCAAATATTTCCCAAACTTGCACAAATATTATATCTCTTTTAGAATTACTTTCTTCAACTAGAGTAATTCAGACATATTCTACCCAAAATTCCTTTTCTTCATGAACATATAGTAAATGATATGCAATGCAAATACTCAATATGCTCTTCTCACATTCATTAAGTCTGTCACTTTCACATGTCTCACATTTATTGCAATCAAATCTGATATCTAATTCTTACAAATTTCTTTTCAAAACACTCAACAATGATTTACAAAATATACCCTTAGTTTTCCACTCAAAAAACCAACAATAATGCACAAATATGCCCTTTTTTTCCTCTCAAAAAAACCAAAAATGATGCACAAATATGCCCTTTGTTTTCCTCTCAAAACAACAAAAAATGATGCATAAAATCTGCCCAACAAGATACACAAAATCTGCCTAATAAGATGTACAAAATCTGCCCAACAAGATACACAAAATCTGCCTAATAATATGTACAAAATCTGCCCAATAATGATGCACACATCTGCTCAAAAAACCTGCTCAAATCTACTCTAATTCATGCTCAAAAACTACTCATATCACATGCTCAAATTGCTTTCTTTAATCAAAGTATTTCAAACATATATTTACCTAGAATTCCTTTTCTTCAAGAACATATAAAGAATGATATGCAAGATAATTTCACAATATGCTCTTTCCAAAAATCACTCAAAGCCAATGCACAATTTACTTCACAAATCTACCCTATAACCTTTGCAAATTTATCCCAATACAAATCAAAGCTCATGTACAAACTTGCTCTCAAACTCTAGCACATGTGTTTCCAATTCCTTCAATAATGAAGCACAATTGTTCTCAAACCCTAGCTCATGTATTTCCAAAAATGCACATACATAATCCTTATTTCTCCACCTTATGATTCAAAAATATTTGCTCAACCAAACACCCTAAGGAAGGAATAATATCACCATACCTCTTAACTTGCTTTGATGAATATGTGCCCTCAAATCCTATCTCAAAAAGGAATTCCCTTTCTTGTGCCTCTTTAAAAATAGGTTAGTCAAGATCAAATATTGATTGATGAAGGTTTTTCTAGAATAAAGGTTGATGATAGAAGGATTGATTAGACATTTTTCGTAGGACTGCCCAAACTGCCGAACTCGTTTTGGCCATATCTCACTCATCCGGACTCGGATTGAGCTAAAATTTTGAGGGTAGATGCCTGAAAAACCCTAGAACGTCTCCACCAATTTTCATATCATTTGGAGCAACACAGATCCTAGCACATCCCTATGTGTGAACGAGATATTTGGCAAGCGGCTATGCGAGGGTTTCATCTGGGTTGAGTGCAAGCAGCTCCAGAGGTTGGTTTTTAGGGCCTTCGGGCCCTAGCGGCCAATATTTTTGTGGTTTATGCTCAATATTTTAGCAAGAAATGTTGCAGGGGATCCAATATGGGTTAGAAATTTGTCTTTCAACAGATCATACCGTGAACTTGAGTGACAACGACTTCCAATTTGCTGCACAAAAGAAAAGTGAAAACCATACCTTTCCACGACGTCTAGGGCAAGGATTAAAGAGATCACGAAACAAGTTTCAAGCAGTTGATCAAAAAATGGCTCATATCTCAAGTGAATCTGGTGCTAAGGTGCACCCACAAAATAATTCTACTGTGAAAACCCCTATCAAGGGTAAGAATTTCGAAGACTCAGTCCCAAAAATGAATTTTAGGGATGCCCTTCATGGTGGACAACCTCAGCCCAATGCTAATATCAATCTTAGGGCTTCCCATAAACCTCTAAGAATGCCTAAGATTGATCCCAGGAAAATGGAGTCAGGATGTCTTAAAGCAGCTGATGGAACTCCTATTGTTAAGCTTGATATGGGTAACATTCAGACCGGCATTGAAGATTTGGAAAAAAGAGGACTAATTTGTCGGTTCGTGGGTTTTCGTCCGAGTCTATCTGCTTTCAAAGTCTGGGCTGCAAAAATCTGGAAAACTAAAGGTGAGTTACAAATCTCTATTTATCCAAATGGTTATTTTCTTGTTTTATTTGCTAATAATGAAGATAGAGAGAAAAATTTTCAAGGGGGTCCTTGGTTTTTTGGAAGGGCAGGGCTTTTCATGAAGCCCTGGCATACTAAATTTAAAGTCGAAGAAGAGATGCCTTCTATAGCTCCCGTGTGGGTTAGACTCTTTGGCCTCCCTATTGAATTTTGGAATCCTACTATTTTTTCTTCAATTGGAAACTCTTTAGGAACTTTTATGATGACTCGCTGATTGTACTCAAAATTTTGAACATATTATTTATGCTCGGATTTGTGTTTTAATGGATTTTGACAAACCCCTACCTAAAAATATCACATTACAATTTGGGGAAGACACTTGGGAGCAAGTAGTGGACTATGAGAACATTCCTTTTCGTTGTAGAATTTGCCATGAATATGGTCATTTGGCCAGTGCTTGCCCAAATAAAATTCCTGATCAAAAGAAAGAAGATATAAACTCAACAGGTTTCCAAATACCTAAGAAGAAGAACACTAAAAAAAAACTAGTTATGAAGGATCAATCAAAGTCATCTGCTAATATGTTTGAAATCCTTTCCACAAATGATGTCCCAAGTGAGGAAGAGGAAATAATGGAAACTGAAATCTTAGAAACACAATTTAAATATGAAGGGAAGAACTCAGAGACAAACCAACAAATCAAAGGTTTTCAAAAAAAAAAAAGGAGAAAATTTACACAAGAAAAACAATATTTCAAATGTCAAAACTTCAAATAATGCAGGTCCCAATATAGACTCCGTTGAACCATCTAGTAAAATTTTGGCTGTGTACGAGCATTCTTCAAGGTTAGAAGCCATCTCAGATTCAATTGGAATAAGTCAAGAAATAGGGGAAAAAAATTGAAGATGGATTCTAATCAAAAAGTAGGTCGCAAGACCAATCAATATCATATGGTAAAAGAAGGTGAAAAGCTTGTAGAGGAAGGTAAGATTAATGCCCTTCCCAAATTTTTTAGCCCTGGTATTAATGAAGATCATCACTTGGAATATTAGAGGACTCAAAGGGAGTCTTTCAAAACAAAATGAAATTAGAAGAATGATTCAGATAAATCATCCACATCTTGTTTTCCTTCAAGAAACAAAGATGTCAATGGAGGATATGGACTCAATTGCCAGTAAAATTTGGCCAACTAGAAAAGTGGTTTCCCTCAGTTCCCAAGGGACTTCGGGTGGCATTGCTTGTCTTTGGGACCCAAAAGAGGTAGTTATTCACCATATGGTTGGCATTTGGGGTTTGTTGGCTATAGCTATTCAAAGTAGACATTCCAACCAGATTATGCTCTGCATTACTATTTATGCTCCGACTTCTTTGGAGGAAAAAAGAAGACAGTGGAAGGATATTACTCATATTATCTCTCATTTTCCTAAATCTTGGATCTTGATCGGAGGAGATTTCAATACCATCCTCTCTCTGGATGAGAAAATGGGGGGAAATAGAAATTTGGACAAAAGCACTGACCTCATGAGCGAATATATTGCAAACCTCCATCTTGTGGATATCCAACCAGATAATGGCCTTATGACTTGGTCTAACAGAAGGCAAGGCTTAGCTTGTATAATGGAGAGATTGGATAGGTTTTTGCTCTCTAAAAATTTCTTAATCCATGGTCACATTCCTAAAGTGAAGACTCTTAATAATGTTGGTTCGGATCATTGGCCACTCATGGTGGAAATGTGGAAAACCAATGTGAGTTTCTCTCCTTTTCATTTTCAATTAATGTGGCTTAGAGACATTTCCTTCAGACCTCGTGTGCAACAATGGTGGAAGGAAGGTAAACCTAGGCATGGGACTAAGATGTTCTATTTTGCCAAAATACTGCAATACATTAAATCCAAAATCAAGACTTGGAACTGGAAAGAGTTTGGGGATGTTCATAAAAAAAAACATGAAGTTATTGCTCATCTTGAAAATTTGAATAAGAAAATCCATTTAGATGGCCTCACAGAGAAGAGAAGTGCAGATGAAATTAAACTCACAACTCGGCTTAGAGGAATGGGAAAAAAGAGAAGAAATCTTATGGAAGCAAAAATCTAGAATTCAATGGCTCAAAGAAGGAGATCGAAACACAAATTTCTTCCACAAATATCTTCTAGCTCAAAGATCTCACAACTTTATTTCTTCCTTAAAATCAGATTCTGGAGATGTTGTTTATACTTGGGATGGCATGAACTCTATTGTTGTTGATTACTTTTCCAATATTTTTGTCGCTACTCCTCTTGACTCAACTTCACAACAAAATGTTCTTCAAGCAATCCCTTCTCTTATCACTTCTGAGGAGAACTCTATTTTGACTGCTCCTATTACTATCAATGAGCTTCAACAAGTAGTTTTTAAAATGCAAAAAGGGAAAACCCCGTGTCCCGATGGTTTTCCCATTGAGTTCTACCAAGAGTTCTGGGATATCCTTCATGTTGATTTATTAGAGGTGGTGGAAGAAGCCAGGAAAGCCAAAGAAATTTTGAAGGTTATCAATAAAACTTATATTACTCTTGTTCCAAAAGCTCAAGAGGTTGATCATATCTCAGCTTTTAGACCTATTGCTTTATGTAATGTTCTTCTCAAAATCATTACTAAAATCATGGCAGAAAGGTTGAAGCCTCTTTTGCATAAGATTATTTCCCTAGAGCAAGGGGGTTATGTGGAAGGACGTCAAATAGTAGATGAGATAGTTCTTGCTCAGGAAGCCATCCATTCCATGGATATGCAAAATTCTCCTTCCATGTTCATTCGGTTAGACTTATCCAAAGCTTATGACAGAGTGGATTGGCACTTCCTTATCAAAGTTTTGAGGCAATTTGGTTTCTCTAAGGATTGGATGGATTGGATTATGGGATGTATCTCTTCAGTTTCCTACTTAGTTCTTATCAATGGCAGGCCTTCTCAGTCATTCCCAGCCTCCAGAGGTATTAGGCAAGGTGACCCGCTATCCCCTTATTTATTCATCATTCTTGTTGAATGCTTGGGTAGGACTATAACCAAAAAGAGGGAAAACAAAACCCTTGAGGGAGTTACCATTGCTCATGGAGCTAGACCTATCTCTCATCTTCAATTTGTGGATGACTCTACTCTTTTAGGTAAAGCTACAGTTAAGGAAGCTTCTAATATTAAGCAAATCATTAGCTATTTTTCTAAGGCTATCAGGCAGCTTGATCAATGAAGACAAATCTAAAGTTATTTTCTTTCACTCGCTCTGCTAGACAGGAATCCATGGTCTTGGATAAATTAAGATATAAGAAGACCTCTCTTCCAATCACTTATTTAGGTATTCCCATAAATATTCAAAGGCAAAAAAATAAATATTGGAATTGGTTGTTGGACAAAGTCAAGAAGAAAATTGGAAAGTGGACCAACAAGTGGCTTTCTTCTGGGGGTAGAATCACCTTGGTAAAATCAGTCCTTCAAGCTATTCCTATTTATGTTTCTTCCATTTTGAATATCCCAAAGGCTGTTCTTCGAGAATTGGATCAAATCAGTCATCGTTTCCTTTGGAGTGGTACTAAGGAGAAAAGAAAATGGGCCTTGGTGAAATGGGATACTTTATGTCTTCCTAAGAGTGAAGGGGGGTTAGGATTCCGGTCTTCAATTAATAACAACAAAGCTTTAGCTGCTAAATTATATTGGAGGATGTTGCATAACCCCAATGCTCTTTGGGCCAATAATCTCCGTGCTAAATATGCTGAGAACAAAAGTCCTGAAGACCTTGTTCGCTATCAACTTCCTACCAAAGGTTCTCCCATTTTAGCAGTTCTTAAGACTGGTGAGGATTTGATAAAGAAAAAATTATTTTGGATCATTCATAATGGTCAACATGCAAATTTTTGGACAGATTCTTGGGATGGTCACAAGCCTTTGATAACTCAGTTTCCCGATTGGAGGCCTTGGATGGAGGAGCTTCACCGAGCTAATTGGATAAAGGTGGCTAATTACTATCGGTACCATACTGGTAATTCAAAGGTTGGTAGATATTGGATCCCTATTGAGGACTGGCCTATTCAAATCCTAGAAAGGCAAAGACAAGATATCCAAGGCATCCTTCATATGAGATCCCTCTCTTGGTCCCATGAAAAAGATTGTTTTGGATGGAACAACACTACTAAGGGTGAGTATTCAGTTGCTCAAGGTTATTTGACCTTATGCCATAATAATCCCAACCATTCTTCTGACATATTTTCTCGATTGTGGGCTCAAAAGCTCTGGCCTAAGGTGAGGTTCTTTAATTGGCTTTTATTGCATCGTAGGGTGCTTATCGGTGAGCAACTTATGAAGCGTGATTTTCATGGCCTTTTTAAATGTGAAATGTGTGAAGAGAATGTATAAAATATCAACCATATTTTTATTGAGTGTACTTTAGCCTCTCAGCTATGGAGGAGAATGGCCACTTTACTTGGCTTATAGTGGTCCAATTTTTTTACTTTTGAACAACTTTGGAGGGATTGGCCTAATCAAGAGGGTGTTGATCATTTTATTAGGCGGTTAGTTTGGATGGGTTCTACCATTCTTCTTTGGAATATTTGGAATGAAAGGAACAACCAAATTTTTAATCAAGATAGGAAGGATATTCACTATATTTGGCAAAAGACCATAGCCAACTTAGTTGAATCAGTCCATCAACTCCTTAATCACCCCCAAAACTCCCACCAAAGATGGGATCAAGTGATGCAAATATTGAAGATTAAATCTTCTAAGGGCAACCAACTTAAAGGGAATGTGAGTATTAGTAAGATGGATAGGACTAGAAATTGGCAACCTCCTCCTAAGGATTTTGGAAAAGTCAATACCGATGGAGCCTTTAGAGGGAACCCTGGAAAAGCCAAGTGTGGGAGGAATTGGTAGACTTTCAGATGGCTCCCTGGTTTTTACTTTTGCTGAGAATTTGGGTATTCTTTCCAATAACCTTGCTGAGGGGTATGGTATCCTCAGAGGCCTTCGAGAGGCTACTAAGGTTGGATGGGAAAAGGTGTTAGTTGAGTCCGACTCTCAACTTATGATTAATCTCTTGAAGACTCCTTCTAAGAATCATAAGGTGGATTGGAGAATAAAAAGAATTATTGAGAAGATTCAATTAATCCAGATGGGATTTTTGAAAGTTGATTACAATCATGTGGTCAGAGATCAAAACAAGAGTGTTGATGCTTTAGCTAATTGGGCTTTGGACAAAGGTGATCTTACTTGTTATGGCCACCCTCCTATATGGTGGGCTTCTCAAATTAGGGAAGCTCTTCTTTCTATCATTTCTTTGGATGGCTCCAGTTCTAAAGGTACCTAGTTTCTTCTTGCTTTTTTTTTTTGCTTCTCTTTGGTTCATTCAGTTTTTTTTAGTTCCCTAGCTCATTCTATTCTTTATTTTGTTTCCTCTATTGATTCTTGCCTTAATAGTCTTTCGGTCTAGATAGGTCATTGTTATGTTCAATTTTTTTTCTTTTTCTTTTTTGTTTTTTTTGTTTAGTTTTTTAAGGTGGGTGGGTTCTTTTGTTTTGTTTTGTTTTTGTGTTCTTTGTGTTGTTTTTTGTTGTTCTTGTGTTTTTGTTGTTTTGTTTTTTTTTATGTTTTTTGTTATTGTTCTTGTGTTTTTTTCGTTCTTGTTCTTGGGTTTCTCTTTGTTTGTGTTATTTCGTGTTTTTATGTGTGAGTGTTTTCTATGTTTTTTGTTTTTGTTTATTGTCTGTTGGTTGTTTTTTATTTTTTTTTTATTTTTTTATTTTTTAGGTTTTGGTTGTGTTTATTTTTCATGTTTTTTTTGGGTTATGTCTTTGTAGTGTTCTGTTGTTTTTGTCTTGTTTGTGTTTTGTTATGTGGTTCTTGTGTTTTTCTATGTGGTTTGTGTTGTGGTTTCTTTTATCTTATTGTGCGTGTTTGGTTGTGCTTTTGTTTTTGACACACTCAAGGAGCATGTTTTTTATTTTATTTTATTATTTTTGTTGTTATTTACTTATTTTTAAATTGGTTTTGTGTGTTTGTTTGCTCCTTGAGTATGTCAAAGGTGGTAGGCCAGGTCCGAGTCCTGGGAATTTTTGGTGGAATGGATACCCCTGCCTCCTTGGGTCTTACCCGAAAGTGGCATCCCTTTTGGGATGTTTTCCACAAATAAAAAAAAATAGGTTAGTCAAAAACTCCTTTTTCAAGTCATCCTCATTAGAAATTATCTCAAAAATATGTGCCCAAAAATACCTAAAAATAATACTTGTAAAAGCCCTCAAATTTCTTTTCAATAATACAAAAATCAATGCTCACAAATACACCTTATTCCTCCTATCTTAAAATACAATATCACAACCTTCAAATTTATTTCATGCTAACTTTACAATATCAAATACTCTTTTAACACCTTATTACTCCTAAATTGAATTTCAAATTACAATATAAAATATCCTTTGTTACACCTTATGGCTCCCTCTAACTAAAATATCAAATTAAAATATTTTACCCTAAAAAATATTCAATCATGCACAACGAACGAAACACCTTAACCACTTAATTTTTTAATAAAAAATTCATACCTTTCATGAGCCCACAATTTACCCCTTCGCTACCTTAAAAAAAGTGCTCATAGGAATTGACCCTATGATCTCCTTCTCCACCGTGCCTTAGCGCTTTCTAGGCATCCAGATGGGTTTCTCCCAGTGATAGCAATAGTGATACACAAACATGATTTTAAACCTCTTCTCATGATGCCAATCAAAACACTGTCTCTATCATCAAAATTGTTGTTCATGTGATTTGAACCAGTGATCACCTCTCTCATAGTGCCTTAGCATTGCCCCAGTGACCAGCTACGCTAGCCTACCAGCTAGAACCAAATTGTGCAACCTTCCATCTTTATCCTTGTTGTCCCTTTTGCCGAAAATCGTGCTCCTCTTCTTCTGCAATTCATAATTTTTAAGCACAAGTGGATTTCAATAGTTCATCCCACAACTTCACTTTGCAAAGATTTTGAAACTTTATTTATATGAATTTTGTCCTCCTCTTGCCATGATGTTGGTGCTCAAACTTCGATATTATTTTTATTTCTTTTCAAATAGCTTCCACGGTTTGGTGCTCAAACCTATTTTTATTTTTAGAATATTTAAATATTTTTAGATTTAAATATTATAAACCTTAAACCTTTGGCCCTTGGTGGTCTTATAAATATTTTTCAAGCAATAGAAATAAAATCAACTTTAAAACTTGTTTTTTTCTTGCAAAATCAACCATGGAGAATGTTTTTCTTGATGACTATCGTAGCTTTTGACATCAATATTTCTGCCTTGAATATAAATCTCAACCATTTCAACTTTGACATCAATGACAACCAATATACCTAATATTTCCAACATTCCTTTTTAATTTTTTAATAAATATACTACTGTTTAAACAATGAGCTTTCCTTTAAAAAAAATTAATCATTAATTAAAATAAAAATCTCTATTCTTCTTCTTTAGGTTGTCACATTGTTAGACTATGCAACACCAACAACATCAACTACAATTCGCTCTTGGTTCCTCAAGGCATAAATGTGCATATCATCATCTAGAAGATGTTTCACCTCCCATCCAATATTTTGCATTGCTAGAGAATAAACTAGAAACTTTTGTGTGATAGGCTAGAAAATAAATCCTTAGCATTGCGGTACCATGTTGTAGAGAATTTGTAGAATAAAAATTCAAGTATAAGCTACTGTAGTTAATATGAAATTAAGAATAGGAAAATGCTACTAGGTAGCATGTTGTAGGAAAGGTAGAGAAAATTGTGCCCTTAATGACTAGAACCATATTTTTTCGTTCTTCTTAGCAACACACTCTCTTATAGAAAAATTACTATTTCATCTTAAAAAATGGTCTCACACACTATAAATTTGGAATTGCTAGAAAAAAACTTCTTTTTTTTAATGAAAAATTACCACATCCACATGTCTTTAGGGCACCTCTTTGTTTATCACTCTCAAAATAATACTAACTACCTCATCCTTATGTGCAAGAAAGAGTGATGGTAAATACCCTTCACATGGCAGTTATGTCTTCTACTACTTAAAAAATACAATCATTGTATGTGCATGTTCATTACATGCCCACTGTAATGGTTATAAGCATAGTAGAAAAATCCAAACTTGGTGTAAAATTGGCAAGGCCAAATTGGGAATTGAACTTGGACTAAAAAATCACTTGAAAAAATTGGAAAAAAACTCGACAAAAAAATTACAAAAAATGTAAAAAAAAATTAAAACAAACTTGGCAACAAATCGACAAAAAAAATCTTGCTAAGTTAAATCTAAGTGACTTGGCAAGGCTGACTTAAACTTGGAATCGACAAGTTTTTTAAAAACTTGTCAAGTTTTGTAACTATGGTAATGAGAATTTGATCCTTTCATCAGTAGAGCCTCCTGAACATCATCCTTATCTTCATCTATGCCATGTCCAATTTTAAAGCCTTAATTTTTTATAGTTTGTTGTTGCAATGTATTAAATGTTAAAAAATCATAATTTGGAAAATTTTAGTGGCACCATTATCGGATGATAGGATAATGGTTATTGGTCAACGACTTCTATTGATTGATTAACCTCACATAAAAAATATTTTAGAACTTCATAATTGAACCTAAAGTAAGCTAGGAAACCTAGTGGAATATGGTCTCTTAGACTTCTCAAGACGTGTACTCAAATATCTTCTTCATATCATTCTTGCTAAGGGTTCCTACATAGATTTCTTCTTATATGTAAATATACTATGATAACAATCCAGGTGTTGTAGGTGAGTTGGAGAGGAGAGGGCAATCCTCCAAGGGAGGTCCCAGGTTCAAATCTCCAGCCTACCAAAAAGCTGAAATGGGTATCTAAAATCCAATTGATAATGTTGGTGTGGGCAGGGTCGGGTGCGACCCCCAGGTGACTTTGACGATGTAGAACCCCCTGTTCATGGTCCCTCAGACCAAGGCTGCTCTACAAGGGGTTTTTTGCTTTATATATATATATATATATATATACTATGATAACAAAAGCAAAACTATTATAGGGAGTGAAAAAATCTATGCAAACAAATAGAATATATTTGAGTTGAAGGATATTGAGAAGTAATAAAAAACTCAAGGAAAGAGCCTAAGAAGAAACAAAATAACTCAAAAGCTAAGACTTAGAGGAATCTTCTAGTTGACCTTTGAATCCACTTGACATACAATTTAAAAAATATATTAAAAAGACTTGCTTTGATACCACTATTAGGATATTAAACACAAATACTTATCACACTCATCATATTCTCATATCTATATTCATACAATATATATATATATATATATATATATATATATATATATATATATATATATATATATATATATATATATATATATATATATATATATATATATATATATATATACATATAATGGTATATCTCTTGGATATACCATTTGACTCTTGGTGCTTCACCTTCATCTCGATTCACCTTCTCTCAACATCTTCTGAGGTATAATAATTACATAAAATAATAAAATATGTATTTAACATTTCATACATGAACATGTTCAAGAACACAACATACAACTCTAGTTTTATCCCATAGAGGAGCAATGTGTAGATATTTTGACAAAGTCTCTTACACATTCAAAATTTGAAAAATTTAGAATTTTTTTTATATGTACTTTGATTGAGCATTAATTTAATAAGGGGGAATGTTGTAAATATTATATCATGCTAACATATTTACCTTATTATTGTGAAGGTTATAGAAATTTGGAATCTAGTTGTAACTCTATGTCTAATACCTTCTTGATTACACACATATATACTTCTATCACATCAATGGTCAATCACAATGTTGAAATATATTCTATATTTCTAATATTAGTTATATTTCCATCAATGGTAGGTAATAATTTCATAGCTACTAAGGAAATAGGAGAATAATCCACTAAGTTTAATGGTCCTTGGTAGGTCTAGTTAGAAAATTGATTTTATGGCCTAAGAGGTACCCTAGGATTATTCTGTTGAGGAAGAGGTTGACTAGTTTGTTGACACAAACGTAAATTTTGAGAAGCAACACACCCCACTCATAATAAAATTTTGATATTTTAAAGAATAAAATTGTATTTTCTAAGAGGACCCTCATAAAGTATTTTAATTTTAATTCCAAATTTTGCTTACAATGAGATTTTTAAAAATTGCTTACATCAGGGTAATTAAATTGCTTGCATAGAACATTGATTTAAATCGATTTTTTTCTGAATATTTTCATATCAATGGTATTATTTTAAATTAAATATTTCAAAAAAATTAATATTCAGTGGTTTTCCTAAGGTCCAAAAAAATAAAATCAATTTTAGGGTTCTTTAAAATTTCATCATATTGCCCTAATTTTACTTAAAATTTGATATCGACATAACTTTTGATAGAAAAAATTATTTGAGGTGATTCAAAGCCTGGTGGAAACATATTGGGCTCATATTTACAATGGTACCATACTTGCATATTTTTAGAATTGATTTGTCATCCAGAAATAATAGTTTTCATTATAGCCAAGGAACTTCTAAATGCAATATCTCTTGATAAAAAATGAATTTTTGAGTTATCTCAAAGTTTTTGAGTACCCATTTGTCTCATTTAGACACTTGGAAATGTTAATAAAATTCTGGACACTTTATTTTTTTACCATATTTTTGTACCACACGAATTTCACTTCCAGGCATCTCAATTTTATTTCCAAGTATTGAAAATTATTATAGGGTAATGAGAATCTTTCAAAAGTCATTAAAATAAAAAATATAAAAGGTTGAAGTCTTTGGAATCAATGTGTAATATTGGAGTGAAATTTACTAAGTGTAAGCAATGGCAGAATAATGGGATGCCATCGCCCCTCGATGGAGTCCCAAAACCCTACCATTCAACAAAGCAGATAGGCAATGGTGGAAAAATGGGATGCCATATCACCTTGAGTGAGTCCAAAAATCTTGCCACTATGGAAAGTGAAAATTGCTTAAGTATGGACATTGGTGGAAATCTGGGACATTGGAGGAAAGAAGTGAGTCCTAAAATCCTGCCATTGTGGAAGGTGGAATTTTTTTTGAGTGTGAGCATTAGTGGAAAAATGGGATGCCATCGCACCCTGATGGAGTCCCAAAACCTTGCCACTTAGCAAGGTTGGAAATTTGGTAGAAAAATGGGATGTCATCACACCTCGATGGAGTCCCAAAACCCCACCACCTCATAAACTTGAGAAATTTTGAAAATTGGTTAAGTGTTGTAGTTGGTAGAGAAGTGGATTGATACTATATTCTAGGTATTTCCCAAAACCCCACCATGCTAATTGTTGGAAATCTGAGGTATTAGCAGATAAAGTGACATCCCAAAATCTTGTCACACTCATTTTCAAAAATATGGAACATTGGCGAAGAAAGTGAGATCTTGAAACCCCGCTACACCCATTGTTTGAAAAGATTAAAATATGCTAAGTATAAAAGGAATGTTGAAATTTTGGGGAGGACAACCCAAAAACTTGACAATAGAAATGAAACCCAATAATTGGTAATTTTAATCCAACACTTGGAAGTTGAGCTTCATGATTAAAGGCCATTCGGATTTATGCTTTAGCAATGAGCAATGCTATAATACAAAAAAAACGATTGAAATTTTTGAAAAATGATGTGATGCCTCTATTACTGAAAACCTTAGAAAATTTAAAAAATTCAAATTCAAAACCTTAGGAAAATTAAATTAATCATAATATTAATGTTCTAACCTTTGCCTTTTTAAATTTTTTGCAAAAATATTTTTGGTGTCTGCATTGAATATTGCAAATGTAATGGCTGGAAGGGAATTTTAATACGAGCAAGATGGAGAATGAAGAATTAATGAGGTGTGGTAGTTCCAAAATTTCTTGAGCATCATGCAAGTTGGAAATTAATGAAGTCTGGCAGTTGCAGGACTTACAACAGATGAAGACTTTATGTAGCCTATGCTCAGTTAATGCACTACCTACTCTCAGTTCAAGCGGTGTTTGCTTCTTACATTTTCAATGATGAGAACTATTTTTAGTGAAAATATCTTGTAATTTTTGTTTTAAAATGACTTAAATTTTCTCTTCCTGTGAGTTGTCCAGATTCATTAATGTGTAAAAATTAGAATTCAACAGAGAAATTAATATGTAAAAATATCTTGCAAGAATAATTAATCCACATATAAAAGTGGGTGGCTAAGAAAAAGGTCTTGTCTATAAGAGCAATTTTCTGAGTCTTTCACAAGGATGCAAGAATTTATAATAGAAGTATTTTTATCAAAACCCTTTTGGAATTTGTCTATTATCGACATGGGATCTTTTGTGATGTTGTTACTCTAAAGTGGTGTAGCTAGGCACTTAATCTGCTTCTTAAGTTTTGATGGTGCTTACTTCCCTATTCTTGTTTTCATTGAAATATATGTGATTATAATTGTTATGAATTTGATTGATTTTGGCATGTTGTTGATGTTATGTGGAGAGCTTAATTGAAGTTTAATCATTCTGAAATTTAGTTCTTTTTCTACTAGCTCTAGTTTTGCTATGTGAGCTGAGCTACTAGCAAAAACATCCCAACAAGATTGAAACTTTAGAATGATTAAACTATCTTGAGAGAGTGTTTGGTCTATTCCATAAACTTGTTTCACCCCTTGCTAGATAATAAATTGATCTTAGAAAGTTGGATGATTTATTATTCTATTGGTTATGATTGGAGAACATAATAGTATGCCAAGTTGAAAGGATAATTAATAGTTAAAATTGCAGAATTTCATCCTTCTTTTCTACCCTACCTTACTCTCTATGTTTTTATTTTGAAGTGATCCATTTTTATGTTCTTTAAAATTATTTATTCATTTAATCTACTAAAATTCGAAGAGCTAGATCTATTTACAAATGCAAATCTGATAAATGAACAACACAAACCACCACCAAACAACAATGAACGGAGGTTGAACCCCTTGTAGGTAAAACATAGTCCACTAAAACTATTCTGGAAGTGGAAAAGAGCGAAGACATTTGACCCGACTCTATAACTCACACCTTGGATATCCAACAAGATCCTAAAGTGAGAGGGAATTTATTCCCATTTATGTGTTACTTGTGTTTCCTATTTACTCTTCACAAGGTGTGCATGAAATACCAATCAACACTATTTTTGTGCTAGAAGGAGGGCAAAAACTTCCATCTGTTTATGGTTTAATTAATGTGGTATGTGCTGAACTTCTACTTTGTGTTATCCTGTTTACGAATGATTTATAAGGTTGGATTCTACCTTTAGAATAACTAGGTCCCACCCAAGAGCTACAGAGTTCCTTGTTTCTGAGTTAGAAACCCCAAGGAGAAACAATCTTAGGAGGGCCAAATATTTATCCGATATAGTTTTATCACCACTAGTGGTTCCCCATACTATGACTCAAAACCCTATCATTAATCCGATAGTCATGGCCAACTGGTTGGGTTCCACTACCTTAAATATCCCTAGTGCAACCCATGATTTACCTAGGAATCCTAAGAAATATCTTCCCACCTACAAGCATGATGGGATCAGGACAGTAGAAGAACACTTGGTAGCCTTTAAAAATACTTTGAAACTATTAAATGTGCAACATGAAGATGTGGCTTATAGGTTATTCCCTTTCACTCTCCAAGAGGGAGCATACGATTGGTTTTTGAATCTAACAAATGACTCAATCACCTCCTAGGATGATCTAGAGAAAGTTTTTATATCCCAATTTGGTCAAGTAATTGATCCTAGTGTATTGTATCAACAATTCTCCAATATTAAGAGAGGATCTGGTGAAACCATCAGATATTTCAATGTGAGATTTCAAAAGGCTTATGGTAGAATGATTGGTCATTACATACCAAGTGTAGATTTAGCCTTAGAAATCTACAAAAATGCCTTAGATCTAGTGACCTCTATTTTCCTCAGAAGAGACACCAATGTCACGACCTTGATAGAAGCTTACAAGGAAGCTCTAATTCTTGAAAGATAGTTAGGACCTCAACCTTTGAATAATCCTTTGATACCCTCTGTTACATAAAACACACCTATTTTAAATCCCATTCCACATCAGATGCTAATGCCAACGTGTCAAGCTCCGCCTAAGGAAACTCCGTTAACCTTGACCCATACTGGGCATGTACAAACTGCAGAGAAGGAATCTAATAAAACTAGGGTTGAAGAAGTTTCAAGGATGGTCCAAAAATTGGAAAATGACTTCCTAAGTTTTAAGAGATAAGTATCTAGGGGAGAAAGTTCAAACCAGTTTCCTTACCAATCGAATAGATTCCCCAGACCTTCATATGAAGCCAATAAGGATTACAACAAAGGTAAGGGACCTGAAGTAAATATTTGTGACTTAGCTTTACCCAATTGGTGTAGGATTCATGGAACATCCCAACATAGGGAATTAGATTATCTAGAGTTTTGCAATACTTTTGAAGCTTTGTCTGGTGAGTTGAGTTTTCCTAAGAATCAGAGAAACATTGATGGTTCTAGTTCATCCAAACATAGTGCTTCTATGGTTTTGGATTCATTCACTTTCCCAGATGAGTTAGAAAATATTGTGGAAATGCCTATGGATGAAGTGCAAGCTTTTCAATAGTTTAGAAGAGATAATTATAATCTTAGGAATAGAAATCTAGATCCCAACACTACATCTACACCTCCCAATAATTCTTATAGTATTCCTCCTGATCCTTCCCCAAATAATAATCCACCTCCACCCAAAGGGGGAGATCCAAAAGTATAGGATGGATTTGTTGCTCCACTCAATAAAGGATATAATATAGTGGAGGATATGAAGAAAATTAAGGCTAACATTACCCTCCATGAGCTTGCTCAGATTACTGAATAGAGGGATAACTTGATTAAGACTTACTCTGAACCCTCTACTAAACCTCTAAAAAAGGGGAAGAAAATAGATAAATCTATTAATAATTTGCATATTTGGAAAAAATCTACATAATTGTCTAGTAGATTTTGGTGCTTCAGCTAATGTTATGCCTCTAGCTATTTTCCAACAATTAGGTTTAACACTAGTAAAATCTGATAGGAGAGTCATTCAACTAGATAAAATTGAGGTCAAGGTGATAGGTGAACTTCAAGGTATACACATTCAATTAGCATCTGAACCTAGAGCACACCATAGATTGACATTCAAGTGGTAGATATTCTGGTGGGTTATGGGATGCTATTGAGTAGAGATTGGTCCAAATATTTGAATGGGTATTTGGCCACAAATTTTTTACACATGTGGTTTCCCTAGAAAGGTGTAGCAAATCAGTTAAGGATTGATAGAGAGCCTTGATATAAACACATGATAACTAAATATAATATCAAAAATGAGGTTGTTAATTTTGTTGATGTAGATATTAGGGTTTATAATTTGATAACTGCAAAAAAGGTGAGATCAATTAAAGCTCTAACTAATCACAATAATGATGTTTGGACGCTTCATGTTGATGGAGCTAAATCTAAACAAGGTTTTGGTATAGGGGTAGTTCTCAAAGGACCTCACAATCAGATATATTTCATGTCTTATCACTTGCAATTTCCCTGTACAAATAATTTGATTGAGTATGAAGCATTAATACTAGGATTGAAATTTGCTTTAGACAAAAATGTAAAAAATATCCAAGTTTTTACAGACTCGGAGTTGGTAACTAATCAGGTTAAAGGCATGTTTCAATGCAAGGCCTCTTACCTGAAGAGGTACAAACATCGAGCTTGGGATCTCATGGATGACTTTAATGCTTTCAATCTAACACATATTCCTAGGGAGGAAAATTCACCCGCAGATATTTTAGCTTCATCAACTACAAATCTGAAACCCTTAGAGGAATTTAAATGGAAAAATATTCAATAGAATTAGTCCCTTGTCCTTCTATTCTAGATAATGTAGATACATTTCAAGTATTTTTTGATGACCAACAAATTATAGATTTCTTATAGAATACAAATGCATTTGAAAAAATTATAATTGATGATGGTCAAAGGGATACTATGCTTGAATATTTTGATGATGAAGAGGGAGTAATGAGGTTGAAAAACAATAGAATTCCTAGGGGAATGGTAGAACTTGAGAGGCTATTTGACAATGATCAAATTAAACAAAGAATAAATTCTAGAAATCTTATTGGTACAATAGGAAATGAGACCAAGAAATTGAATGTAGGGACTAAAGAGGATCCCAAGTACATTCAATTAGCTAAAACCTGTGACCCCATAATAAAATAAAATCTTTCTAAGTTGCTTCATAGGTCTAAGGATGTTATGGCATGGTCTTATAAGGACTTGAAGATTTTTAATCCAAAGGTTTTTACGCATACTATACCCTTGAAGGAGTTTTGTAAACCCTTTAGATAGAAATAGAGACATGTTAATGCCTTATTGGAACCTATCATTCTGAAGGAGGTAGAAAAATTGTTGAGTGTTGCCATCATTTTTCCTATTAGACATTCTACTTGGGTAGCTAATTTAGTGCTAATTAGAAATAAGAATGGGGAAATTTACCTTTGCATAGATTTTAGAAACCTGAACAAGGCTTTTGAAAAGGATAATTATCCTTTGCCTTCCATGGATGACGTACTATAGATTGTAAATGGTTCAGATATGATGTCTTTCTTGGATGGATTTTTTGGGTACAACTAGATATTGGTAGATAGAGAAGATAGAATGAAAACTACCTTCACAACCAAATGGGGGACCTTTGCTTACAAAAGAATACCATTTGGATTGATAAATGTTGGAGCCACATTCCAATATGCAATGGATCATGCCTTCAAAGGTCTCATGGGTAAGTGTATTGTTGTATACATGGATGACTTGATAGTCTTTTCTAAATCTCAATTTGATCATGTCAAACATTTGGAGTCTATTTTTGATAAGTGTAGAGAATTTGGCATTTCTTTGAATCCAAAGAAATGTGTCTTTGGTGTAATTGAAGGTAAACTCCTTGGTCACTTAATAACTAGAGATGGCATTTTTGTGGATCCTGAGAGAGCTGAAGCCATATCAAAGATACCCTTTCCCAATTCTAAGAAAGAGTTGAAATCATTTTTTGGGAAGATTAACTTTGTTAGGAAATTTATTTTTGGCTTTGCTAAAATAGTCAAACCATTGAATGATATGCTAAAGGAGACTACTCAAATTGTTTGGTCAATAGAAGCCAAAGTGGCATTTCAAGAGATTAAATCTGCTATTAAACAAGCCCTAGTTCTGGTAAGTCTAGATTTTAGTGTAGATTTTTACCTGTACTCTTTTGCTTCTAAACATACACTTGTTGTAGTATTAACTCAATAAAGGGAAATAGGAGAGCACCCTATTGCCTTCAAAAGTACCAATCTAAAGGGTGCTGAATTGAATTACTCCCATTTGGATAAACAAGCCTATGCCTTAGTGAAAGTGGTTAAACAATTTAGGCATTATATTTTGAGGAGTAAAGTCCATGCCATAGTTCCTGACCCAACCATTAAGTATTTGTTAAGTCAAAATGAACTAGGAGAACTAAGAGGTAATTGGGTTACAAAATTATAGGAGTTTGACTTAGATATTCGGCCTGCTAAATTAATTAGAGGACTTGGTCTATCCCAACATATTGTTGAGATACCTATAGGGATAGAGATTAACCAACTGGACTCTAGGTTGGATGATTGGTATGGGGATATCATGCATTTATTAAGATTTAGGAATTGTCCACCCCATCTGAATAGAACTCAGAGAAGAGCACTAAAGTTAAAATCTGCTCATTTTCTACTCAAAGGGGGTAAATTGTATAGAGAAAATTATGTTGGCATATTCTTAAGATGTATTGCTCAGGATGAGGTAAATGAAGTAATGTCTAGTTTTCATGAGAAGTTAGGAGCAGGACATCCTTCAGGTTTGACTACTGCACACAAAATATTAAGAGCAGGCTACTACTGGCCTACATTGTTTAAAGATGCACATCATCATGTGAGAACTTGTCACCAGTGTTAGATATTTGCAGCCAAGTAGGCTAATCGAGCTCTACCATTGCAACCTATTATAATAGAAAAACCTTTCATGCAATGGGGACTTGATTTTGTGGGAGTGATGAACCCAAATTCATCAATAGGGCACAAATATGTATTAACAACCACTGATTACTGTACGTGATGGGCTGAAGCAACAACCACAATGAGGAGTACAACCCATGAGGTGATTGAATTTATGGAATCAAATATCATAACCAGGTTTGGAGTTCCTTTAAATTTAGTTTGTGATAATGGACCAACATTTCAATCACTAGAATTTGTAGAGTGGGCATACCAAAAGGGGATAGTCCTCAAATTTTCATCCAACTATTATCCCCAAGGAAATGGACTAGCTGAATCCACGAATAAAAATTTGATAAATACCATTAAGAAGTCTGTTGTAGACAAACCTAGACAATGGCATACATTATTGAAGTATGCACTTTGGGTTGATAGGATAAGACACAAAGAAGCTCTTAAAACTTCACCATTTGCTTTATTGTATGGGACTAAACCAATAGTTCCAATTTTAATTAAGATGCCTACTTACCAATTTGCTTTAGACTATTTTAATGATCATGCAGATGCAGAAGCCCTGTGTATTAGACTTGATTAATTTACAGGATGAAAGGCTTCAGGCCTTGGAGCATTTCAGTCGACATCAGGAGACAATCAAGCGTTGGTTTGATAAAAGAGCAAAAGTGAAGGCCTTCAGACTTGCAGACTTGGTGCTTCTATGGGACAAAGCCCATGAAAAGAAAGGTAAACACACCAAGTTGTAGCCTTTGTGGATAGGGCCATACCAGATAGCAAAAATTTTGGGTAATAATGCATTTCATCTACAGGACCTGGAAGGTAATTTTCTAAACTTACCTATCAATGGTCAATATTTGAAACATTATTTCTCCACTATTCCATCTGCTACATCATTTGAGTAATCATATAGGGACCTTTGTACATATGTATATATTATAATAAAAATAAAGTGAATCAGTGCATGTTTAGTCTATTTTATCAGCATTAAGTTGGTTCTAGTTTTCTTTATTTCCTTTTCTTTCCTCTTTTGGGTTTTTGTCTTAGTTTCATGATTTAAAGCAAGGTGATTTTGATAAAAATATCTTCTAAGTAGGGAGAGAGTGGTAATGCTTGTTATCTAGAATGATAGTAGAGAGATAGTTTAGATTTTGTACCTTGCTTGTCATAACTATTTAAAATATTTTAAAAATCCTTTTTTTGATAAGTAAAATAGTTATAATTGCATACCGGGTTTTAAGGATCCCAAAACCTTAATACAAAACCAACGCTAGAGGTTGTATCATACTGATGGAACTACAGTTGAGGATTCTACTAAAGAGAGCCTTAAAGGAGGTCGCAGCCTCAGCCTTGGAGCTTGTAATATATTTCCTTATAGACATAGGGTGAGGATGCAGCCTCCTACTTAGATCCATAAACAAAAAGAGATAGGACTCAACTAACAGAAAGGCCCCACGCAGGGTGGCCGAAGGCAAACTGACTAATAAAAGCCATAAAAAGCAAAAAACAAAAAGGAAACAGAAGACAGAGAAGGGAGGAGATCAGTCCTCCACTTTGGGTTTGTTATCTTCCTTCCCGTCCTCTTCCTCAGCTTCCTTGGGATCGTCTTCCTTCGGTTCGATCTTCACAGCAGCCACACCCGCATCAGCAGGTCCATCACCCTCTTGAGTCCCTTGTCCGGCATAGAAAATCTTGTGGAGTCCCTCCCTGATGTCCATGGTATAGTTCATCATGCAGTTCATCATTGTCATAGTAGAGGCAATAATGAACTCCTTGAGCTTCTTGTTCTCCTCATGATCATCTTTTATTTCGATCACATTACTCTTGGAGGCCATGTTCTGGATTCTCACTGATTTTCTCACCGGTTCCTCAACATTGTCAAAAGTGATACTCTTCCTTGCTCTCAGTTTGGACATGGCTTCAATAGTCTTTTTATTTTTTTCAGCTTGGGTCAGGCGCTCAGCAGAAGGTTTGGGTTTGGCAGGGCTGCCTGCAGCAGGGTTACACTTGGGGCTATTAGTCAGAATGTAAGTGTAAATAACTTTGAACATGCCTTGATGGCGAGGGAGATTATGGCTCTTGTTGTCTCTCCAGGATGTAATGGAATGGTTCATGGAGTTGAGAAGGAACAATGGAATACTCAGAGGGTTGATTTCATGGAAGTAATTGACAAAATCCAGGTGGTAGGTTTTCAGAGACTTGTCAGGGTCATCCACATAGATAAACTCCATAATTGGCTTCATAACAACATTCCAAGGGATGGTAAGGTCAGTTCTGAAAATTCCAGGACTTTTGGCCTTTTTGAATATTTTGTCATTTCCTTTGAAATGCTCTAATTCCACTTCCCAGTTATGCTTGTGGTGGTGAATGGATCGACCCTCAGGTCTGATGTCGGTAATGTTGGCTAGCAGGTGGAGGTCAACCATAAAATTATGCCCATGGACAAAGATGGCTCCATTATCCCAGGAATCAAGGAAAGTCATGGTAATATCAATATCATCCCCAGAGAACATGTTTAGAAAGGGGAAAAAGCCTTTGTCTTGGAGGATATTATCAGCCAGAATGTCAGACTCATAGGAGCTTGGTTCGATAAAGTCACTCGACATGGTGGGGGGATGGGAGGTTGGGTGGAGGACAGGGAAAGGTGGGGTGGGGGTAGACGGCGATAGTGGTGGGCGGGCGAGAAAAGGATGGCAAGGGTGGAAAGGCTAAAGGTTATAAAGGTGAAGGAAGGAGGGGTCTGGAAAGGGAGGAGGTGACAGGTAGTGGGGGAAGAGGGTTGGCACGTGGAAGGACCAACCAATAGGAGGGAAGCAGAAAAGGAAGGTATAGGGACCAGGCGAGTGACTAGAGAGGTGGTCGGACAACAACTAAGAGGATTGGAGGAAAAAACCATGACCCTTCGTAGTCTCGGGCTGAGGAATCTCAAGTTACAATGTTCCACGCATGCCAGGTTGTTAGAGGAGGTGGCATGCTCCATGGATTTGAAGGGAAACAACACCCACCACTACTTTCTTGGGCCAAAGAAACCTGGGACACGAGACTCCAAATGAGTAAGTTTCTTAGGTGAAGTGGCCTGCTCACGGATGTGCCACGTACGTAGACGGGGGACGTGGAAAGTTGTATCGGTACAACCTTGGGAAGTCGGATAGACGTTGGAAGAATGCAGCCCATGAATCAAGGAATTCTACCTCTGAATCCACTACCAACAGGTGAGGTTATCAACATTCATCATGTATCTGTCATTGGAAGCCACATTTTGGGATCTACACAAGTTAAAAAAAAGGTGCCAATGATTGAAAAAATCATTAGAAATCATGCCAATAGGATTCTCCCAATAGAGCAAGCATGGGCAATGAGAGGTGGCAGAGATTTGGTGGATGGAGAAGGGGTGGTGGGTGATAATGATGGCATACTCATGGAGTTTGAAGTGATGGCCACAATGAGGGAGGTGGAAGCTGAGTTGGTGGTGGTGGTGATGGTGCCAAGAAAACACGTCAGTATGGGAATCCCACTTTTTGGAAAGGTGATCCTTATTGAGATAAGGATTGGTCATGATGACATGGAGCGGGTGAGGCTGACACGAATGAGGGAATGTGCTACTCATGAGGAAGACGGTGGCTTAGGACCTTCCTCCCTGATGGGGAAGATTTCTTTGATGGTTTTCTTGGTTAACAATGGTCTGAATTTCCTCAGGTAATTCATTGTGCCAGATTTGGATATTAGTCATGTTGACCCCTGTATTGGCGAGCTTATCGGTAACCTTGTTGGATTCCCTGAAAGTGTGCTGAAAGGTGACTTCCTGCATGTTAAGGACAAGGTTCCTTGCTTCCTCAATGTAATATCTGACTCTCCAAGAGGGTTTGGAGTTGGTGTTCTTGAGATAATTGATGATGTTGAGAGAATCTCCTTCGACTATCAAATTGGTAGTAAGATCTTTGATCAATTGTAAGCCCCTCCACATACTTTTCACTTTAGCTACATGACTGGTCTGCTCTCCAAGTCCCTCAACAAAGGCAAGGACAATATTACCTTGATGATTTCTTAGAATACCTCCTGCTCCAGCCTTACCTAGATTTCCTTTAGCAGCTCCATCAAAATTGAGTTTGGTCCATCCTTGAGGGGGAGGAATCCAGAATGACTCCAACCGGATTGAGGACGGTGGATGGACATCCTCTAAGGACAATCCTAATTCTTTGCCTAGATCCAACTCAGCTTTGGAAGCAGGTTTGGAAGAAGGGGGAATGAGGAAGGCATTTTCTAGGGCGAAGGCCAGGATTTTGGAGGATATAAGCTTAGGGGCCTTAGGCTTAAGGGAAAAAACTCTGTTATTTCTTTCAAGCCAGACTTGCCAGAGGAAATGGTGGAGGGATATTTTCCAGAAGAACTTGAGGTGAGGATCATGGAAAGGGCTAGGCCAATGATTGAAAAGGTCTCCTATGGAGCAGGGTATAGCCCATTGAATGTGGAAAGAGTGGAAAATGGAATTGAGGATGGAAGAGGAGAATGGACAATGGAGAAAGAGGTGGTTGGTGGATTCCAGAGCATTTTGGTAGAGGAAGCATCTGTTAGGAATAGGCATTCCTTTTTTAATGAGGTTATCAATGGTGAGGATCTTCTGTTGGATGGCAAGCCAGGAAAAGAAGGAGACCTTAGGGATGAGGTGCTTGATCCAAACTTGCTTGAAAGGTAACAAACTTTCCTCGTCACCAATGAGGAGGAGGTAGGCTATTTTGACTAAGAATTCTCCACTTTCGGTAAGCTCCCAAATGAGTTGATCAGAGGGCTTGGAGGAGGGAATGATGGTGGATGAAAGAAGGGAGTTTAGCAAGTTGGATTCAAGGGGAAAGGTTGGACAAATGATCGGATTCCAAGTAGGAATTCTGCTTGGAGTTATGAAGTCTGAAACCTTATGTCCTATCCTTGCATCAGTAAAAGGCTTAAGTTTGGATAGAACATGATCATTAAGGAGGGGTTCTTGCCTTATCCAGTTATCATTCCAGAAATTGATGTTGGCACCATCTCCTAGTCTCCACCTCAGACCTTTCATAATTAGGGGCCTAGTACTCTTGATGGAATTCTAGAATGTTGATCCTCTATTGGGGATGTCTTCATTGAAAAAATCACCATTCTGAAGGTACTTCCTCTTGGTAATTAAGATCCATGCAACATTGTCTCCAGAGATCAGCCTCCAGGCTTGCTTGGCTATTAGGGCAGTGTTGAGATTATGAATTCTTCTGAGGCCTGTTCCTCCCTTGAGTTTAGGTCTGCACACTTTATCCTAGGCCACAAGATGAAATATTTGTTTGTTTTCAGCTCCGGTCCATAGAATTTTTTTGAATTTGCTCTATTCTTGAGGTAACCGTGGCTGGGGCCCTAAAAATTGAAAGGAAGTAAACATGAATGCTTTGGAGGATAGCCATAGTAAGGGTGTGCTTGCCAGCCTAGGATAGGAGATTGCCCTTCCACCCTGCAAGTCTTTTCTGAATGTGATCAATGACATTCTACCACATTGACACAACAGGTTGGCCGTAGAATAGAGGAAGGCCAAGGTAGGCAGTAGGGAGGTCAGCTATGGCACAATCAAGGATTCTTGCAATTTTGATCTGTCTATGCAAGGGAGTGTGTAGGAAATATAATTTGCTTTTGTTGTAATTGACTTTCTGGCCAGCCGCTTCTTCATAGACTTGGAGGATGTACTTAATGACTTCAGCCTCAAGAACTGATGCTTTTGTGCACAAAATTGTGTCATCCACAAACTACTGGTGTGAGACTATAGTGGTCTGAGATGAGGCCTTGATGCCAGACAGCAAGCCATTTCTACAAGTGGCCTGGATGGTTCTACCTAATGTTTCTACCAGGATAATGAATAGCATTGGAGATATGGGATCTCCCTACCTGAGCCCTCTGCTACTTTGAAAAAAACCTATAAGGGATCCATTTATGAGTACAGAAAACCAAGAAGAGGAGATACAACTATCGATGAGATCAATCCAATGTGGGTGAAAGCTAAATTTATGAAGGATGGCTAGGAGGAAATTCTAGTTCACTCTATCGTAAGCTTTGTTCATATCAAGTTTGAGGACACAGGTAGGATTTTTGGTCTTAGAGGTTGAGTGGAGGGCTTCATGAATGGATATGACTCCATCGAGGATAGACCTACCCTGAATGGAACTTCCTTGATAGGGGTCAATAATGGATGGTAGAATAGATTTCATTCTGGTAGCCAAGATCTTGGTGAGAATTTTGTAGACAACATTGCAGAGGCTAATGGGTCTATAGTCAGCTAGGGACTTGGCCACTGGGTTTTTGGGGATGAGAGCTATGAAAGTAGAATTGAACCCATGCGGTATCCTTTTGGTAGATTGGAACTCTTTGACTGTGGAACAAACATCAGAGCCAACAATGTCCCAGAAGGTTTGGAAGAAATGAGGGGGAAACCATCAGGGCCTGGAGCTTTGTCAGGACTCATGGAGAATAGGGTTGATTTGATTTCTTCATCCTGAAAGGGTTTGATGAGGGAAGAATTGGCTGAATCAAAAATGGATTTTGGAGGAATGTGATGAAGTAAAGCCTCCTGAGCTAAGGCTGAGCAAGAATGATCATCCTCAAGTAGATTAGAAAAATAAGAGCTGGCTACATTCTTGATTTCCTCAATGTCTATGGTGATATTGCCATATTCTTTGGTTAATTCCTTGATTTTGTTGTTGCTTCTATTATGGAGAGTGGCTACATGGAAGAATTTGGTGTTAGAGTCTCCTTCTTTGAGCCATAGGGCTCTTGATTTTTTTGCCAGAAAGTTTCCTCACAAGCGAGGACATTGTGGTAATCAGCAAGGACCTACTTTTCCTCGATTCTGGTTTGGGCATCTAGCTCCCCATTTTGTACTTTGGCCTCGATCTGATCCAGTCTCTCCTTCAGAGAATTCTTGTTGGCGAAGAGATTACCAAAAACTTCCTTGTTCCAAATATTTAGGTCTTCTTTGAGGTTTTTTAGCTTCTGAGCTAATCTGAAGGAAGGGCACCCTTGGAAGACTTGTTGCCAGCAATGTGACACACGTTGTCTTAGGTCTGGGTGGTGAAGCCACATATTTTCAAATCTGAAGGGCTTTCTAAATTGTTTGGATCTATCAATGCTCAGAATAAGGGGATTGTGATCTGATCCCACTTTAGGAAGTGGATGAAGAGTAGCATCACCAAAAACCTGTATTGCTTCCTAGGAGAGGAAGACTCTATCTAGTTTGACCTGGATGTGATGGACCCCAACTCTTCTATTGCTCTAGGTATACTTGGCCTTTTTGAGACTTACATCCATTAGATTATTAGTATTGATGAATTCGATGAAGTCCTCCATGCTTTTGGTAGGGGTTTCAGATCCTCCCTTTTTATCTAAAAGATAGAGGGGGTATTAAAATCACCTGCCACAATCCAAGGTAAGTCTTGAAATGAGTCTTTCATACTGGTTATGTTATCCCAAAGCTGAGCTCTTCCTGCAATGGTATTGGGAGCATAAACATTGGTAAGGATCCAGGATAGGTCATTGTTGATGTCATGGAAGAGGATGCTTAGGAGTCTTTCACTAGAGTGAAGGAGTCATCCTTCGAGTTGTTGTTTGTCCCACATGCACAAGAGACCTCCAGAGGATCCCCTAGCATCACTGAAGATGGCTTCTACATCTTTCCATATTGCCTTAGCTATAGTGGTAGAGTTATTAGTATTTATTTTTGTTTCCTGCATGATAAATATGGAAGGTCTGATATATTTCCTCATAGACTTAGCAAGTCTTTGTTTAGGTGCCCCATTGAGGCCTCTCACATTCTAGGAGAGGATCTTCATTTAGGTGTTTTGGTGGACTTTCGGCCTCCTCTCCCACTGGGGTGAGGGGGTTTGATGCTTTTACTCTCTTCCTTAAGTTGAGAGGTAATGTTTGGGAAAAGGGTCTTTTGAATACCATTTGCAATATCATCCTCTGTTTGGGAGTTTTTGATATCTTCTTTGGAGGGTCTCCCTCTTTTTTTCTCACTTCCAAAGTCAATGGGAGATTTGTTGGAACTTTTGGTATGCTTTGGGCTAGGTTTGTAGGGAATTATCTACTCCAACATAGGGCTAAGAGGCCTAGAGGTGCGATTTAGGCTAGGCGAAGAAGTTTCTTCTAGCAGATTGGAAGTAGCTACAATTTCATCCAAGGGGCTACGAGATGGTCCTGACTTGGATGGAGTGTTGAGAAAACTGAGATCAATATTTGGTTCTAGGAGGGTTTCTGACTGGGATTTGGATCCCGCTTGGGGTTGTAATGGTGGAGGGTTAGCCTCTTGTTGAGTGATCATGGTGGACTTAGGACTATGAATGCTAATACCTCCGTTAAGAAGATTTTTAGAGCGAGGATCGGGGGAAGTAACCTTTTCTATTTCCTTTTCTTCTAACAAAATTTCAGACTGATTTAAGATATTGAATCTATTAGAAGTGGTGAAGGGGGAACTTACAGAACTCGTCACTTCCTTGCCTTTGAGAGAAGGAGGCTCTTGGTGAATGCCAGGACCACCTATTTGTTGTTGCTGAGGATTCCTCTTT
This sequence comes from Wollemia nobilis, assembly GCA_028583015.1. Lineage (NCBI taxonomy): Eukaryota > Viridiplantae > Streptophyta > Pinopsida > Araucariales > Araucariaceae > Wollemia > Wollemia nobilis. Next base: position 16,464,597 of record JAQPPZ010000136.1, on the reverse strand, counting down.
GCTTGATATTGTTGTCACCCTTTCTTCTGGTGATTTTGGGTCCTTCCTCTAAGGAGGTCTGCCTCCATTGGGAAAGCTTCAGGAGCTTGTCGTTGTTCTTTCTCTTTCAGGACAGGGCATTGAGACCTCAAGTGACCTTGGGTATGGCATTCCACATAGAAGGGTGGTTTGTTTTCATACTCCAGAGGCTACTTTTTGAAGAAGTTCTTATGATTTAGGTTGACGAAAGTAGGAAGTTCAGATGCTAGGTTAGCATTAACACAGATTCTAGCCACATTCATCCTCTTGCATGCTCTGGTGACCGGATCAATAGCCAGAAGCTCTCCTATAACATTTGCAATAGAAAGGAAGATGTCATCATGCCAGCAGTGGAATGGGAGGTTGGGTATGCGAACCCAGATAGGTGCAGTGTTTATATCCTGAGTTTTTGGATTGAAGTCTAAGTCCCATTTCCTAAGGAATAGGCTTTTATGGCCTAAAAACCATGGACCCCCAGTGAGAATGCGCTTAACATCCTCGTCGTTACTAAGTCTGATGGCAAAGAAACCTTTGGATAGGATGACAAGTTCCATATCTCCCAGGGTTTTCCATTTAGTTACCGCCCACCTCCGGATGGTTTCAATATCGGGCCTTCCCCCAACGAACTTCCCAATCAGCACAAATTTTTCCATATCTATGTAGCCTTCTGCAATGTTATCTGGGATGTTTATATTTTGACCATCAGGGACGATGGTGGTGCTAGTAGGCTTCAGAGTGCCCTGTCCATTCAAGATATTGGTGTAGGAAATGGCTTTGGGGTTAGTGCCTATGGGACCCTGAGCAAGGGTCCCCTCCTCGGGCGGATATTTTAAAAATCCTTATCACAAGGTGTTGTGCATAATTTATGTTTTAAAACTAGAGTTATGGGTTCCAAATAATGCTACTCTTTCCCCACAGATATCACCATTTACTGAGAAGCAACACACCCCACTGATAATAAAATTTTGATCTTTTAAAGAATTAAATTTTATTTTGTGAGGGGACCCTCATGAAGTATTTTGATTTTAATTCCAAATTTTTCTTGCATTAAGAGTTTAAAAATTGCTTACATCAGGGTATCAAAATTGCTTGCATAAAACATTGATTTAAATTGAATTTTTTTTTTTGAATATTTGCATGTCAATGTTATTACTTTAGATTAAATATTTCAAAATTTTTAATTTTCAATGGTTTTCCCAAGGTCCAAAAAATATTAAAATCAATTTTAGGATTTTTTAAAATTTCATCATCTTGCCCTAATCTTACTTCAAATTTGAAATCGCGATAACTTTTGATAGAAAAATATGTTTAAGGTGATTCAAATCTTGGTGGAAATATATTGGGCTCATATTTATAGTGGTACCAGATTTGTAGATTTTTAGATGTGATTTTCCATCTAGAAATAATAGTTTTCCATTGTAGTCAACGAACTTCTAAATGCAATATCTCTTGATCCAAAATGAATTTTTGAGTATTCTAAACGGTTTTGCGTACCCATTTGGCTTATTTAGATACCTAAAAATTTTCATAAAACTTTGGTCACTTTTATGTTTTTGCTATATTTTTGCACCACACGAATTTCACTTCCAAGCATCTCGATTTTATTTCCAAGTATTTAAAATCATTAACGAGAAATGAGAATCCTTCACAAGCCATTAAAATGCAAAATATAATAGGCCAAAGTCTTTGGAATCAATGTGTAATGCTGGAGTAAAATTTACTAAGTGTAAGCAATGGTGAAATAATGGGATGTCATTGCACCCTCTGATGGAGTCCCAAAACCCCACCATCCAACAAAGCAGAGAGGAAATGACATAAAAATGGGATGCCATCTGACCCCGAGTGAGTCCCAAAATCCTACCACTATGGAAAGTGAAAATTGTTTAAGTATGGATTATGGTGAAAAGAAGTGAGTCCCAAAATCCTGCCACTATGGAAAGTGAAATTGTTTCTAAGTGTGAGCATTGGTAGAAAAATGGGATGTCATCGCACCCCAATGAAGTCCTAAAACATCACCACTTAGCAAGGTTGGAAATTTGGTAGAAAAATGACATGCCATCACACCCTGATGGAGTCCCAAAACCCGCCACTCGATAACCTTGAGAAAAAATGAATATTGGATAAGTGTTGCACTTGGAAGAGAAGTGGGTTGCTACCACATTTAAAGTATATCCCAAAACCCTGCCATGCTCATTATAAAAAATTTGAGACATTAGTATATAAAGTTAGATCCTGAAACCCTGTCATGCTCATTGTATAAAATATGGAACAATGGTGGAGAAAGTGAGATCCTGAAACCCCACCACACTCATTGTTCGAAAAGATTAAAATGTGCTATGTATAAAAGGAATGTTGAACTTTTGGGGAGGAATGTCAGACTTTTGTGGAGGACAATGTCAATGAATAAACCCAAAAAGTTGACAATGGAAATGAAACTTGGTAGTTCATAATTTTAATCCAACACTTGGAAGTTGAGCTTCGTGATTGAAGGCCACTCGAATTGATGCCCTAGCAATGAGCAATGTTGTAATATGAAAAACATGATCAAATTTTTTGAAAATTATGTGATGCCTCTAATATCGGAAACCTTAGAAAATTTGAAAAAATTAAAATTCAAAACCTTAGGAAAATTAAATTAATCATAATATTAATGTTCTAACCTTTGCCTTTTTTACTTTTTTGCAAAACTTTTGCTAGTGACTACATTGAATATTGCAAATGTAATGGCGAAAAGGGAATTTTAATACAAGCAAGATGGAGAATGAAGAATTAATGAGGTGTGGTGGTTCCAAAATTTCCTTAGCATCATGCAAGTTGGAAATTAATGAAGTTTGGTAGTTGTAGGAATTACGGTAGACAAAGACTTTATGTGGCCTATAATTAGTTAATGCACTACCTACTCTCAGTTCAATCAATGTCTGCTTCTAACATTTTCAATGATGAGAACTATTTTTAGTGAAAATATCTCATAAGTTTTGTTTAAAAATTATTTTTATTTTCTCTTCCTATGAGTTGTCCAGATTCATTAAAGTGTAAAAATCTTGCAAAATCTAGAAGTCGACAGAGGATTTAATATGTAAAAATATCTCACAAGAATAATTAATCCGCATATAAAAGTGCGTATCTAGGAAAAATCTCTTGTCTATAAGAGTGATTTTTTGAGTCTTTCACAAGGATGAAAGAATTTGTAATAGAAGTTTTTATCAAAACCCTTTTTTGAATTTATTTGTTATTGACATGGGATATTTTGTAGCGTTGTTACTCTAAAGTGGTGTAGCCAAGCGCTTAATCTGCTTCGTAAGTTTTGATGATGCTTACTTCCCTATTCTTGTTTTCATTGAAATATATGTGATTATAATTGTTATGAATTTGATTTATTTCAACATGTTGTTAATGTTATGTAGAGATATTAATTGAATTTTAATCATTCTGAAATTCAATTCTTTTTCTACTAGCTCTGATTTTGCCATGTGAGCTGAGCTACTGGCCAAAAAAATATCCCAACAAGATTAAAACTTCAGGATGATTAAACTATCTTGAGAGAGTGTTCCATAAACTTGTTTCACCCATTTCTATATAATAAATTGATCTTAGAAAGTTGTACGATTTATTATTCTATTGGTTGTGATTGGAGAACATAACAGTATGCCAAGTTGAAATGATAATTAATAATTAAAATTGCAGAATTTCATCCTTCTTTTCTGCCCTACCCTACTCTCTTTGTTTTTATTTTTTTATTTGAGAAATTATGAGACTAGGCAATATGGGAGAAGCCAAATAATGGACCCTAGAATTAACATGGGACCCATGAGGGAAAATAGCCAAAGAAAACCACACATGGGAAGAACTTCACACTCACCACCATCGAGAAATGCTCCCATGAGAGAGGATGGAGCATATGGTTGGGCCATGATTCACTCATTTGAGGGGCTGGGTCATGGTTCACCTACTTCCACTTGGGAATTTCATCCAAAATATTGCTTCTCAATTTGCAAAGCTCTATGTGGGTGTTGTGATTATATACCACCATGAGGGCCATCATGGGATACATGTGGGATAATGGCTCAAGACTCTCATTATTGCTCAGGGTATTTTTATAAATTTTTAATTTGAGAAATTATGAACTAGGTAGTATAGGAGGAGAAAAATAATGGACCCTAGAATTAACATGGGGCCCATAAGGGAAAACAACCAACAGAAACCACACATGGGGAGAACTCTACACTCACCACCATTGAGTGATGCTTCCACGGTAGAGGATGAAGCATATGGTTAGGCCATGATTCACTCATTTGAGGGGTTGGATCATGGTTCACCTACTTCCACTTGGGGATTTCACCCAAAAGCTTGCTTCTCAATTTGCAAAGCTCTATGTGGATGGTGTGCCTTATATACCACCATGAGGACCATGGTGGGATACATGTGGGATAATGGCTCAATATTCTCATAGTGTTGCTCAAGGTATTTCTAGAATTTTTTATTTGAAAAATTATGAGACTAGGTAGTATAGGATGAGCAAAATGGATCCAAGAATTAATATGTGGCCCATGAGGGAAAACAAACAATGGAATCCACACATGGGAAGAACTCTACACTCACCACCATCGAGTGATGTTGCTATGGTAGAGGATGGAGCATATGGTTGGGCCATGATTCACTCAATTGAGGGGTTGGGTCATGGTTTACCTACTTCCAATTAGGCATTTCACCTAAAATATTACTTCCTGATTTGCAAATTTTTATGTGGATGTTGTGCTTTATATACCACCACGAGGGCCATCGTGGGATACATGTGGGATAATGGCTCGAGACTCTCATAGCATTGCTCAAGGTATTTTTAAAATTTTTTATTTGAGAAATTATGAGACTAAGCAGTATGGGAGGAGCGAAATAATGGACCCTAGAATTAACATGGGGCCCATAAGGAAATACAGCCAATGAAAAGCACATATGGGGAGAAATATACACTCACCACCATCGGGTGATGCTCCCATGGGAGAGGATGGAGCATATGGTTGGGTCATGATTCACTCATTTGAGGGGTTGGGTCATGGTTCACCTCATTCCACTTGGGCATTTCACCCAAAATTTTGCTTTCCAATTTTTAAAGCTCTATGTGGGTGTTGTGCTTTATATATCACCATGAGGCCATTGTGGAATACATTAGGGGTAATTTCTGAAGAATCTCATAGCGTTTCTCAAGGTATTTTTAGAATTTTTTTATGAGACTAGGTAGTACGGGAGGAGCAAAATAATGGACCCTTGAATTAACATGGGGTCCATGAGGAAAAACATCCAATGGAAACTACAAATGGGGAAAACTCTGCACTCACCACCATCAAGCAATGCTCCTATGGGAGAGGATGGAGCATATGTTTTGACCATGATTCACTCATTTGAGGGGTTGGGTCATGGTTCACCTACTTCCACTTGGGCATTTCAACCAAAATCCTGATTCTCAATTTGCAAAGCTATATGTGGATGTTGTGCTTTATATACCACCATGAGGGCCATCATGGGGTACATGTGGGATAATGGCTCAAGAATTTCACAATGTTTCTCAAGGTATTTTTATAATTTTTATTTGATAAATTATGAGACTAGGAAGTACAAGAGGGCCAAAATAATGGACCCTAAAATTAACATGGGACCCACAAGGAAAAACAACCAATGAAAACCACACATGGGGAGAACTTTGCACTCACCACCATTGAGTGATGCTCCCACAAGAGAGGATGGAGCATATGGTTGGGCCATAATTCACTCATTTGAGGGGTTGGGTCATGGTTCGCCTACTTCCAATTGGGAATTTCACCCAAAAGCCTACTTCTCAATTTGTAAAGCTCTATGTGGGTGTTGTGCTTTATACACCACCATGAGGGACATCATGGGATACATGTAGGATAATGGCTCAAGACTCTCGTAGCGTGGTATTTTTAGAATTTTTTTATTTGAGAAATTATGAGACTAGGTAGTATAGGAGGAGTAAAATAATGGACCCTAGAATTAACATGGGGTCCATGAGAGAAAACAACCAACATAAAGCACACATGGGGAGAACTCTACACTCACCATCATTGAGCGATGCTCCCACAGAAGAGGATGGAGCATAAGATTGGGCCATGATTCGCTCATTTTATGGGTTGGGTCATGGTTCCCCTACTTCCACTTGGGCATCTCACCCAAAATCCTACTTCTCGATTTGCAAATCTCTATGTGGATGTTGTGATTTATATACCACCATGAGGGCCATTATGGGATACATGTGGGATGCTGGCTCAAGACTCTAGCAACGTTGCTCAAGGTATTTTTAGAATATTTTTATTTGAGAAATAATGAGACTAGGTAGTATATAAGGAGTGAAATAATGGACCCTAGAATTAACATGGGACCCACAAGGGGAAAAAGCCAACAAAAACCACACATGGGGAGAACTCCGCACTCACCACCATTGAGCGATGTTACCACATGAGAGGATGGAGCATATGGTTGGGCCATGACTCGTTCGTTTGAGGGGCTAGGTCATGGTTCACCTACTTCCTCTTGGGAATTTCACCCAAAAGCTTGCTTACATATTTGCAAAGCTCTATGTGGGTGTTGTGCTTTATATACCACCATGAGGGCCATCGTGGGATGCATGTGGGATAATGGCTCATGACTCTTGTAGCGTTGCTCAAGGTATTTTTACAATTTTTTTTATTTCATAAATATGAGACTAGGTAGTACGGGAAGAGCAAAATAATGGACCCTAGAATTAACATGGGGTCCACGAGGGACAACAACCAATGAAAAACACACATGGGGAGAACTCCAAACTCACCACCATCAGGTGATGCTTCCATGGGAGAGGATGGAGCATTTGGTTGGGGAATGATTCACTCATTTGAGGGGCTAGATCATGGTTCACCTTCTTCCACTTGGGCATTTCACCCAAAATCATGCTTTTTGATTTGCAAATATCTATGTTGGTGTTGTGCTTTATATACCACCATGAAGGCAATCATGGGATACATGTGGGATAATGGCTCAAGATACTCACAACATTGCTCAAGATATTTTTAAATTTTTTTTATTTGAGAAATTATGAGACTAGGTAGTATGGGTGGAGTGAAATAATGGGCCCTAGAATTAACATGGGACCCACGAGGGAAAACAACCAATGGAAACCACACATGGGGAGAACTCCACACTCACCACCATTGACTAATACTCCCATGGGAGAGAATAGAGGATATGGTTGGGCCATGATTCACTCATTTGAAGGGTTGGATCATGGTTCACCTACTTCTACTTGGACATTTCACCTAAAATCCTGCATCTCGATTTGCAAAGCTCTATGTGGGTGTTGTTCTTTATATACCACCATGAGGGCCATCATGGGATACATGTAGGATAATGACTCAAGACTCTCAAATTGTTGCTCAAGGTATTTTTAGAATTTTTTTATTTGAGAAATTATGAGACTAGGTAGTATGGAAGGAGCAAAATAATGGACCCTAGAATTAACATGGGCCCCATGAGGGAAAATAACCAATGAAAATTACACATGAGGAGAACTTCGCACTCACCACCATAAATTAATGCTTCGATGAGAGAGGATTGAGCATATGGTTGGGCCATTATTCGCTTGTTTGAGGGACTAGGTCATGGTTCACATAATTCCACTTGGGCATTTCACCCAAAATATTGCTTATTGATTTGCAAATCTCTATGTGGGTGTTGTGATTTATATACCACCATGAGGTCCATCATGGGATACATGTGGTATAATGGCTCAAGAATCTTGCAATGTTGCTCAAGGTATTTTTAATTTTTTTTTATTTGAGAAAATATGAGACCATGCAGTGCGGGAGGAGTGAAATAGTGGACCCTAGAATTAACATGAGGCCTAGGAGGGAAAACAACCAATGGAAACCACACATGGGGAGAACTTCACACTCACCACCATCGACCTATGCTCCCATGAGAGAGGATGGAGATATGGTTGGGCCATGATTCACTCATTTGAGGGGATGGGTCATGGTTCACCTACTTCCACTTGGGCATTTCACCGAAAATCTTGCTTCCTGATCTGCAAAGCTCTATATAGGTGTTGTGCTTTATATACCACCATGAGGGCCATCGTGGGATACATGTGGGATAATGGCTCAAGACTCATAGCATTTCTCAAGGTATTTTTAGATTTTTTTTTAATTTGAGAAACTATGAGACTAGGTAGTACAGGAGGAGAGAAATAATGGACCCTAGAATTAACATGGAGTCCATGAGGGAAAACAACCAATGAAAATCACACATGGAGAGAACTCCGCACTCACCACCATCTAGCATTGCTCCCACGAGAGATGATGGAATATAAGGTTGGACCATGATTCACTCATTTGAGGGATTGGATCATGGTTCACCTACTTCCACTTGGGCATTTCACTTGCAAGTCTGCTTCCTGATTTTCAAATCTCTGTGTGGGTGTTGTGCTTTATAAACCACCATGAGGACCATCATGGGATATATGTGGGATAATGGCTCAAGAATATCATAGTTTTGCTCAAGGTATTTTTGGAATTTTTTATTTGAGAAATAATGAGACTAGGAAGTATGAGAGGAGCAAAATAATGGACCCTAGAATTAACATGGGGCTCATGAGGGAAAACAATTAATGGAAACCACACATTGGAAGAACTCTGCACTCGCCACCTTACAATGATGCTCCCACAAGAGAGGATGGAGTATATGGTTGGGCCATCATTCATTCATTTGAGGGGCTGTCTCATGGTTCACCTACTTCCACTTGGGCATTTCACCCAAAAGTCTACTTCCCAATTTGCAAAGCTCTATGTGGGTGTTGTAATTTATATACCACCATGAAGGCCATCATGGGATACATGTGGGATAATGGCTGAAGACTCTTGCAATGTTGCTTAAGGTATTTTTAGAAATATTTTTGAAAATTATGAGACTAGGCAGTACGGGAGGAGCAAACTAATGGACCCTAGAATTAAAATGGGGCCCACGATAGAAAACAACAAATAAAAACCACACATGGGGAGAATTTCTCGCTCACCACCATTGAGCGATGTTCCTATGGGAGAGGATGGAGCATATGGTTGGGCCATGATTCGCTCGTTTGATGGGTTGGGTCATGGTTCCCCTACTTTCACTTGGAAATTTTACCCAAAATCTTGCTTCTCGATTTGCAAAGTTCTATGTGGATTTTGTGATTTATATACCACCATGAGGGCTATCGTGGGATACATATGGGATAATGGCTCAAGACTCTTGTAGCGTTGCTCAAGGTATTTTTAGAATTTTTTTTATTTGAGAAATTATGAGACTAGGTAGTACAGGAGGAGCGAAATAATGGGCCCTAGAATTAAAATGGGGCCCATGAGGGAAAATAGCCAATGAAAACCACACCTGGGGAGAATCTTGCAGTCAACACCATCGAGTGATGTTTCCATGGGAGAGGATGGAGCATATGGTTTGGCCATTTTTCACTCATTTTATGGGATGAGTCATGGTTCACCTACTTCCAATTGGGCATTTCACCCAAAATATTACTTCCTAATTTGCAAAGCTCTTTGTGGTTGTTGTGATTTATATACCACCATGAGGACCATCATAGGATACATGTGGGATAATGGCTAAAGAGTCTCGCAGTGTTGCTAAAGGTAGTTTTAGAATTTTGTTATTATAGAAATTATGAGACTAGGCACTATAGCAGGAGCAAAATAATGGACCCTAGAATTAACATAGGACCCATGAGGGAAAACAACCAACAAAAACCATACATGGGGGGAACATATCACTCACCACCATTGAGCGATGCTCCCATGAGAGAGGATGGAGTATATGGTTGGGCCATGATTCGCTTGTTTGAGGTGTTGGGTCATGGTTCACCTACTTCCACTTGGGCATTTCACCCAAAAGCTTACTTCCCAATTTATAAAGCTCTATGTGGGTGTTGTGCTTTATAGACCACCATGAGGGCCATCATGGTATACATGTAGGATAATGTCTCAAGACTCTTGCAATGTTGCTTAAGGTATTTTTAGAATTTTTATGTTTGAAAAATTATTATACTTGGTAGTAGAGGATGAGCAAAATAATAAACCCTAGAATTAACATGGGTCCACAAGGAAAAACAACCAACAGATTTTACACATTGGGAGATCTCCGCACTCACCACCATCCAGAGATGCTTCCACATGAGAGGATGGAGCATATGGTTGGGACATGATTCACTCATTTAAGAGGTTGGGTCATGGTTTCCCTACTTTAACTTGGGCATTTCATACAAAAGCTTGCTTCCTGATTTGCAAAGCTCTATGTGGGTGTTGTGATTTATAAACCACCATGGGATACATGTGGGATAATAGCTCAAGAATCTCATAGCATTGCTCAAGGTAATTTTAGAATTTTTTTATTTGAGAAATTATGAGACTAGGCAGTACAGGAGGAGTGAAATAATTGAACCTAGAATTAATATGGGGTTCATGAGGGAAACCAACCAATGAAAATCACACAAGGAGATAACTATGCACTCTCCACCATTGAGCGATGCTCCCACAGAAGAGGATGGAGCATAATGTTGGGACATGATTCACTCATTTGAGGGGTTGGGTCATGTTTCACCTACTTCCACTTGGGCATTTCACCTAGAAGCTTGCTTCCCAATTTGCAAAGCTCTATGTAGGTGTTGTGCTTTATATACCACCATAAGCGCCATAATCGAATACATGTGGGATAATGGCTCAAAAATCTCATAACGTTGCTCAAGGTATTTTTAGAATTTTTTATTTGAGAGATTTTGAGACTAGGAAGTATGGGAGGAGCAAAATAATGGATCCTAGAATTAAAATGGGGCCCACGAGGGAAAATAGCCAACAAAAACCACACATGGAGAGAACTCCGCACTTACCACCACCGAGCCATGCTCCCATGAGAGAGGATGGAGCATATGGTTGGGCCATGATTCACTCATTTGAGGGGCTGGGTCATGGTTCACCTACTTCCACTTGGGCATTTCATCAAAAAGCCTGCTTCTTGATTTGGAAAGCTCTATGTGGGTGTTGTGATTTATATACCACCATGAGGGATATTGTGGGATACATGTGGGATAATGGCTCAAGGTATTTTCAGAATTTTTTTATTTGAGAAATTATGATACTAGGTAGTATGGAAGGTGCAAAATAATGAACCGTAGAACTAACTTGGGGCCCACGAGGGAAAACAACCAACAAAAACCACACATACTCCACACACACCACCATCGAGGGATGCTCCTGTGAGAGAGTATGGAGCATATGTTTGGGTCATGATTCACTCATTTGAGGGGTTGGATCATGTTCACCTACTTCCACTTGGGCATTTCACCCAAAATCCTACTTCTCGATTTGCAAATCTCTATGTGGGTGTTGTGCTTTATATACCACCATGAGGGCCATTATGGGATACATTTTGGATAATGGCTCAAGACTCTCATAGCATTTCTCAAGGTAGGTTCATAATTTTTTACTTGAGAGATTATGATACTAGGTAGTACAAGAGGAGAAAAATAATGAACTCTAGAATTAACATGAGGCTCGAGAGGGAAAACAACCAATGAAACCACATAAGGGGAGAACTCCACACTCACCACTATCGAGCAATGCTCCCTAGGGAGAGGATGGAGTATATGGTTGGGCCATGATTCATTTTTTTGAGGGGTTGGGTCATGTTTCACCTTCTTCCACTTGGGAATTTCACCCAAAATCTTGCTTTCCAATTTGCAAATCTCTATGTGGGTATTGTGCTTTATATACATGTGGTATAATGACTCAAGATTATCACAGTGTTGCTCAAGATATTTTTAGAATTTTTTTATTTACAAAATTATGAGACTAGGTAAAATGGACCCTAGAATTAACAAGGGGTCCATGAGGGAAAATAGCTAATGAAAACCACACATGGGGAGAACTTTGCACTCACCACCATGAATAAATCCTCCCACAGGAGAGTATGGAGCATATGGATGCACCATGATTTGCATGTTTGAGGGCCTGGATCATGGTTCACCTACTTCCACTTGGGCATTTCAACCAAAATCCTGCTTCCCAATTTGCAAAGTTGTATGTGGATGTTGTGCTTTATATACCACCATGAGGGCCATCATGGAATACATGTGGGATAATGGCTCAAAAATATCACAGCATTGGTCAAGGTATTTTTAGAATTTTTTTATTTGAGAGATTATGAGACAAGGCAGTATGTGAGGAGCAAAATAATGGATCCTAGAATTAACATGGGGTCTACAAGGGAAAATAGCCAACAAAAACCACACATGGAGAGAACTCTGCACTTACCACCATCGAGCGATGCTCCCATGAAAGAGGATGGAGCATATGGTTGGGCCATGATTTGCTCATTTGAGGGTCTGGGTCATGGTTCACCTACTTCCACTTGGTAATTTCACCGAAAAGTCTACTTCTTGATTTGCAAAGCTTTATGTGGGTGTTGTGCTTTATATACCACCATGAGGGACATTGTGGGATACATGTGGGATAATGGCTCAAGGTATTTTTAGAATTTTTTTATTTGAGAAATTATGAGACTAGGTAGTACGAAAGGTGTAAACTAAAGAATCGTAGAATTAACTTGGGGCCCACGAGGGAAAATAACCAATGAAAACCACACATGGATAAAACTCCACACTCACCACCATCGAAGGATGATCCCACGTGAGAGGATGGAGCATATGGTTGGTCCATGATTCACTCGTTTGAGGGGTTGGATCATGGTTCACCTACTTCCAATTGGGCATTTCACCCAAAAGCCTGCTTCTCGATTTGCAAAGCTCTATGTGGGTGTTGTGCTTTATATACCACAATGAGGGCCATTATGGAATATATTTTGGATAATGTCCTAAGACTCTCATAGCATTGCTCAAGGTAGTTTTAGAATTTTTTGCTTGAGATATTATGAGACTAGGTAGTATGGGAGGAGTGAAATAATGAACCCTAGAATTAACATGAGGCCCAGGAGATAAAACAACCAAAAAAACCACACAAGGGGAGAACTCCGAACTCACCACCATCGAGCAATGCTCCCTCAAGAGAGGATGGAGCATATGTTTGGGCCATGATTTGTTCTTTTGAGGGTTTGGGTCATGGTTCACCTTCTTCCACTTGGGAATTTCACCCAAAAGCTGGCTTCCCAATTTGAAAAGCTCTATGTGGGTATTATGCTTTATATACCACCATGAGGGCCATCATGGGATACATGTGGGATAATGACTCAAGATTATCATAGAGTTTATCAAGATATTTTTATAATTTTTTATTTGTAAAATTATGAGACTAGGTAGTATAGGAGGAGTGAAATAATGGACCCTGGAATTAAGAAGGGTTCCATGAGGGAAAATAGCCAATGAAAACCACACATGGGGAGAACTCCACACTCACTACCATTGAGCAATGCTCCCACAAAAGAGGATGGAGCATATGGATGTGCCATGATTTTCTCATTTGAGAGGCTAGATCATGGTTCACCTACTTTGAATTAGGCATTTCACCCAAAATCCTTCTTCCCAATTTGCAAAGTTGTATGTGCGTGTTATGCTTTATATACCATCATGAGGGCCATCATGGAATACATGTGGGATAATGGCTCAAAACTCTCATAGCATTGCTCAAGGTATTTTTAGAATTTTTTTATTTGATAATGGACCCTAGAATTAACATGGGGCCCATGAGGAAAAATAACCAACGAAAACCACACATTGGGAGAACTTTTGACTCACCACCATAGAGCAATGCTCCCATGGGAGAGGATGGAGCATATGGTTGGGCTATGATTCACTCGTTTGAGGGGTTAGGTCATAGTTCACCTACTTCCACTTGGGTATTTCACCAAAGAGCCTGCTTCCCAATTTGCAAAGCTCTGTGTGGGTGTTGTGCTTTATATACCACCATGAGGGCCATTGTGGGATACACGTGGATAATGGCTCAAGGTATTTTTAGAATTTTTTATTTGAGAAATTATTAGACTAGGTAGTACAAAAAGTGTAAAATAATGGATCATAGAATAAACTTTGGGACCACAAGGGAAAACAACCAACGAAAACCACACATGGAGAGAACTCCACACTCACAACCATCGAGCGATGCTCCCACAAGAGACGATGGGGCATATGTATGGGCCATGATTCACTCATTTGAGGGGTTGGATCATGGTTCACCTACTTCCACTTGGGCATTTCACCCAAAATCCTACTTCCCGATTTGCAAATCTCTATGTGGGTGTTGTGCTTTATATACCACCATGAGGGCCATCATGGGATACATTTTGGATAATGGCTCAAGACTCTCATAGCATTGCTCAAGGTAGTTTTAGAATTTTTTTATTTGAGATATTATGAGACTAAGTAGTATGAGAGGAGCAAAATAATGAACCCTAGAATTAACATGGGGCCCAAGAGGAAAAAAATGAAACAAAACCACACATGGGGAGAACTCCACACTCACCACCATTGAGCAATGCTCCCTTGGGAGAGGATGGAGCATATGGATGGGCCATGATTCGCTCATTTGAGGGGTTGGGTCATGGTTCTCCTTCCACTTGGGCATTTCACCCAAAAGCCTACTTCCCAATTTGCAAAGCTCTATATGGGTATTGTGCTTTATATACCACCATGAGGGCCATCATGGGATACATGTGGGATAATGGTTCAAGAATCACAATATTGCTCAAGGTATTTTTAAAAACAAATTATTTACAAAATTATGAGACTAGGTAGTATGGGAGGAGGGAAATAATAGACCTTAGAATTAACAAGGGGTCTATGAGGTAAAACTTCCAATGAAAACCACACATGGGGAGAACTCCACACTCACCACCATCAATTGATGCTCCCATGGGAGAGGATGGAGCATATGGTTGGGCCATGATTTGCTCGTTTGAGGGACTAGATCATGGTTCACCTACTTCCACTTGAGCATTCACCCAAAATATTGCTTCCCAATTTGCAAAGTTGTATGTGGGTGTTGTGCTTTATATACCACCATGAGGGCCATCATGGGATACATGTGGGATAGTGGCTCAAGACTCTCATAACATTTCTCAAGGTATTGTTAGAATTTTCTATTTGATAAATTATGAGACTAGGCAGTATGGCAGGAGCAAAATAATGGACCCTAGAATTAACATTAGGTCCACGAGGGAAAATAGCAAATGAAAACCACACATTGGGAGAACTTCTCACTCACCATCATCAAGCGATGCTCCCATGAGAGAGGATGGAGCATATGGTTGGGCCATGATTCACTTGTTTGAGGGTTTGGATCATGGTTCACCTACTTCCACTTGGACATTTCACCCAAAAGCTTGCTTTCCTATTTGCAAAGCTCTATGTGGATATTGTGCTTTATAGACCACAATGAGGGCCATCATGGGATACATGTAGGATAATGTCTCAAGACTCTCACAATGTTTCTCAAGGTATTTTTAGAATTTTTATATTTGAAATTTTATTATACTAGGTAGTATGGGATGAGTGAAATAATGGACCCTAGAATTAACATGGGGTCCACGAGGAAAAATAGCCAACGAAAAGCACTCATGGGGATAAGTCCACACTTACAACCATCCAATGATGCTCCCACAATAGAGGATGGAGCATATGGTTGGGCCATGATTCACTCGTTTGAGGGGCTGGATCATGGTTCCCCTACTTCCACTTGTGCATTTCATCCAAAATATTGCTTCCTAAAAATATCTATGTGGATGTTGTGATTTATATGCCATCATGAGGGCCTTGATGGGATACATGTGGGATAATGGCTCAATACTCTCACAACATTGCTCAAGGTATTTTTAATTTTTTTTTTAGAAATTATGAGACTAGGTAGTACGAGAGGAGCGAAATAATGGACCCTAGAATTAATATAGGGTCCATGAGGGAAACCAACCAATAAAATCCACACATGGGTAGAACTCCAAACTCACCACCATCGAGCGATGCTACCACAAGAGAGGATGGAGAATATGGTTGTGTGAGGGGGTAGTTCAAATCTTCAAATAATCATAATCAAAGTCAACCAAAAATCACGACATAGAATGTATGTAATTTCTTGATAAATCTTATGTTATTTAAAATATTCAAAATAGTCAGTGGTCGTGTAGATGTTATTTCTAACATCTATCTGATATCTAGCCTACTTTTTTAATACCCCTTAATTTACAAACTTCATAAAGAAAATTGATGGTGTGATTTGATGATATGATTTGTTGCTATGTAGGAAGTTTTGAGGTTTTTCCTAAGACTCAAACACTCTAGTTACCCTATCAACAGTTGCGTACTGACCACACAAGACTTTTGAAAAGGAAGGATTTCATCATGGACCTAGAGATTCATTATCCCTATGTGTGCAAATAAATATATTTAGATACAAATCAAGCATTTTCTCTGATGTTAGGCAGGATTCTTTCAGCCCATTTCTAAAATCATGGATCCTCAATTGTTCATCTTATCCTGTATTGGACTTAGTTGGAATATACCACTAGGTAGCATTGGGTTACCTAAAGCTATATCATCCACATGCAAACATTGGTCTACACAAATGCAAGATGCTATTGTGATAGACATATCGTCATGCATAAGGGTATCATCATTGCCGGGCATGGCTGTACACCAACCTGTAATGGGGATCACCTTTTGATTTTGTACAATGCTAAGAATTCTAGGGATTCAAGCTTCATTCCCTTCTTTTCTTCTTTTCATTTGGGATACTTGCTCATGCTTAATGTTGAAAATCATTGTTTATTTTTTATTGATTTTTTTTCTTGAGCAAGGAATTTATGTAAGGATAAAAATCACTTGTTTGTTTTGTTTTTATGCTTTTTGATACTTTGAACTATGACTTTGGAAACTGGGATTTTGAATTTGTGATTTTTTTCAAGATTTTTATTTGTTTTAATGAAAGCAAGGGATTTATGTAGTGATGATAATCACTAATTTTTGGGTAGGGCAAAACTTTTCCTTTTGCCAATTCTCAACACCTTTGAACCGGTCACACAAATGGATAAGCAAGGAAGACCCTTTTTGCTTAAGGTAACCTAGACCACTTTTGTAGCTTTCATATTTCCCTTGTACCAACTAGGATTTTAGTGTTTTTAATTAGTGATAGGATCCTAAATATCTGAGGCATTCACGACTAGACCTTACTCTCTACTAAAAAATATGGCTTCCCACAAAAATTGATAAGAACACTAGATATGGTTGAATTGCTAGAAAATCTTAGCCTATTCTTTATAGCAACATGATATGGTTGTATTGAAAAACATAGTTACACACATAGATGAATGGATGAAGTTGGACTTATGTATTTGTGGTTGTGATACAAACTATGGCATCATTTGCAAGAGTGTGATCATAACATATGCAAATGCAATGAATATTCATGTTTGATGTAATGCAACTATATGGATTCATATGTAAGATGTAGCTATTTTTGTATTTTTTATTTTTGCATTGTTTTTGTATTTTTGATTATATTTTGACCAAAGGGCTTATTGTGCCTTTGGGGATTTTAGAGTTTGACCAAGCGGCATGAAGCCACCCTTGGAGCATTTTTGATTGAATTTTATCAAGCGGCTTGAATACCCTTGGAACATTTTTTAATTTGACCAAGCAGCTTGAATACCCTTGGAGCATTTTGAATTTAGCCAAGTGACATGAATACCCTTGGAGCATTTTTTATTGAATTTTGAATTTTTATGTTTTTTGAATTTGTTTGTATTTTTTATGCTTCTTATTGTTTTTGTATTTTATGACATATTTGAATGTTTTGTATTTTATGTATATTTAAATGTTTTTATATTTTATGTATAAAATACCTTCAAATGAATGATATTGAGGGGTTCAGGCTCTTCAACATCATCCAATGATTTAAGGTGATATTCTCTAGGCCCAAACCTTTCTGAAATAATGTAGGGGCCTATCTAGTTTACTGCAAATTTGTCTCATAGGTGCGGTAGCAGATTTGAGTTTTGCTAGTTTTCTTTGAGCACAAGATCTCCAACCTTGAATTATCTTAAGTGGGATTTACTATTGTAAGCTTGCGCAAGGTGATCCTAATAAACACAAAGATGCTCCAAGGCATTGACTCAACATTCATAAAGAAGTGTTAACTAATCAAAGCGGCCTTACCGTGTGGTGTCATCATCTATGAAGTCCTTCAATGCTATGCGCAGGGTTGAAATTTCCAACTCTAGGGGTATGATGGTTTCAGTGCCATATACAAGTGAAAACGATGTTGCCCTAGTGGGCATTTGCACACTAGTCCTGTATGCCCACAATGCCAAAGGCAATTGAAAATGCCATTCCTTACAATTATCTTTTACTGTATTTCTCAAAATGGAGACTATTGTTTTGTTTGAGGCTTCTACTTGCCCATTTGCTTGTGGATAATAGGGTGTTGAAAAACTATGTTGAATATGGTAATTTTTAATCAAAGCACATATTTTTGTTCTTGAAAGATGGCCCATTATCCAATATTACCTTCAAAGGGACCCCAAAATGACTTATGATATTGTGGAGTATAAACTCCACAATCCTTGGTCTGGTTTTTGAAGTTAGGGGGATCACTTCAACCCATTTGGTGAAATAATCAGTGGCCGTTATGATAAATGTGTTTCGGCCTGAGGATGGGGGTGAGATTTTCTCCACTAAGTATAGTCCCCACTATGAGAAGGGCTATGCTGCCTGGCTAGGTTGCAAGGCTTGTGATGGCAAGTGAGTGAGATTTACATGATGCTGGAACTTAACGCATTTCTTGATATACTTGCAACAGTATTTTTCCATAGTGGTCCAATAGTAAGCCATTCTCAAGATGCACTTAATGATGGCCATGCCACTAAAGTGACTACCACACGTACCATCGTGGGTTTGCAAAATTTCCCAGGATGCTTCTTGGGGCTCAAGAAAATGAAGGAGCATTCCATCATAGCCTCGTCTATAAAGGATCTCTTCTATAAATATATACCTCATTGTACTCTATTTAAATGCTCATATTTAGCATGTGATAGGCCTTGTGGTACCATTCCAAGTTTTAGGAAATCCTGTAATTGGTAAATCCAATCCTGATAACCCACAACTTCTATGGATAAAACAACATGCTCCTCCTGTGATCCAAAATTTGAGAACGTATATTGAGAAACAACCCTATGGTGAATGGTTGTACCACACTCCGTAGGACCTTGAGAGATCAATTATTCCCAAGGTGTTGTTTGAAAGAAAGATCTAGCTCTAAAGGACCAATCCTGATTTGGTTCGATCTAGATCATGTTGATTGACTCTTGATTGTCAATAGCCTCGTGTTGTATTGTTGAGTGCACAAACACTTTAACATGAACAATTGTGAAATCAGTAGAGGGATTCTAAGGGATTAAGGATCCTAAAGATGCCATGGTGTCTAAAAATTTATTTAACGCATGAGGGATTGCCTCGATGTCATACCATTCCAATCGGGCTAGATAAGTTTCAACAAGTTCCTTGTAAGCTTTCTGAAGTGGGCACCTACATTGGAACAATCCTTTGACTTGATTAACTATGAGAAAAGATTCACCAAAGATATTCAATATTTTAATGCCCATTACAATGGTTTTTTGGATTCCTAATATTAGGACCTCATACTTTGTGTTATTGTTCATGCAAGGGAAGTATAGCTTGAATTATAAGGGAAATGGAGCATCCTGTGGTGTGATAAAGACTATCCCTACTCTACCCCCTTGTTTGCACTTTGAACCATCGAAGCATAATTCCATGTCTCTTTATTTTTTAGGCTCTTCAGGTTTGGGCAGATCTGATAATGCGAAGACCACATCATTAGGTAATTCTATGGTGAGAGGCTTTCTATCTTGAAGAGGTTCCTCTGCTAATTGATCTACTATGACTTGTCCCTTAATGTACTTTTGGCTTATGAACTCTAGATCAAATTCTATCGATAGCATGATCCACTTTGCATTACGCGTATTGTGATAGGTCTTGTTCATAATATACTGCAAAGGATTTTGTTTTGATACAACATAGGTCTTATGGCTCAATATGTAGTGTCACAAATTTTTGGTTGCAAAGACCACTACTAAACACAACTTTTCTACATACGCATATCCTAGCTCATAACTCACCAAGGTGCAACTGATGTAATATATGAATTGCTATTTGTATTGTGCATTATTTTGGTTCAACATGGTGCCTAAAGCAAAATTAGTAGTCGATATGTATAATAAAAATGGTACATTTGGCATTCGTGGAGCTAATTCTGGTGGTGTTTCTAGGTAAGTTTTGATCTCTACAAAGGCTTGTTAGCACTCTTCATCCCAATGAAATGGGACATCCTTGCATAGCAACCAATTCATAGTTTGAAACTTGTCTGATCATTGAGCAATGAACCATTTTATGGATGCTACCTTGCCTTGTAGACTTCTTAACTCCCTAATGTTGGTAGGGGCAGCCATTTCCATTATAGCCTTTACCTTTGCAGTATTGAATTCAATGTATTTATTAGAAACAATGAAACCTAACAGCTTACCAGAAGTCATGCCAAACACTCACTTTTTAGGGTTCAATCTGATGTTGTACTCAATGAGGCAATCAAAGACTTTATCAAGGATTTCAACGTGCTCTTGTCGCACTAAAGACTTGTCTAGCAAGTCATCCATGTAGTCTTCTAATATTGTGTACATGTAGTCATGAAAGATGTATGTCATGGCTCACTGATACATGGCACCAACATTATTTAGGCAAAATGGCATCACCTTGTAACATAATATCCCCAATGAAGTAATGAAAGCGATCTTATGCTGGTATTCAAGTTTGATTCAGATTTGATTGTATCTAGAAAACCCATTCATCAGGGAGAGAATCTCATGACCTATAGTGGCATAAAGAAGAGCATCTATGTTTGGCAAAGAGAACGAATACTTTGGAGTTGCCCTATTAAAGTCTCTAAAATCTATGCAAATGTGAACTCTTCCGTTAGGATTTTCTATGGGCACCATGTTTGAGACCCATTCAAGATAGTCAATGGGAACTATGAAAATCGCATCCAATAATTTTTGTAACTCGTTCTTCACCATGAAAGTGATCGTTGGATGCATTTTCCTCAATTTTTTCTTGACTGGCTTCTTCATGGGATCCAATGAAAGGTTGTGGATAACTAAATTTGGATTAATCCATGGCATGTCTTTGTAATTCCAAGCAAAAATATTTGGCCTCTCTTTAAGGAGAGGAATTATGATGGCTTTTTCCTCTGGAGATAAACTTTCTCCAAACTTGAATTTCCTTGGTTGAGTAGGATCATCACTAGTGTCTATATCGAAAGTCACTTCTATAGCCATATGTGACCCATACTCCAACTGGTGAGGCATGGGTATTAAATGAATGTCATCGACGAGATTTATAGGTCCTACTAAATCAGGATCCAAATCGACATGGAATACGTCATATGCACAGCCTGATGCAAAATGAAATAGTTGTAACACCTTTTTGCTAGGGAAAAGGTCTTCAGGATCTATGGGTGAATCAGCGTGATCCCAATAAATAGCCTCTATATCAAGACACAATGGTTTAATAGGATCTATCGGGTTATGAAGTGGAGTGGCCAAATCAATGGAGATTGTATTGATGGATGGAATGAAATCTCCAGGACCACATGGGTGAAACATTGTCTTAGAGGTTTCCCATACATACTCATGATGAGGTTCTAGAGGAAAAGGAATCTCTAAATCTAGCCCATGAGCAGGCTGGATAATAAGATCATTGGGTTCTATGAGCTCCCTGAATGTAGGAAAATGGGGATTTATTGCATGATGAATGGCATCTAAATTGATAGGTCTCCCCAAAAAATTCAATCCAGGGTCTATGGCATGAAGTATCGCTTATATTCCTACCTGCATGTTGGCTTGCCACAAGTGGTAAGGCCCAAGATAAGCCATCATAGTCTCGTCATAAAAGTCATCATCACTTATCCATAAACCATTAGCATTGGTATGTGGTCCCAGAGCAAGGGGCACATGTTTGTAGGTCATCTCTATTTCATCCTCATATTCTTCATCACTTATGAAGATGCCATTTGCATTAGTATGTTGCCCCAAGTTATGGGGCCATTGCCTTGTCCCTAGGTAGGCTCTTTCTATTGAGTCCTCTAACTCATAGCCACTTTTATCCGATATGTATCCACTCTCATTGTGGTTGGACTAGGCAAGGCTTTGTAAATAGCGAGGCCCGTGATAGGCTAAGCTTGCCTGTGCTTCATCATCACTTGCCTCATATCCATTTTCTTCTCGCTCTTAATCCCACAAGTTGCAATCTATTGGGATGGCATCAATTGTGAATCTTGGATGATAAGTCTCGGGTGGTGGTATGTTTACCACAACCACTTGTCTGTTGATCGGATGTATTGTACTTGGTGGGTGATAAGGAATAAAATTGATGTATTCTCCTAACCCCAAGCTTAATCTATCCAATTTTGCTGCTAGAGAGTCATCTCAACCTCTGATGTGATAGCCTAAACTAAACCTATCAAAGGGAAGCTGGTATTGCAGCTTGAATGATCGCCTACGCCCCTACTCATATATACTAAGACCGTAACTATACCAATGGAAACATTCAAAATAGGTTAGAGAAAATTTGGGATTAGAGAGGTAATGAACATTAACAATGAATAGTTCATTATTGTCCTTTTCTATTTATGTAGACTTATGGGCACAGTCTAGGCCAGCATAGACAAGATTGATCTGGTTGGGAGGGATTCCAAGTGGAACCATTGTTCCCACTGGTGGTCTTAGATCTTTTGGTCATCCCATGTCCTATGTAGACTCTATGATGGGTGTGAATGTTATGTTCTACACAAGATACTCTTCTATCCCTATACTTGCCAAGTGTATTGTCACATGTGATGTGGACAATCCTACAGATGACACTGGCGAAGTGGGTTTTGGTATCTCCTCAGCTTGATCTTGGAGATCTTCTTCTTCCATGGGATTTGGAATTTTCTCAATGGCTATGGTTAGCACTTCCTTGGCCTTTCATTCCTTAACTAAGGGTGCATTTAGCTTGTGATTTTCTTTTGGTCTAGATGTTGATGGTCTCTTAGAAGCATCAATCATTTTGGGTGCAAGATGAGGTATTGATGTGGCTGGGTCTTTACATATCCCTTTATCTCTGTCATCTAGTTGCGTAATTGGTGATGAAGGTCCTACATACAGGTATGTAGAAGTAATCATAAATTATCCTAGAAAATCCACCTGATGGACATATTTTGAATGGCTCTTCATTAGCCAGAACCACAAAGACTTTGTCATCATGCATGTACTTGACACATTGGTGTAAAATTGAAGGAACACACTTCATATCTCTTATCCAATGGCACCCTGGAAGGATGTTGTATTGCATGGCTCCTTCCAATACATGACACATAACATGGATGGTTTTATACCCCACCTTAATAGGTAGGACTATCATTCCCACAGTATTGCATAAAATGTCATTGAAAGCTCTTAATGTGTAGGCTCTCGAAATGATATTTGACTTGGGGATATTAAGGTGTTCTATTGTTGTTATTGTGATGATGTTGAGTGAAGAACCCGTATCGATCAAGATCCACTTAAAAGGTAAATCATTGAATTATGCCACAATGTGCAGTGGAGGGTATGGTAAGGCAGTAGGAAATGTATTAATCTCATGATCATAAAATTGGATTACAGGTCCTTGGTATTCTTGTACTTGTCCCACAAAATAAGTGAATGCATTTGGATCTTGTGGTTGGAGTTTAATTTATCTCAAGATCTCCATAAAATTCTCCCTGTGCTTTGGGGACTATTGTATGAGCTCATAGATAGATAGCTTAGCTAGATTCATTTGTAATTTTTGCTCTAGTCTACTTCGAACAGTTACTACATGTCAAGTTGGTGGACCTGGAAGGTTTTTTTGCCCCTACCTCTACCTAGGTGTAATTGGGACATTAATGGGAGTTGAAATAGGTTGTGGTTGACCATATCATCTAGTCCTGGTAGCTATATTGATAATTTCAACCATCCCAACTGTAGACACCTAAAACATATCATGTCGAGGGCGACTACTCATATGGACATGCTACAAGACCATATGGAAGATCTTGGATAGACTCCAAGATAGAGTAGTGGTTCTAACCACTCAATTTGGGCTCCTTGGCCTAATCAGTCTGAACCACAGCCTAGACCTATGGTTTATAGCTGAACCATGGTTGAGACCTATGGTTTGTAGTCTAGACCGCAGCTGTGACCTACGATCTTAACTGAAGTTCAGTTGGCCTTCAATCCGAGCCAAATCGGTTGAAATGACCATTGGATCTAGAAGAAGGTGGTTAGAGGGTGGAAGCTTCCATTCCAACTGTCCTAACCACCCCTTCTTGATCTTGGCTTCTCTAGGAAGCCACCCCTAGCCCTTGGGTAGTCCTATAAGTACCCCTCAGAATTAGGGCAAATGATTAGAGAGAGCATTGGAGATTTGAGCAATGGAGCCCTATCGAATTGTACACTCAACTGAGTATACTAAGAGAGAGCTATTGCACTTATCCCCTACCTACTTGCCAATATTCATGATGAATTGCATTATGGATGCCCTAGGAGTCTAGGAGAGCCAAGAAATGCAAATTCGGGAAAACGAAGGCCCATCACGGTGATTTGACCACCAAACCTATCAAAAGGACATCGAAGGTGACCCTTGAACATCAATTGGACAAGGAGGTGAAGCCCACTACCCTTGGAATTGAGGGTAAGCCTATCAAAGTGCTAACCATGACTGTCAGCCATGGTTTATAATGCAGACCATGCACCAGAGCTGCGGTTTGCAGTAGAGGTATAACTGCCTTCCTAATTTCATTTTTTTCCAGCTAATTAGGTTAGATTAATTTTTTTTCATAGTTTAACAAGCATTTTAGAAGACTTCTAACCATAGAACTAGGTTAGATTTACTTTTTATGCTTATGCTTCAATTAGGACTTAAATGCTTTCTTTATGCATGTTTATGCTTCATTTCATATATGATCCATGCATAGTGTAGCTGCTATTTTACTTTATGCTATTACATGAATCTTGATTCACTTTGCATAGTTTAGAAGCATTCTTTACATTTTCTTGATTATGCATGTTAATGGTGTCATTATGCATTTTACCTAAAAGGGCCTCATCATGAGAGGTTGCCTATATTTTTGACATTCTTGTTGTTTCTTGACCACAGGGAATAGTTTCAAAGGAGAGAAAACCATCAAGTTCCTTCCCCATTGCGAAGAAGAGGGCACCTCCACCCTAGAGCAGTTCGTGCCATTCTGAGAGGCATTTGGAAATCACACCTACCCTTAAGAGGGAAAACAATTGAGCACTCCTATTGTAATATTGTATCAAAATGAATATCCCTAAGAGGGACGTACTTGTAATTGGGTTTTGACTTCAAATATAATGGAATAAATCATTTTCTTTCTTGTTTCATTTGTTGTCAATTTCGTTTACTTGTATGCATGTTATATCTTTACCATTTATCGTAATAGGAGCCACCATCGGGTGTGACCCTTTTTGGTGGTTATAGAGGTGATCACGGTGGCACCCCATATTTTTAGGATCTGACTGTGTTTTTTTGGATTTTTTATTTGTAGGTACAGACCATAGCTATCAGCTGCAGCCCAACAATTGAACCACAGGTACAAGGTATGGTTCATAGTCAGAACCGTAGGTCAGACCTATGGTTTCCTACTAACAACACAGACAGACAATTCCAGAATTCCAGACAGTGTAGGACATGAGGTAGGTCCTTTTTCCAGCCCTCTATCACTTTTTTGTTCTCTATGTTTTTATAGTAGGTCAATTTCGAATGCAAATTAGGAAAGCAACTAAAAAAAATGGTAAATCAATTGTCCTAGTTTGCTTTTCGTACTTTGCTTTCACTAGAAAGGCACTACTGGGAACAATGGACCTCTGATTGCAGTCCACCCTAGGCTACAACATGCTTGATAAATATGTGTTGATGGTTTGCATGTGTGAGGCCCAATTAGTGGCCATTTATCATCATAATGTGCATAGTCCTAAAGAGCATCTAGAGTAGCTTGCATTTTCTGAATTTGAAACGTATTTCAATTGCATAGCATTTAGAAAATGAGCATGTGTGCTATATGATGCATTTCTTTTATGTACATTAAAAGGAACCACACACACCATGTTTCAGTTAAACATCAATGGCATTGGGCTCTCACATCCAACCCATTTGATTGAGACCAATAGTGGATGTCATTACCACTTGGTTGGCTCATTTGAAATTGTATTATCGGGACCCGCTCATGGCCAAGGCCGACCCAAGAACTGTCCTATCCATGCAAAATAGCATGCACTCATCTTCGAAAGAGTGTATCACTATGCACGATGTGTTGGGTGAGGGTTGGTAGTACCTATGCTACCTCGTTGAGTATGGACTTCACTACCATATTCGGCTTGTGCGAGTATATAGGTGAAAACCTTTGAACAATTTGAGTATAACATCAACTTTTGCAAAAACATGATAAGAGTTTCTACAACTGATACAACACATATTGAAAACACATCAAACAGTTTAGGACTCACTTTTAAAACTTAAAATGAGATAATCATTGTTGTATACCTTGTTTGCTTAATAATAATACATTTAGACTCTAGGTACACAATGGTGGACACACGGGGTGGTCGACAATGGTCCAAAGCCAACGTCGATGACCAACCCCTAACTAGTTCACAACAATACGTGTCGAATCCTCAACCACATGAGCGAACCGAACGTCATTTGGCTAGCATTCGAGGAGACAACTCGACATAGGGGGAGCCAATAGAGCAAACCCCAAATAGAGGAGCTTCAGTACACTCCTCTAGGCATAGAGTAGAATAGGAAACCTTCCAACATGAGGGTGTTCCACTTGAGAGCCATTACCGAGACCGCAATGCACGCGCATCCATGGGGTCGGTTGAAGAGTTTATTATGCAGGGGACCAGATTGGTGCCCCTACGTACTAAGTCTACTGGAGGATCTATGGCTCCACCTTCTGAGTATAGAAGGACTAGAGACCCACCCATTCAGGGATAGGCAGATAGGCTCGCAACCGAGCATAGAACTAGCCATACTCCCATGCATGGTCCAACACGTAAAATCACCATTGACATATCAAAGGTGGGAGATAATGGTACACCACCAAATGAGCGATGGTGGTCTAGGTAGTTAGAAGGTCTAGGTAGTGTTCTAGAGCAGCTAGGCTACAAGCCTTCCACTCCACCCACTCGAGCCCCGAGTGAGCATAGTGGGAGTGTCATCCACACTACTAGAGAACATGGGGAGGCTTCTAAGCACCCGCATGTCACACACCCGCTATCTGCGCATGGTGGGTCATAATATAGGACACAACATGAGGCCAATGCCATCTTTATAGATAGAGGCAAAGGCACAACATATCATTCTGATGGGTACAAAACCCACAAAGTTGCTCATATAGAGCAGGGGTATCAAAGGCCTCCCACGACCAACCAGATCGATAGGTCACATCGAATGGCATCAGAGTAAAAATGCCAACTCCTCCAAGACCAATTGGAGGATGCTCACCTAGAGAGGCAGCATATCGAAGATGAAAATATTCAAGTGCAAAGGCTCATAAGATAGAGGTTATATGAGCAACGCATGCGAGAGGAGCGTATCCTTGCTCAAAAGGAATGTGTAGAATAGGAGGATCGGCTAGCTAGGGCTGGCCTATATCCTCAAGATGAGCATCGAGAGCACACGCATAGGAAGGCTTTCTCACAAGCCGAGATGCATCAAGAGCATAGAGATGCTCGTACTCATGTTACTGCCAAACAAAGGGAGCGACTACCATCGCTCAATATTCAAAGGCAGAGATAGCATGAAGCAGCAGCGGGAGATGGATACGAACAGGAATATCCTGAAAGCTCCCAAGCTGAAGAGGAGGAAGAGCAAAGACCTCCATCTCGCACAAGGAAGATAGTACCTCCTAAGCCACCTACACATCAACTTAGGGAGGAGGACTTTCTATCTTCATAGGCCTATAAGGCCTTGGCCGAGAAAATTAAAGCCATTGAGAGACAAGGCATGGCTATTCAAAAGCCGACTCTAAGGAAAATCCATAACGAGCCTTTGGATCCTTCAGTGCCTACTCTGGCCTACCCTAAGCATTTTGACATGCCCAGGTTAGATAAGTTCAAGGGTGATGAAGATGCACAAGAACATGTAATGAGCTTTTTGGACGCTTGCTTTCAGATAGCAAGCAACGATGCCTTATTGTTGCGCACGTTCATCATGACACTTTTAGGGCCTACCCGAGAGTGGTTTAATCAGCTAAAGAAGCACAGTATAACAAGATTTGAGCAATTAGCTGATGCCTTTCTTGAACGCTATTCCTTTGGCATCAAGAAATAGGCTAATATTTTTTATTTGGTTGTGCTAGCTCAGCACGACGATGAGCCCATAGAACAATATGAAAAGAGGTGGAGAAGATTAATGGTGAAGTTGCCATTCCCCATTCCTACCATAGAATTAACTTGGATGTTCATGAAGAGTTGTGCCAAGCACATCTCATTACTGCTGTAGCTGCAACAGTATGCTACATTCGAAGAGGCTTTGGTGCAAGCCAAGGTGATTGAGGATATCAAGTTGCAAGAGGGCAACTTGAAGCTCAAAAATAGGAAAGAGGGATAGAAGAAGAGTACCACGAAATCATTAGGGCAAGTAGGCCCATGTAAATCAAGTGGTATTAAATCTCCAATAGGAGGACAAGGGGCAGCAGAAGTAGAACTATCAGGCCCAACCTCCACCTGCGTAGTATGATAAGCGCAATAACTATAAGGGCAAAAACAAAGAGCAACGCCTGCCTCGCCAGTTCACACCATTGATAGAATCATTGACAATGATTTTCCATCAGTTATGCAAGGCCAAGGCAATCAGATTTCCCAAAGTCAAGATGATAGACCCCAATCAACCCAAACCAAAGGGGTTTCAAGATGATCTATTTTGCATCTTTCATAGAATGAAAGGTCATGACATCGAGGTGTGTTGGTATTTCAAACACCTAGTGCAAAATATGATCGACAAGGGTGAGCTTGTAGTGCCTCACAACCCGCAAGCACCCGACAATCAAAATATGGGGATTTATAAGAACCCCTTACCGAATCATGAGGCACCTCGAAACAACGTTGGTCAAGTTAACCAGGTATGAGTCGAACCACCTACCCAGGGGTTCGTAGGCATGGTCAATGTTGTTACTAGGCATAGGAGATACGAACAACAAAATCAACCTCGTGCTCCTATCCAGATACAAGCCATGCCAAATCAGCGATTGACACAAAATATTCTAGGCCCACCAACAAGACCGGTGGTGACCCTAAGGAGCAGGTTGGTCCAAAACCTACAGACAACTCCTATGAAGTTGTCAATATATGAATTAATTCAGTAGTCCCTAAGGCACAGGGAGACTCTTATGGATATTTTAAGGTCCATTGAAGTACAGGCCCAGGATGCATAGGCATTCACAAATTTTGTGGGACATGTACAATAGTGTCAGGAATCGATGATCCAATTTTATGATCATGAGATAAGGATGGTTTCTACAACTACGACTAACCCACCATTGCATATAATCGCATGTGTGAATCACATGCCATTTAAAAGGGTCTTGATTGATACTGGCTCATCGATCAACATAATAACGACCAAGGCACTGAGTCATTTGAAGCTACCTAAATCACACATTGTGCCAACTACATTTACATTGAGAGCGTTTAACGATGCACTATGTTCGACTGTCGACACAATTATCCTACCCATACAGGTGGGTTTGAAGACCATTTTAGTAATGTGTCACATGATAGAAGGGGCCATGCAGTACAACATTTTACTCGGTAGGCCTTGGATTCATGAAATGCGTTGTGTCCCCTCGATACTACATCAATGCATGAAATATATTCATGAGGGACTGGTTCACGTAGTGGCATCGGATGAGGAGCCATTTAAGTTTGTGAACCTAGTAGATTTTCCTGGGGGTTTCATACTCCCATAAATGCACCTGGATGTTCGACCGTCATCACCAATAAGGAAACCAAGAGGTAAACCGACAGTGCATGCTCAACCGATGCCATCTATGTCACATAGATCGGAGCATACCACTACCACTTCCTTGAAACCGTCAGCATCAGTCATGCATCGGGATGATAGGAAATTAAAGGTGAAGATGGGCGAGAAATAGAAAGAGCTTGAGCCCAAGCCAATCTTCGAGGACATTCCCATTCCCATGGAAGTTGAGGAACCCCAAGACAAAGCCGAGGAGGCACCTCAACCTGCCTCACCTACATCTTCAACAGGGTCATCCGCACCGTGGGTGATGGTACATCTCACTAATACTGGATTAGGTGAGTACCTTGTGCAAAATGTGACCTTTAGACCAATTTTGAAGACTACACAAGAGATGGGCAGACCATCCACCCATCGTTATCCGGTTGGATCGGTGGTTCCACTGGGAGAACCGCCTAACCAGACTAACTTCATCTATGCGAGGCTAGATCAGCTTCCAATGTGAGAGCCCATGGATGAAGATGACGAGGAACCTTTTGTGGTAAACATTCATTATTTGTCTAATCCGGAGTATGCCATGCGTATTTTTGAGCTATATCATTGGCATGGATATGACCTTGGTCTCTTTGAACAAGGATGAAGGACTCTGTTGGAACCTCATTATCAGTTAGTCACTAATAGATTCGGTTTAGGGTTACAGATACGTGGGCAGGATGATTTGCTCGTAGCATCCCTAGATCATCTGTACCTCAACATGGCGGACGATGTGGATTTTAATCCATATCATTTGGATCCTTCCAAATTTTGGAGGAATCACCCTATGATATCTGCCATCACCATTGAGCCACTTGAAGATCATCGTGAAGGGCTCCTTGAGTAGACTGAGGCAGAGATGAACCCCAGAGATCAACTGGGACACCAAACCCATGAGGTAGTCGATGACACAGACATGCAGGGGTGCAACCCCATTACTGCAAGCGATCTCGAGTTAGGAGATCTTTGTAATGAATATGGAGTAGAGTCCACCTCCGATATGAGTGGACTAGGCTATGATGCAGATGAGGATTCCCCAAATGATGATGGATCTAGGGATGAAGTCAAAGGTGCTTATGTAAGGCCTTTGTATGCGCATCATTTATTGCCTATGGAATCAGTACAGGATACCGAAGAGATCCTTCCCAATGTTGATCATCCAGGGGAAGGGATCGAGATAGTTTTCTTGGCAGCATCGTACATGAGGTATAATTATCCAATTTTTTTGGATAGCGATGATAGTATGCAAGAAGTGAGATTTATGGGGCCTCACTTAGAGGAGCGCCCTCCAGGAGTGGGGGTGAATGAAGGATTCTATTATGATAGTGATGAAGAAGATGAGCTAGAGAGGGCCTACCTTGGTCCTCCTTATTTGCGTCACCACCATCAACCCATCGACATCGATGAGGTCTATAGGCAGCTACATGTTGGTCCATGTCTGAGAGCGAGACGGTTAAACCTGGATCAAATCCATCGATTGGTTAATCCCCTTTCACTGACCTACATGTAGCTCCATGAGCCGAATGATCCTATTTTGCATTTAGTGCATAGGGAGGATCCAGTTATTCGTAGTCCTCATAGGGAAGACCCTTTTGTGCCTATGCCATTAGAGCCAGATCATGGGTATGAGGACTATGCATATTTTGTAGAGGTCAGTCTATGTGGTCCTGGAGATCAATTCCATTCCATAAACATGGTCTCCATTGATTTGACCACTCCACTCCACAATCCAGCAGATCCGTCTAAACTATTGTATCTTAACAAAGATGCTATCGACTGGGATCGCGCTGATTCACCCGTTGAGCCTGAGGATTTCTTCCCCAATGAAGAAATGTTGCAACCTTTCCATTTTGCACTAGGCTATGCATATGATGTTTATCATGCCAAAAATGCTTCCAACGTGGAACCACTCAACCCGATTGATGACATTCATATGATTCCTACGCCTCACCAACTTGAGGAGGGATCGCATATGTCGATAGAGGAAACCTTTGAGGTGGATATCAGTGATGATCCCACCAGCACAAAGAAAGTTAAATTTGGAGAGAGTCTCACTCCAGATGAGAGGGCCACCCTCATCCCTCTATTGAAAGAGAGACCAAATTTGTTTGCTTGGTCGTATAAGGATATGCTAGGTCTAGACCCGAAATTGGTTACTCATAACCTTTCGCTAGATTTGAAGAAGAAGTCGATCAAGCAAAATCTTAGGAAAATGCACCCAACAATAGCCTTAATGGTGAAATATGAGCTACAGAAGCTATTGGATGTGGAATTTGTGATTTCCATCGATTATCCAGAATGGGTGTCCAATATGGTACCCATGGGAAAACCCGATGGAAGAATTCATATTTGCATGGATTTTAGAGACCTAAATAAGGCAACACCCAAAGATTCATTTTCATTGCCCAATATTGATGCTCTTATAGATGCAACTGTAGGTCACGAAATGCTCTCCTTAATGGATGGTTTTTCTAGTTACAATCAAATTCGGATAAAACCCGAAGACCAAAACAAAACCACGTTTATAACGCCATGGGGAACATTTTGCTATAAATTTATGCCATTCAGCCTCAAAAATGCTTGTGCCACATACCAACGGGCCATGACATACATTTTTCATGACTATATGCACAAAATTCTTGAAGATTATATCGATGATTTGCTAGCCAAGTCATTGCTACGAGAAGAGCATGCAGAGGTCTTAAGGAAAGTCTTCGATCGCCTGATAGAGCACAACGTCAGGCTGAATCCTAAGAAGTGCATATTTGGCATAACTTATGGAAAATTACTAGGGTTCATCGTCTCCAAGAGAGGCATCAAAGTAGACCCAGCGAAGGTCAAGGCCATTTTGGAAATGTGTCCTCCCACCAATATTAAGGAATTAAGGAGCCTTCAAGGCAAGGTAGCCTTGATAAAGCGATTTATCACCCAACTATCGGATAAATGTTGACCCATGAATTGACTGCTACATAAGGGTGTCCCATTCAACTAGGATGAGGACTGCAAGGTAGCCTTTGCTGAGATAAAGCAATACCTGGTGACGTTGTTAGTGCTAGCTCCACCAAGGCCATAAGTACATTTTCTACTATATATATCGACAATTGACTTTGCACTGGGAACCATGTTGGCCCAAAAGAACATGCAAGACAAGGAACATGTCATATATTACATTAGTCAAACTTTTGTGAGCTATGAGCTCGGGTATGCATACATGGAAAAATTGTGTTTAGTAGTAGTGTTCACTACAAAGAAATTGTGACACTATATGTTAAGTCATATGACGTATGTTATATCCAAACAGAATACTTTTTAGTACATGATGAGTAAGACTTATCACAATACGCATACTGCGAAGTGGATCATACTTTTGATGGAATTCGATCTGGAATTTATAAGCCAGAAGTCCATTAAGGGATAGGTCATAGCAGATCAATTAGCTGAGGTGCCACTGTCAAACAGTAGACCTCTAACAATTGAGGTTTTGGACGATGCAGTCTTCATTGTATTCGAAGCTCCCAAACCTGAAGAACTAGAGAACAATGCTGATATGACTATTCTTTGACGGTTCAAAGTGCAAACATGTTAATAAAAACCAATATGACTAGCATTGTATTGATTTAATATATAGCCTAAATCACCCTAAGAATAGTCCCAAAAATATGGAACCATCGAAGGCAAAATTAGAACCAGTTACAACACGGTTACAACAATATAACCAAAATAATGGAATAACATAGTTACGCTAACATCCCCCCTTATTACATTATTTGGGTAATAAGATAACTACTAGCTATGCTAACATCCCCCCATACAACAATATTTGGGTAAAGTATATAACTGCCCCAATACAGTGAAAAAAATACGAGAAATGAAAGAATGGTGGCTCGTGCTTTGTCTTGGGCTTTGGCTCAGACTCATGGTTGTAGCTCTAAGCATACCTTTGGTCTTGTACCTATGGGTCTATCTCAGGATCTTCTTGTGAATCTGCCTCTAGATCATTGCCTCTGGATCTGCCTGTAGATATGCCTCTGGAACTATGTCTCTGGGTCTGTCTTTAGGTCTGTCTCTGGGTCATTATCTCTGGGACTGCCACTAGGTCTGTATCTGGATTTGCCTCGGGGTCTACCATAGGTTTTACCTTTTCGATAGAATCCATACAACATTTCTTTCATCATGGTCCATTGTGTGAAATCTACCCATCCACAATCAATATGAACCTTGTTGGCCATTTTCATTTTATGCCAACATCGTGAAGAAGAGTGATTAGTACATCCACAAAAATCACAAGGATGTAATCTCCAACACTTAGCTGCAACATGACTTGTTTTGCCACAATGATTGCAACAATGCTTTTTAGGAGATGTAGGAGATTTAGGATTTACAAACATAGAATTACTGGTACTTGCTTGTCCAGAATAGCCAAGGCCTTCATGCTTTGCCCTGAAATTTAGCATTATAGGAGTTTTAATGCCTTTTTCCTGTTTACCTAATATCTCACCATTGAATCCCATTTTCTTCATAATTTTGGATCCAAATCCTTTGGTGTATTTTTCAAAACACCCAATTTCATCATCATCATCAATGATTTTAACAATATTGCATTTGTCACTATTGATGAGATTATGGTACTCATTTTAGGAGGTTCAGTTTTTAAGTGACTAGTGTCACCAGTAAAATTTGCTATTGTGATGAGATCACCTATGCTACAACTGATATCTACCATATAAGTTAGGAGGTCGCTTGTATCACAACAAGCATTGGCCATAATGGGCTCAAGGTCACATGTGTCACAACAAGCATTCACCATCATGGGTTGAAGGTCACTTGTGTCACTACAAGCATCGACCATTAGGGGTTTGACCTCAGTTTCCTCACTAAAGTCCCTGTACACTTTACATTGGGCCATATCAAGAGTAATAAATGATATGTAGACTACTCTTATGACTCCTATAGGGATTTGAACACCATTTTTCTGAAGGTCTTCAAAATTTTCATAATCTTTGAGAACGGATTTTACACCACTGCATAGTGTAGAAAATTTTTCATCCTCATAAAAATCCATCCCTTCCATATCTGGTGTAAAGTAAGGACCTTTAACTGATTCAAAAACATCAGTTTATTTAGGAGCTTTCTTTTTCTTTGATCTGCCCATTTTTAAGGTGCTGGTCACTGTCAAAAATTCATGTTTTACAATGAAATTTTGCAAAAATAATTTGACTAAGGTGTCGGTCACTGCTGAAAATGCACCCTTATAAGTCTTCCCCCTTGGTTTTGCAAAAAATATATCTCCCCTGTACGGGGTTCCAAGAGGTAGCGCCCTTGGGTTCCAAAATTTTCTAGAAGCGCAAAATGGGCGCTCTAGAAGGCTTTGTCCACTGGTTTGTAAAAAATTACAATATTTTCCTCTTAGGCAGATTAGCACAAAAATGTCATCAAAAAAATCCCCCTTGTGTGAAGTACTTCAAACAAACAAAGTTTGCTATTTATGAAGCCTAAAAAAATAGGTTTGAATTTTGATGATTTTATGCCTCGTTGATTGCTTTTATGAGGTTTATCTCCCTTTTGTTTACAAAGTGTGATATAAAGGAAGGACTTCAAAAAGTTTTATAGAAAATTTGTGTTTTGTGAAAGCTTATAAAAAGTTTTTTTTTTTTTTTAATGAAATAAAATTTCAGTATAACTAAATAAAAAGAAATATTTAGTTAACCAAAAGTAAATAAATCATTAAAAAAACATATATAAGCTAAACACAAAAAAAATTCTATAAAAAATGTACCTTGGAATTTTTTTTTATTTCGACCAATGTAGCAAAATTGGTGTTGATGGCACCTACGAGGTTGGAACCCCCGACCTCGGCCATCGGTGCCTTAGCGCTCGATGGGGTACCACCCCGGCTACCACTGTCGGTGGTGATGAGGGGGTAAGATCCCCTATTTATCATTGACCAAGGCTACAGGAGCGAGTGGCACACCTGCTCGTTCTCCACCGACAATGCTTCCCTGGGCAGCGCACCTCTCTAAGTGGTTTCTTTTATCTACAACGAGCACGTCGTTCATCTATTCTCACCCCTCGACTATCATGAAGCCTGCAACATGTTGCTTGCACTCTGCATGTCTTCCTCTATGCACTGTTGGTGATTAAAAATCGAACCAGAACTTAGCTACATCACAACATCTATAGTTACTATCTATGCATAGATCAGGGTCTTTTACCAGTTCAACTCAATCTAGGCCTATGTCAGAATGTCTACAAAAATATCTAGAGAGGATTATTTTCAGCAAAGGCCTTTTTATGGCTGTAATCATCTACAATCAACAAGTTGCTAAAGTACAAGTCGTCGATCTATAACAAAAATCAAGCTACTGTGTCGGACGATAATCAAAATGACACTCTCCATTAATCACTTCGAACGATGCTGGTGGTCTTCACTTTGTGCTGCCATTGCGTGCGATCTGTCTGCACACCAAAGATCAATATGGCTCTAGGTGCAACCAAGCGTGAGACTCTGCAAGGGGGCGATTGCTGCCAGACTATCGTCGGTGCTCGCAAGGTGCCATTTCTCAAACAATGTGATCATACTTGTCCTTGGCTCTCAGGCTACTATGGAGCCGAGAGCAATCATAGCTCTGATACCATGTTAATCAAAACCAATATGACTAGCATTGTATTGATTTAATATATAGCCTAAATCACCCTAAGAATAGTCCCAAAAATATGGAACCATCGAAGGTGAAATTAGAACCAGTTACAACACGGTTACAGCAATATAACCAAAATAATGGAATAACATAGTTACGCTAACAAAACAAGGGGGTGGTGCTAGAATAATGTTCATGCCACAAGGAGCTCCAATGCCCTTGTTATTCAAGTTGGATATTTCATGCACCAACAATAACGCTGAGTATGAAGCCCTACTACTGGGCCTCCACACAGTTGTTGCCATGAATATTAAGAGATTGAACATCTTTGGTGATTCCTTGATCATAGTAAATCAAGTCAAGGGTCTTTTCCAGTGTCAATGTCCCATACTGAAAGCCTATAAAGATCTAGTTGACACATATTTGGCCAAACTAGAATGGTATGACATTGAGGCAATCCCTCGATCATCAAATTTATTTGTAGATACCATGGATTCTTTGGGATCCTTGATCCCTCTGAATTTGTCTGTTGATTTCACTACCATCCATGTCAATATGATATCTCATCCAGTAGCAGAGTGTTTAGCCTATGATAACAAAGAATAAGTCAACATGATCAATGTAGAACCACAAGCGGAATGGTTCTGCAAAGCTGAAGACTTTCTTAAGAAGGCACCTTGGGGGTCATTAACCTCTTATATTTCCATGGGGAGTGGTACTACCATTCACCACAAGGTTGTTTTCGGTAAATACGTAGGGGGAGTAAGTCATCCTAGCAGTCGAAGCTAAGATTTATCAAAATTAGATGTCGCAAATTAAAGACTTCCTAAAGCTTAGTATAATACCAAAGGGATTACCGCGTGCCATGAAGCACACCTTTAAATAGAAAGAGGTCAAATATGTCTTAATAGGAGACATATTATATTGAAGAAGCTACAATGGAATTCTCCTCCATTGCTTAGAAACCCATGAGGCATCATGGGCAATTTTGCAAGCCCATGATGGTACGTGCAGTGGCTATTTCAGCGGCATGGCCATCGTCCAACGCATCCTTTTAATGGGTTACTTTTGGCCCACTATGTAGAAGGAGTGCAATGCATATGTCAAGAAATGCATTAAATGTCAGCATCACGCTAATCTTACGTGCTTGCCATTGTAGGCCTTACAGCCCATTCAAGCAGCTTGGCCATTTTCTCAGTGGGGACTGGATCTTATAGGCAAGATCTCTCCTCCGTCATCGGGCCGACATACATTCATAATCATAGCTACTGAGTATTTTACAAAGTGTGTCGAAGCAATACCCTTAACAATGATAACTAGAACTTGTATAGTAGAGTTTATATTGGAGCATATCATAAGCCATTTTGGGATTCCATCCAAAATAATATCGGATAATGGAACATATTTAAATAACAAAATTGTGAGAGCTTTGACATCTAAATATAGAATCAAACACAATTTTGTGACTCCATACTATTAACAAGCAAACGGGTAAGCTGAAGCTTCAAATAAAATAGTGGTGGCCATCTTGAAAAATATGGTACAAGAAAACCACAAAGACTAGCACATCCAACTACCCCTTGTGCTTTGGACTTATAGAACTAGTATTTAGACTCCCACCGGGGCAACACCGTTCTCACTAGTATATGGCACTGAGGCCATTATGCCCCTAGAATTAGAAATTTCAACGTTGCACATTGCATTGAAAGATTTTATCGATGATGACACTGCTCAACAAGCTCGATTGGATCAACTGACACTACTTGATGAATATCGTGTGAATTCCCTGGAGCATCTCTGTGTTTATCAAGAGTGACTAAAATGAGCTTATAGAGACTTTAAAGTTGGGGATCTTGTCTTGAAAGAAAACCAATAGGACTCTAATTTGTCACCACATATGCAAGACAAATTTGTGGCTAATTGGCTAGGACCTTACATCATATCTAAAAATATTGGTCCAGGTACCTATCACCTAACATCGCTAGGGGGTGTTGAAGAGCCTAAACCTCTCAACATCATCCATCTTAAGGCATTTTATGCTTAAAGAGCATAGTAAAAGGCTCTAAGAGTTGCTTGTAACTACTCGGTCATCCTAAAAAGCTCCAAACACTTTCATTAGTGGTTTGGTCAAGTAAAAAGCTCCAAAGGCATCTATAAGCCCTTTGGTCAACTTCAAAAGCTCTGAGGGTTTGGTCAAAACCACTCGATCATCCCAAACAGCTCCAAGGGTCCCTAAAACTTCTTGGTCATGTCAGTTAAAAGCCTCAAGGAGTTGCTTATAATCGCTCAGTCATCCTAAAAATATCCAAAGGCATTTACAAGCCCTTTGGTCAAACTCAAAAGGCACCAAGAGTTTCTAAAAAACTACTTGGTCAACCCAAAAGCTCCAAAGGCATCTGTAATCCCTTTGGTCAAATGCAAAAGGCACCAAGAGTTTTTAGAAAACTGCTTGGTCAACCCCAAAGGCCCCAAGGATTCTCAAAATTGCTTGGTCATCCCAAAACATCCCAAAGGTACCCATAATCCCTTTGGTCAATCCCAAAATCTCCAAGGATTCCTAAAAATTGCTTGGTCAATTTAAAGGATCCAGAGGCATGTACTCATCGTTTGGTCAATTATGAGACTTAAAACCCATAAAAAAAAAAAAATCAATAAAATCCAAAAAAATTGGTAAAGCATAAAATCCAAAAAAATTTGCATTTACATTTGAATTTTGCATTTTCATTTTGCATTTACACATGCATTTGCTGCATTATTGCATTGCATATAGGCATTCATTATTCGTTGCATTTTGTAACAGAAGGCATTTGTGTTTTTCAGTCTTAAAAATGATGCCATGTTTGTATTTAAATCATGCATATCTACATTTATCATGATCCATAATTCATGTGAGTTATTGTATTTTTCAACACAACCTATAATGTTGCTATGGAGATATACTAGGATTTTTCGATCATTCAGTCATATCTAGCAGTCTTATCGAGTTGGTAGAAAGATCGCTTTGCTTTTGTAGCTAAGGTTTAGTTAGTATAGCCATTAGCATATCATAATCCTATCACTAATCAACAAATTTAAACAATCCTAACAAGGACTAGGGGAATATGAAAGCCATGAAGCAGGACCAGGTATCCTAAAGTGAAAAAAGTTATTCTTGCTTATATTTCTATGCGAACGGTATGGGAAATGTTGGCAGTTGGCAAAAGGACAGGTTAGTTACCTATTTAGAATCCCTTTCTTATGATAAAATTATCATATCCCAAAGAGATATCCCATATCAATCCTCATGATTGATACCATATATCAATATCATAGATCGACTCCCAAGAGTGATATCCCATATTGATATCATAAGATCGATATTCTCAATCGATATACCAGAAACAATTTTACCAAGTAAAATCTCGCCAAAGGAAGGTTTCTAAATAAAATTATCAAATGTAAATAACGAAAAGTGAAGATCAAGTGAATATCAGAAAAACAAGCTTAATCAAAGTGAATATCAAATGAAGATCATAAATCAAAATTTTGAGCGGAGATCAAATGAAGATCCAAAATCCAGTTCGAAGATAGATCAAATGAAGATCCAAAGATAGTTCAAAAAGAGGATGGAATCGACTCCCTTGCTTCACTAAATATCATCAAGTATCCCAAAAATTGAAGGATAGAAAGGAATGAGCCTGAATACTTGGAATTGTCAGCACTACTGTACCTTACGCATGACGATATGTCTGATGCATTAGCATCTCTCTTATGGACAAGACCAATTTTTGAATGTGGAAGAGCTAGCTTCAGGTGTCCTGCATTGCCTCGTGTCTTAGTCCAACTAAAATCTAAACTTGATATTGGATAAGACATTTTTGGAATCCTTATCTTAGCAATGAGATGAAATAATTCTTCCTAATATCAGGGAATGCTCGTGTCTTATCCTAAAATAATCATTTGCACACATAGGGATAATGAACAGTTAGGGTCTATACTAGCAAAAGACTTTTATCTTAGAAGTCTAGTGTGGTTAGTATGCAACTTTTGATAAGTCTATTAGGGTGTTTGAGTCTCATGGAAAACCTCAAAATTTCTCCCATAGCAACAAAGTGTCAAAAATGGCATCCATATAAATCATCAAATTGCAAAGTATCAAACCCATGATACATCATTATAAAAAGCACAATCAACATATAGGATAGATACCGGATGGATATTAGCAATAATATCTAGATGGTCATTCACTATATCGTGCACATTTTTCAAATTTGCCAAAGAAAATTGAATGGCACATTATATCATTCGCATCATAAAAACATTACATACCATTGAATTTCATATATGGGTGATTAATTTATTACATTCTTATATTAAGGATTTTCAATTACATTCATGATTTTTATATATTTTTTGGCGTCATCCATTAGATTGATAAACATAATTGCATTCATTCCTTATGTTTTAAGTGATTAAATCATACAGGTTCATTTACATTAGATTAGCATCGTGTAAATAAAGCGTTATATACATTAATGCATAAAAAGAAAGCAATATCAAATATGCATTAAGAGAAAAACATCGCATCTATACGCATCCATCAAAAAACACATCTAAGCATCTAGTATCACTACATATCCTCATCAATAGTGCATGTCATCCATACATTACATCATATAGCATCAACATAGCATAAGCATTGCATCCATGTGCATCACATAAAAATAAAATTAAAAATATAAGAGTACACAATAATGAGCCATAATAATGATCATATCATATATATAATATGTGTCTCAGAGTACATAGGGAGTAAAAAAATACCCACAGACTACAAATGTGTAGGTCCTCGACCTTACACCAAAAATGAGATACATCAAAAATATGTCCTGCAATCTATATCTTTAGCACTGATATGCTCCCCCTGTACCAGATCTCTCGCCTCCTCCCTCAATGATGTGCTCAGACTGCTCTGCCTACTACCCTATTGACTGTTGTGGATCCTACTGTGAACCCTGAGTACCACCTAACCTGAAGAGGCCTAGCACTCATCCAACTGCCCCCTGAGTGATGGGCACCTCTGTCCACCGAGACCTATGATTGGACACTGTAGTAGATTGCCCTGCATCCCTGGTCCTAGTATGACTGTTGCCACCATGGGTATTGGAGGGCATGTGTGTCCTCTTGCTTTGATGGGTGTGATGGCTCGAGCTAGCAGTGGACTATCCTGTAGTCTGAGATCTAGTCCACTGGGACTCTACAACATATGGATCCTCAGGAACATCTGTGCCCAGAATCTGAATATATCCAACCAACTGTTCTACCCAAGAAACCTTGGATGTGTGCCTCTCATTGGTACTCATAAGTAAACCCTGTATGTGTT
Organism: Wollemia nobilis; assembly: GCA_028583015.1. Lineage (NCBI taxonomy): Eukaryota > Viridiplantae > Streptophyta > Pinopsida > Araucariales > Araucariaceae > Wollemia > Wollemia nobilis. The sequence continues at coordinate 16,422,446 of JAQPPZ010000136.1, read as the reverse complement.
GTACCTCTGCCATATGATCCACCTCTACTCTTGCCTGATCTATAGTGTGACCTAAAAGGCCTATCCCATACCAGCAAAACATATACCACCATTAATCGTACTCTGGAGTGGTCACCGCTATGTCAACCCTAGTCTCCTAGAAGTCTTCTATAGCATCACCTAGTGCTAAAGGCTGGATCCATGATAGATCCCTCTCCAAAGCCAGGTTCTTGTAAGTGAACGAGATCTTTGGGATGTCCTACACCATGCTGAAATGTTGCAAGATGCAAGAGAAAAACTAAAACTCTCTTATATCGACCTTTCGGTCGAGTAGCCATCTATCCCTATGAGCCTATAGAAGCCTCTCGTTAGTCTTAGGCCAATCAAGACAATCCATGTAGGGCTGCCACTGTATATCATCCGACCTAAGGGTTGCAAACCGAGTAATATAATGTTGGGTCTCGCCAGTATGAGTCCTGCTATGGAAGACCTCCTCCTCCCAAGGCCAGTAGGTAGCATAGCATTGATTCTCATCATCAATGTCTATAATGTGTAGGGGTAGCTCCCAAGGATGCTCTACTCTGATATGCTACCAGCCTCATATCTACAAAATTAGACTGTAGTTGATGCCCTTACGGCTACGCTCAGTAATTTGATATAGCTCTCGATAGAGCTGAGCTAATGGTGTGCTTCCCCAGGCTAGGAGTAGTGGTTGGTGGATAGAGCTCTGTACTACTCTACGTACAGTGGCTAGAAGGTTCCAAGGAATCCTCATGCCTGACAAGTCTGGAAGCACGTATTGCACCATTAGGTACATGAAGACGAACTCGCACATGGAGAAGACGTTCTTCCCCTACTAGTAGCCAATATGGAACCCTCCATGGTTGATGGCTCATTGAGCCTCCTTGCTCTGAGCATCGAATATAGCATCGAATATGAACTCCTTAGCCCCAAAAGTAGAGCATACTATAGCCTCGCCATAAATAGGGATCTTGAAGATCCTATATACATCCTATAGTGTGATTGTCATTTCACCTATAGGTAGGTGAAATGTGTTGGTCCGCATATTCCAGTGATGGGCCAACATAGTCAAATAGGATTGATCTACCCTAATGGTGGGTAGATCCAAAACGTAGCCGAATATGACAACTCTAAACCACTCTCGCTCACCATCAGTGAGATCTCCATAGAGAGTCTTCAGAATGTCAGGCTCTCACACTCTAAAGGTCAATATCTAAAATAAATAGCATAAAATAAGGAAAAAGCTAACTAAAACATGCAAAAACATTTAAAAAATTATCTAAAAATCATCAAAAATAGTAAAAAACTAATAAAAGTGCAAAAACATGTCATCATGCAAGCCTACAAATCAAAATTTTCAATCAGACAGGTCAAAAATGGATTAAATGATATTAATTGCCTCTAAAAATTTAGAAAAAATAAAAATTTTGCACAATTTTCCTAAAGTTGGCAAACCGCAGGTCAACTTTGTGGTCCGTGTGTGGTCAAAATTTGACCGTTGGTATTTTGAATGTTGATCATAGCTGGTAGCTGCGGTCCCCAATTGACCAATTGGGAACCATAGATGGTACCTACAGTTTGCGATTGAAGTCCAGTCGGGTGCGATACCATGACCAAAAATGCAAAAAATTAAAAACCTAAGCTATCCTAGCCTAAGATGAGGTTCATTGCCAACATTTTAGTGAGATTGATTAATTGATTACTTAATTGGATTTATTTTACTGGTAATGGATGCGAAGTCTTGGTTTTTTAGTTACCTTACCCTCACCTCATCCACCATAACTAGAAGACGCTTGCTTGCACCCTTCCATCGTGCTGTGAGTCGGTCTGCGGGTAAAGTGTGCTAGGTTGCAAGTCAATTTAGTTAGCTATCACTGTTAAAGCTCTATTTTCAAGTCACTATCAAGGAATAATGAGAGATATTTGAAATTTGAATTTTTTATAAACTTCTCATATTCAGCGCAGACCGTAGGCCCTAGCCAATGTTCCCAATTTTACAAATGGGAACCATAGACCTTAGCCGCGGTTTACAACTGGCATACAATTTTAGAAAATCCCACCATGGGAAGGGCCAAAAATATCAATTAATGTCTCCCATTGGATAAAAATGCAATAAAAGCAAGTTAATTTGGAAATTTGGCGATAATCAAGCATCAGGATCCAATAAAAAATTAAAAATATGGTTGAGATTATAAGGTACATTCCACCGAGGTTAGCACTAAGACAATCCTTTCATGGAGCGATGCACCTCCTATCCAAATAAATAAAATAAACTCACAATTTGAAACATTAAAAAAAAAATCAAATAATTAAAACACCAAATGCGCCTCGTATTCAATAATTTACCCTATACACTTGGCGGTTGCAGTGACTTGCGACCCATGTAATTCGACAAGATGAGTAAATTACCATAAGGACATTTGAGGCAAAAATTGTCATTGTTGATCTGATATGCTTCTCTTCAATCCCTAAGAAGGCCTGAATGGCCGAACTACTCCATGGGAATGAGGTGTTGCATGTCATTTCCTCTATGACCTCTTTTTTAGCAAATCATCGATAATTTGATTCAACACAAATATGATTGCATTTGTATCAATTTGATTCTCTAAGATTGCTATTATAGCCCGACTGCTCCATGGGATAGAAGCGTGCAAATACTATTAACAGTTGGAATCAAAAGTTGAACTAGGCCTAGCCAAGGCATTAATATGCTCAAATCTAAATTTGTGCAGATCATCCATGGTTGTCAAGCGACATTGTTGCTTCATACATTGTCATTACCCTCATCGACTCGTTGCTTGAGAGGGTAGTCATAATATCAAATCATAATCAAAATCAATAGAAGATCTTGAAGATCGTTGATCCCTTGATCTTGTCAAAATTGTGTTCGTCCATGCGAATCATTGTAAAGAACTATCATAATCTTACCTCTTTTCTTGGGGTAAATAGCAAATATTATTTTACTTGTTGTTCTCCACATTTCAGATCTATGGGTCACAATATACCTATGGAATGCACAGCCACACCAAATGAGATGAGAAGGGTGCAAGATTTTCAAGTTTAAGCCTCAAAAGAGTTGGAAGCAATGATTCCAGGATGCATGTCCTTTTCCTATACATGGGGCATCTAATGTTGATATGACTAATGATCATAATAGAACCTTCAACATCATTTTAGGATGTCTATTTTTGCTTAGCGTTGTTCGATCTCACAACGCATATCAAAAGGGGCATCTATAGACACCTAAAACGTGTCAAGTCGAGGGTGACTACTCATATGGACATGCTATAAGACCATATGGAAGATCTTGGATAGACTCCAAGATAGAGCAGTGGTTTTAACAACTCAATTTTGGCACCTTGGCCTAATCAATATGAACCGCAGCCCAGACCTACGATTTATAGTTGAACCATGGCTGAGACCTATGGTTTGTAGTCTAGACCGCAACTATGACCTACAGTCTTAACTGAAGTTCGGTTGGCCTTCAATCCGAGCCAAATCGATTGAAATGACCATTGGATCTAGAAGAAGGTTGTTAGAGGGTGGAAGCTTCCATTCCAACTATCCTAACCACCCCTTATTTATCTCGGCTTCTCCAGGAAGCTACCCCTAGCCCTTGGGTAGTCCTATAAGTACCCCTCAAAATTAGGGCAATTGATCAAAGAGAGCATTGGAGATTTGAGCAGTGGAGCCCTATCAAATTGTACACTCAACCGAGTATAATAAGAGAGATCTATTACACTTATCCTCTACCTACTTGCCAAGATTCATGATGAATTGCATTATGGATGCCCTAGGAGTCTAGGAGAGCCAAGAAATGCAAATTTAGGCAAACAAAGGTCCATCACGATGATTTGAACACCAAACCTATCAGAAGGACATCGAAGGCAATCCTTGAACATCAATTGGAAAAGGAGGTGAAGCCCACTACCCTTGGAATTGATGGAAAGCTAATCAGAGTGTTAACCATGGCTGTTAGCCATAGTTTATAGTGTAGACCATGCACCAGAGCTACAATTTATAGTAGAGGTATAATCGCCTTCCTAATTTCATTTATGTCCGGCTAATTAGGTTAGATTAAATGTTTTCATAGTTTAACAACATTGTAGAAGACTTTTGACTGTAGAACTAGGCTAGATTCACATTTTATGTTTATGCTTCAATTAGGACTAAAATGCTTTCTTTATGCATTTTTATGCTTCATTTTCTATATATGATCCATGTATAGTGTACTTGCTATTTTACTTTATACTATTACTTGAATCTTGATTCACTTTGCATCATTTAGAAGCGTTCTTTACATTTTCTTGATTCTACATGTTAATGGTGTCATTATGCATTTCACCTAAAAGGGCCTCATCATGAGAGGTTGCCTATATTTTTGACATTCTTATTGTTTCTGGAATACAAATAATAGTTTCAAATGAGAGCAAACCATCAAGTTCTTTCCCCATCATGAAGAAGAGGGAACATCCACCCTAAAGCAGTTCATTCCATTTTGAGAGGCATTTGGAAATCACACCTACCCTTAAGAGGGAAAACAATTGTGCACTCCTATTGTAATATTGTATCAAAATGAATATCCCTAAGAGGGACGTACTTGTAATTGGGTTTTTGACTTCAAATATAATGTGATAAAGCATTTTATTTCTTGTTTCATTTGTTTTCAATTTCATTTACTTGTATGCATGTTATATATTTACCATTTATCGCAATAGGATACGCCATCGGGTGTGACCCTTTCTAGTGGTTACACAAACACATCCATGGGTAGGCGTATCAATTCAGACCTAATTGAATTGGGTACCTTGCCCTCTAGGGACCTCATGGTTGGGCAAAAAGTTCTTGTATATGCCCATATCTCTATTATTAGGAGCCAATGGGTTGTCAAATTTAAGTTCTCCCGCCTCAATCATGTTTTGCACCTGGTGTTTGAAACCAATGCAAAATTCAATGCTATGCCCCTGTATCCTATTATAAGGGTAAAATTGATCTTCCTTATATCCTTTTGGCTTAGGATGGTTGGGATATAAAAGAGGTACATCAAGAAATATAATCTTCCTAGTCTCGCTCAACTGGTTGAAAATTGATTGCATTGATTCTGATAGAGGTGTAAGATAGCGAGGTGGCTTGCATTCTCTATTTTACCCTTGATTGTTTTTTTGATCGTAATTGGATAGTAGGGGTTGTGATTGATAATTATATGGTTGCTACATAGCCCCATACTTAGGTTTAGACAATACTACTTGATTAAATGGAGTAGGGCTTGCCTTCTTCTGCTTGTATTTGTCATTTTTGCCATTTTTGTTACACTCCTTGTTTTGGAGCTTGATGGTTCCCTCATCTACTTTTATGTCCTTAATGAGTTTTGCCTATGCTAAGGCTTCCTAAAATTAAGGATATTGTTGAAGTTGTAGCAAGAGGGAGATGTGTTTAGAAAAACTCTTGGTGAACATGCAGACAATTTCTTCTATGGGGACAGGGAATGATAACTTTGCCATGATTTTTCTCCATATATCCCCATACTCCATTACTAGCTCATCATCATATTGTTTTAGGTTGGCCAAGTATGAAAAGTTCACCTTTATTTTAGCATCGAAGGAGAAACACTTCAAGAATACGTTTACTATTTGTTCAAAATTGGATATACTGTGCTTGGGCAGTTGGTTGAACCATTGAGTGGGAATGCACAAAAATATCATAATGAAAGTCCTTAGCATAAGAGCATCATTGTATTCAAGATGAAAACATGCATTGATGAAATTGGTAACATGCTCTTGTGCATTCTCTTCACCCTTAAACTTTTATAACCTAGGCATCTCAAAATTCTTAGGATATGTAGGGCTAGGGATTGATGGGCATAATGGTTGGTTGTGTATTTTACTCAATGTTGGTTGGTTTCCTACCATATCTTATTTCTCAAAGGACTTCATATTTTCAATGAGTTCTTGAAATGCCTTTGAGGTGAGGATTTCCTCTTCTTGTAGGCCCCCTCATGGTGGTAATGGAGGTAACCCTATGTGCACTTGACTTGTTCTATTCTCTTCCCTCCTATGAGGGGATTCAGGATGTGTTTGATCCTAATTTATCATGTTTACCCTTTCTCCACTAGTTTGACATTGCTCATGATTTGTGTGGTGGTTTTATTGTGGGGTTTCCTCTTGTCTTGTGCACCCTTCTCTTGGTGATTCAGTGCATTTATCTCTTTGATGATCATTACCATTGGCTTGTAAATTGATACGAGCTAGTTGCTTAGCTTGTTCTCTTAGACACTGCTCATGTTGGCACAAAAGCCTTTCTCTTTATTTTTCATGCTTGAGAGCTTCCACTAGCTCTCACTCTTTGTGCAACACATTTTCTAATTGTCACATGCGGTCAGATTGTGATGTTGAAGAGGACTCATGTTTGTGTGATTTTGTTATTGTGGTTTTGATTCATAGATTCCTCGAAGAGGTCTTTGCTATTTCTTTGCTCTTGCTAGCTATTGTAATATATTCCATGTGTTGATAAGTGTCTCTATGGTTAGACTCTGCATGAGAATTACGGAGTTGCTCTGAAGTATCCCCAGGTTGAGAGGTACGCTTAGAAGTAATAATTCATGAACTTCCAAATGTAGTATTTTCTATGGCTATGGTTTTGGGAGGTGGCCTCGAATGAAACCGATCCAACTCATCTAACTATATTATTTTCCATAGCTGATCTCTTGGGGTGTCATTTACTCCAATGAGGTCATAATATATTGGAATCCTTCCTCTTGTGCGAAGGGTATCTTCTATTTTATATCTATGACTATACGTAGCTCTAGTTTCTTGCCCTTCGATGGGTAGACCTATTATCAATGTCTCATGTGAAGTTTAGAATGTTGTGACTCTTGTGTGTCTTTTTTGTGATGAGGGATTTGTGGCCCTATCTACCCTCCATGAGGATGGAGATGGGGAAACCTCATCATCCCTATGTGAAGAATGGGGTCTAGAACCCTGCTTATGTCCATGTGGGGAGGAAGCTCTTGAAGCCTCCTCATGTCTTTGAGAAGTTTTTATGTGTTTAGAGGAAGGCTTTGAGGCTTCCTCGTGTCTCCTTGATGATGATGGTCATGAAGCCTCTTTGTGTTTTCATGTTTTAGTTCCATAATTTGACTCCCTATTTGGGGTTTCTCTAGGAGATCTCCCAAGAGTTGAATTATCACCCCTTAGGCTTGTGAAACTACGTCTCATGGTCTTATGAGCATGTGGTTCAATGTTACTATGACTTTGCCTATGGGTATATTTTGCTTCAGATTCTCCTTCGGTATTGGACTAAGGATTTTTACTTCTAGTTTTTATCATTGTGCTTGTGAATTAGTCTTTTGGATTGCAATTTTAGAGTTAACAAAATAATATCAAGCAAGTGTTTATCTTGATTACCAATTTATGTGTGCCCTAAATTGTCTACTGTGTTTTTGATGCATTGTTGTTCTTGTTTCTTGTTCTTGTTTTGGATTTAGAATAAGGAGAATCATCCATAGTGGGAATCAAGAACACCCATGCCAAACATGATTTTCTCAAAAAGAGACTAGGGTACACCACTGAATTCCTAGTGGGGGGTTCGCCTAGCTCTTCCACTCTAAACCAATTGTTCCAATAGTGGGAGATAGTTTGAACATGCGTAACTTAGTACCACTATAAAGAAGTTCCCAATTCTATTCTAAGAAGATCTAATGGGCAAGACGGTGGAAAGAGATGAATGCCAACATCATCGGACTAAATTGAAGGTTGGTGATGAAATCCAACTCCCCAATGTTTAAAACATGTGTGTGTGTGTGGGGTTCATTTTAAGTTTTCATAAATTAAAATGCATCATACAACAGAAATGTATCTTTCCTATATGACTTATATGAATGATGTTTAACTTTTTAGAAATATGCATAACTAGTATGATATTCATGGATGCACTCTATTTTGTGCAAATATAGCCTCTAGCAGGGCCTCACAACAAGCAAACCAACACACGATTTCTAGCACGCTAGATTCTAGGGTGGACTTTACAAATATAATATGCTATTCCTAACAACGCGTAGTGGAAATCTAAAAAAACCTAATATGCACAAGATGCAAGTTCTTTCCTTTCCATTCCTTAGTTTACAAATAAAATGTGTCTTAATTTTACTGTTTTAGGAAAGTAGAAGCAGATAAAAGAACATAAACCATAAGAAAAGTTGTACCAACCTCTAATCCAACTCAAAGAACAAATATTTTGTCCTCTATTACACTCCAGGTATGGCCGCTGTCGACCAAAGTGACTAATTTTTGGTCGTTGTGGACCAGAGCGGCTGATCCCTGGCTACTATAGACCAGAGTGACTAATTTTTGGTTGTTGTAGAACTGAGTGGCTAAACCTTCACACAAAAACATAGATCAGTAAAGTGGAAGAAAATAAAAATTTGGCAGGTCCCACTATGATCGCCATCTATAGCAACCTTGGGGAAGTGGCGCACCATCCACTTACTCTATTTATGATTATTATTGAATATTTTAATGTTTAACATGCATTAAATGAAAAAACATAAAAGAGAGGCATAACTGAAGTACAAAGAAATAAATTAATGAATGCTTTGTATTGATATTTCCAATATTTGGTTATATATAAATCCCTCTACGGGATACCCTTCATTTGATACAAAATTTTACACAAAGAGGGTAGTAGATATATAAAATTTCCCCTTACAAGGGGCAATGTGCTTTTACAGGCTTCTCGATGATGCACACAAAATTGTATGAGGGCTTACAGATGTCTCCTTCTCTAGGTCTGATTCCTAGAGGGATCCTCTTTATTTCTTATGTTGTATATTCACCTGATGAACCTGTAGCCTTGTAAGTAATGAAACAACAACACACACTTAGATGTCCGAGATTGCCTCCCCGGATGAGGTTGTTAGCAATAAAAACAAATGCAATGAAACTAGTGCTATGAATGCAAATAAATGAATTAGATCTTATGCTAATGATATGAAAGCATGGAGAAAGCAAAATAATAGACACTAACACCTAAAACCTAGACTAGGTTTACAGACCACAGGACAACAATCGCTAAGATGAAATCTGTCTCTATTAACCCAAAGGCTATGGGCTTAATTTTACTACTAATTTTAAATGATTACTATATGTGTACGGATGATCACCTCTCTATTGGCTAGCACTTCTTTGCTTCTCAAGGGTGCTTAGATATACTCTCCAATCCGACAGGGCTTCGCTATAAAATGATCTCCAATGGAAGCTTTCCAAGTCTCTAAATGCTCTCCTCAATGATCCAACCTGTTCAAAATTCTGCTATATGATATATGATGATCCTCAAGTGCTCTTAGGTTTACACCTTATAAAGTGTTTGAAGCCCTAGCTCAATGTTCAAACACTAGGATTGGATCCCTCATGTGCACTGGATGTTAGCATGAGAAATTGAGTCTTTGTCTACCCTTAAGGGGTAGTTAGCTGATGTCTAAATTCAGACTTGAGTCTGTCATGTAAACTACTTGTGAGGAGGAATGCAAAGTTGTTATTGCATGCATACTGCAACTTCCACCTAAGATTAGGCTAGATTGATAGTAAAATACATTTTAAGATTTATCCACTATTGTATGCAGCAACTAAGGTTTGGCCGCTCTGAGCTATAGCGACCAGGATCCAACCACTTTGGTCCATAGTGGCTAGGCTTGGATGGGCTAAGAATGCCCCAAAAACCATTTTTGATACTTGTAAGGTCCCAAGGTTTAATCACATAATCTATGAATGTGCCCATGTGAGTAGTCTTCCTAAACATGACATGTTTTAGGTGTCTACAGGTTGGACCATGATTCACTCGTTTGAGGGGTTGGGTCATGGTTCACCTACTTCCACTTAGGCTTTTCACCCAGAATCTTGTTTCCCAATTTGCAAATATCTATGTGGATGTTGTGCTTTATATACCACCATGAGGGCCATTATGGGATATATGTGGGATAATGTCTCAAAACTCTTGCAGCGTTGCTCAAGGTATTTTTAGAATTTTTTTGTTTGAGAAATTATGAGACTAGGCAGTACAGAAGGAGTGAAATAATGGACCCTAGAATTAACATGGGGTCCAAAAGGGAAAATAGCCAAAAGGGAAAATAGTTAGGGAGAATTTATCACTCAAAACCATCAAGCGATGCTCCCACGGGATAGGATGGAGCATATGGTTAGGCCATGATTTCCTCGTTTGAGGGGTTGTGTCATGTTTCACCTACTTACACTTGGGCATTTCACCCAAAATTCCGCTTCTCAATTTGCAAAGTTCTATGTGGTTGTTCTGCTTTATATACCACCATGAGGGCCATCATGGGATACATTTAGGATAATGGCTGGAGACTATTGCAATGTTTCTTAATATATTTTTAGAATTTTTATATTTGAAAAATTATGATACTAGGTAGTACGAGATGAGAAAAATAATGGACCCTAGAATTAACATGGGGTCCATGAGGTAAAATAGCAAATTAAAAGCACACATTGGTAGAACTCTGCACTCCCCATCATCCAGTGATGCTCCCATAGAAGAGGATGGAGCCTATGGTTGGGCCATGATTCGCTCGTTTGAGAGGCTAGGTCATTTTTCCTCTACTTCTACTTGGGCATTTCATCCAAAAGCTTGCTTCCCAATTCGCAAAGATCTATGTGGGTATTGTGCTTTATAGACCACCATGAGGGCCATCATGGTATAAATGTGGGATGATGAATTATGACTCTCACAGTGTTGCTCAAGGTATTTTTAGAATTTTTTATTTGAGAAATTATGAGACTAGGTAGTATGAGAGGAGCAAAATAATGGATCCTAAAATTAATATGGGGTCCACGAGAGAAAACAACCAATGAAAACCACACATGGAGATAACTCTGCACTCACCACCATCGAGCAATGATCCCACAAGAGAGGATGGAGCATATGGTTAGGCCATAATTCACGCGCTTGAGGGGCTATATCATGGTTCACCTACTTCCAATTGGGTATTTCACCCATAAGCTTGCTTCCTGATTTGTAAATCTCTATGTAGGTGTTGTGCTTTATATGCCACCATGAAGGCCATTGTGGGATACATGTGGGATAATGGCTTAAGACTCTCGTAGTGTTTCTAAAGGTATTTAAAAAACATTATTTGAGAGATTATGAGACTAGGCAGTATGGGAGGAGTAAAATAATGGTTCCTAGAATTAACATGGGGCCCACGAGGGATAATAACCAATAAAAACCACATATGTGAAGAACTATGCACTCACCACCATCGAGCGATGCTCCCATGAGATAGGATGGAGTATATGGTTGGGCCATGATTCACTTGTTTGAGGGGTTGGATCATGGTTCACCTACTTCCACTTAGGCATTTCACCTAAAATCTTGCTTCTCTATTTGCAAAGCTCTATGTTGATGTTGTGCTTTATATACCACTATGAGGGCCATTGTGGGATACATGTGGGATAATGGCTCAAGGTATTTTTAAAATTTTTTATTTGAGAAATTATGAGACTAGGTAGTATAAAAGGTGCTAAATAATATATTGTAGAATTAACTTGGGACCCACAAAGGAAAATAACCAATAAAAACCACACATGGAGAGATAGATTTAACTAGTGGTTGTACACTAGTTAAATAATAGATCGTAGAATTAATTTCTCGCCTATGCACCAGATGGTTAAAAAATACATATGGTTCACATTCAGGTGTGAATACTTCCTAGTGCATGTGAAGTATCTTATAACCTACTCAAAGATCTTCCTCAAGTGCATTGGGAGTCTCTGCTTTGGGATATCCCCTTGGTCACATGGGACATTCCCCTATCCAAGCAACAATTTCGTGCACTAATTTGATGCACCATATTTATATGTACATTCCCGAGTGAGGGGGAGGCTGGTGACATGAGCAATGTGCTTCGGGGTGAATAGAATCACTAGTCCATGCAACCGGGCAACTCCTCTACTCACAATGATAGCAAACTCCTTTTCTACCTCTACGTCCTAGTCTTGGCTGACCATGTGACAATAATTCATATACCTGGCTGCTTCAAACCAGTTGTGAAATTCTCCCCTAATCCTCTTAGTGCCACTAGGCTCATGATTTTTGAGCACATGATTATTCGATCATCCTCCCATGGTGAATTCTCTACTTATTTCGACTGGTTGGATGTTCTGTTCTCAGTAAGGCACATTTTTATAAACTCAGGCACCTAACTCTGGATATTATTTCTGCATTGGGGTTGGCAAGGTACGCCACTTGAATTAACTTATGACAGGACGTATTAGGCATGAGGGGTGAATTCAATTCTTGCATCGACATTATTTTTAGAGAAGCATATCATGAAAAATTATGTATATATCTAAGTAAAATTATGTGCATACCTGATTGTTAATTTCATGTTGTATGCTGAATTAGTACTCGATAACATTTTTCCCATGTGCTGATTATGTTGCCTTAGGTACTGTATTTCTAGTTCGCTTGAGGTCCTATGCTATAAATGCGATAGATCCTATTGGTTTAGGTTGGGACACATCTCCTCGATGGTTGGCCTTGGGACGTGCAGAGATACTATCCAATGATTTCAAAATATTTTCGAGTGCTTTTAGATTTCCATAATGTGAGATTATGTTGTTGGCTTTGGCTGATCCACGTACTACCAAGTTGCACATGTGCTTTTGAGTCAATCGAGGTGCCTACTTGAGTAAGGCACCATAGTAAGGTGCCTACCTCAGTAAGGTGCCTACTTGAGTAAGGCACCTACCTCAATAAGGTGCCTACTTGAGTAAGGTGCCTACCTTAGTAAGGCACCACTTGACCATCATTTTTTTTTATCCTCCAGAGTGGTACCTCCTTGGTGGGATAAGGCGCTACTCCTCCAGAGTAAGGTGTCATCTTGAAATATATATATATATATTGATAAATGACTTTCAGAGTGGCACCTCCTTAGAGGAGTAAGGCACCACCCCTCCAGAGTAAGGCACCAGAGTAAGGTGCCTCCCTTCCAGATTAAGGCACCTCCCCTTTAGAGTAAAGTGCTAGAGTCAGGTGCCTTCCTTCCAGAGTAAGGTGCCAAAGTAAGGTGCCTCCCTACGTACCACCAAATGAAATAACGCTCTAGAGTGGTGCCTCCTTGGTGGAGTAAGGTGCCTCCATTCCAGATTAAGGCACCGAAGTAAGGTGCCTCTCTTTTAGAGTAAGTCACCATAGTAAGGTTCCTCCCTTCCAGAGTAAGGCACAAAGTAAGGTGCCTCCCTTTCGTATTTTTTCGTTCCTTCATCATTGAAGAGTCAACAATGGCTGATATGTCTGTTGATGTGAGGTTGATCAAGCCTCCTAAAATTCTCCTCATACTACATTAGCATCCACTTCATCTAGGCATGGGGGTATATTATTTTTTCTTTGTAGGGAATTGGTGCCCACTCCATGCCTGGATTGGCACTATCCTATATTTTTCAAGTTCATGGATGATGATTTGGTCTAGGATTTATTCTCGAAGATGCCTGTTGTTTGAGCAATCAATCCATTTCCCTACAAAAATAAAATGGAAAAAATAAAGAAAGAAAAAATGTAGTTAAATGCAATCCATGTCTGTTAGGCCCTAGCTATCAAGATGCCTGCAGCTTGCATGTGGGTGTTGTCCCTACAAAACACACCGTAAGGTAAAAAAAAAAAGAACTATACTAATTCATTTTTTTGTTGATGGACACCTCTACGTCCACCATGTTGTTAAGAACTTTGGAAAAAATTACTTGGATGGGGTCTCCCCCATGCCTGCTCTAGATTCCACCAATAAGCTTTTAGACATGTGGTATGGATGCAACTGATGGCCATTTGCTATTAGAATGGTTTTGCTACCATTAATTGTCTTGACTCGCACAACACCATTTCTGATTATTTCCACCACCTCGTACGGTCCCATCCATCTTTGCATCAGTTTTCCCTTCTGCTCTTGGAACCTTGAATCATACAATAGTACCCAATCTCCTTATTTGAATTGTTTCATTTTAATGTGGTGGTCATGCCATTGCTTCCTTTTCCTCTACATAATTTCTATTCTTTGGAGGGCATCCATTCAAAATTCGTCCAGCTGGTTTAGATTCATTCCCTCTGTGTCTTTTCCAGGCTCAGGTCTAGTTCTACTATCGTTCTGAGTGTCTTAACCTCAAATTAAATGGGCATCATTGCATATTTTCCATATACCATTCAAAAGGGTGTAAAGCCTATGGTCAATTTCCACATTGTATTATACACCCATACTGCCTCCAGTAATCTTGCAGCCCAATCCTTCTTGTGCTACTGCATGATTTTCATCAGGATGTTCTCTATTTCCCTATTGGTTACTTCCACCTACCCATTCGCCTACTATCCCCTCCTTGGAGTCTCTCAACACCTAGAATTCAACCCATTTAGTAACATAGTCTGTAAAGACTAGAATATATCTCCTCCTAATTGAATATGGGTTGATGGGTCCCACAAAATCCATGCCCCACTTATCAAAGGTCTCAATATGTACATGAGGTTGAAGGGGTATTTCATCCCGATGGGTTGGCATACCCATTCTTTGGCATTCATCACACCTACTGGCATATGTGGCTGCATATTTGAATATAGTCAGCAAAAAATGCCCAGTCTATAACACCTTATAAGCAGTCCTTCTCCCTGAGAAGTGCCTTCCACATGGCTCATTGTGACAGGTTTTGAGTATCTCCCAAAACTCATGCTCTGCTATGCACCTCCTCACAATCTGGTCGGGCCCTATTTTGAATAGGAGGTTGTAAACCCATTGAAAGGAAGCACTCTTTTTAATCACCCCTTGTTTATCTTGGTACGAAAGAGCAGGGGACATTCTAATGGTGGAAAAATAATTGGTGATGTCTACATACCACAACATCTATTCACTAATGACAAACAAATATTTAACTAGTGGTTGTACACTAGTTAAATAATAGATCATAGAATTAATTTCTCGCCTATGCACTAGATGGTTCAAAAAATACATATGGTTCACATTCAAGTGCGAATAATTCCTGGTGTATGTGAAGTATCTCACAACTTTCTTAAATAGCTTCCTCAAGTGCATCGAGAGTCTCTACTTTGGGAGCCCCCCTTGGTCGCATGGGATGTTCCCCTGTCCCAGTATTAATTTTACACACTACTTTGCCACATCATATTTATATGTACATTCCCCAATGAGGGGGAGACCGGTGACATGAGCAATGTGCTCTGGGGTGACTATAATCACTAGTTTGTGCAACTAGGAAACTCCTCCATTCATCGTGGCAACAAAATCCTTTACTACCTCTACATCCTAGTCTTGGATGACCAGACGACAATAATTCATCCATCTAGCTGCTTCGAATCGATTGCGGACTTCTCCCCTACTCTCCTTAGTGCCACTGGGCTCATGCTTTTTGAGTACATGATTCTTCAATCATCCTCCCATGGTGAATTCCCTACTGATTTTGACTGGTTTGATGCTCTGCTCTCATTAAGGTGCCTTTTTTATAAACTTAGGAGCCTAACTCTGGAAATTGTTTCTGCATTAGGGTTGGAAGGGTACGCCACCCAAATTAACTTCCAACACAATGTATTAGGCATGAGGGGTAAATTCAATTCTTGTGTTGACATTATTTTTAGAGAAGCATATCATGAAAAATTACGTATATATCTAAGGAAAATCATGCACATACCTTATTGGTCATTTCATGCTATGTGGAGTATGCTAATTTAGTACTCGATAACATTTTTCCCATGTGCTGATTACGTCACCTTGGGTACTGCATTTCTGGTTCACTTGAGATCATGTGCTAAAAATATAGTAGATCCTGTTGGTTTAGGTTTGGATGCATATCTCCTTGACAGTTGGCCTTGAGATGTGCAAAGATCCTACCCAATGAAATCAAAATATTTTTGGGTGCTTTCAAATTTCCATCACGTGAGATGATGGTGTTGGCTTCAGCTACTCCATGTACTGCCAAGTTGTGCATGTGCTTTTGAGTCAATCGAGGTGTCTACTTGATTAATGCACCTGATTAAGGTGCTATAGTAAGGTACCTAATTGAGTAAGGCACTTACCTCAATAATGCACCTACCTTAGTAAGGCATCTACCTCAATAAGGCACCTACCTCTGTAAGTTACCTAGCTCAGTAAGGCACCTACATTAGTAAGGTACCTACTTGAGTGAGGCGCCTACCTCAATAAAGTGCCACTTGACCATAATTTGTTTTTATCCTTCGGAGTTGCACGTCCTTGGTGGGGTAAGGCACCGCTCCTCTGGAGTAAGGTACCAACTTGAAAAATATATATATATTTTTGATAAAGAACTTTTAGAGTAGTGCCTCCTTGGTGGAGTAAGGCGTCACCCCTCTGAAGTAAGACACCAGAGTAAGGCAGATCCCTTTCATAGTAAGGTACAAGAGTAAGGTGCCTCCCATCTGGATTAAAGAACCAGAGCTAGGCACCTTCCTTCTGGAGTAAGGCACTAGAGTAAGGCACCTCCCTATGTACTACTAAATGAAAGAACACTTTGGAGTGGCACCTCCTTGGCAAAGTAAGGCACCTCCCTTCTAGAGTAAGGTGTCGTAGTAAGGTGCCTCTATTTTAGAGTAAGGCACTAGAGTAAGGCACCATAGTAAGGTTCCTCCCTTTTGAAGTCATCCATTCATTCATTGTTAAAGAGTCAGTAGTGGCTGATGTGTCTGTTGATGTGACGTTAATCAAGCCTCCTAAAATTCTCCTCATACTACGTTAGCATCCACTTCATTTAGGAATGGGGGTGGATAATTTTTCCTTTGTAATAAATTGACACCCACTCCATGCCTGGATTAGTACTATCCTATATTGTGTAGGTTCATGGATGCTAAGACAATCTAGGCTTTGTTCCCCAATATTCCTATTGTTCGAGCAATCAGACCATTTCTCTACAAAAAGAAAATGGAAAAAAGAAATAAATAAAAAAGGTAGTTAAACAAAATTTGTGCATGTTAGGCCCTGGCTCTCAAGATACCTGCAACTTGCATATGGATGTTGTCCTTGCAAAACACATCGTAAGATAAAAAATAGGAACTATACTAATTTATTTTTTTGTTGGTGAACACCTCTGCATCCACCATGTTGTTGAGAACTCTAATGAAATTTACTTGGATGAGATCTCCACCATCCTTGCTCTAGATTACAATAGAAAGCTTTTATAACTATGTTATGGATGCAACCGATGGTCATTGGCTATTAGAATGGTGTTGCTGCCATCAATTGTCTTAACTCCCACATCGTTTCTGATTATTTCCACCACCTCGTATGGTCCCATCCATCTTTGCATTAGTTTTCCCTTCTACTCTTGGAACCTAGAATCATACAACAGTACCCAATATCCTTTGAACTATTTCATTTTAATGTGGTGGTCATGCCACTACTTCCTTTACCTCTATATAATTTCTATTCTTTGGAGGGTGTCCATTCAAAATTCATCCAACTATTTCAGCTGCCGAATTCATTCCATATGTGTCTCATCCAGGTTCAAGTCTAGTTCTACCATCATTATGAATGTCTTAACCTTGAATTTGATAGGCATCATTGCATCTTTTCCATATACCAGTCAAAAGGGTGTAAAGCCTATGGTTGATTTCCATGTTGTATTATACGCCCATACTACCTTCGGTAATATTGCAGCACAATCCTTCTTGTGCTATTGCATGATTTTCATCAAGATGTTCTCTATTTCCTTGTTGGTTACTTCCACCTGCCCATTCACCTGCAGATGGTAGGGGGTAGTCCTATTGTGCCAAACCTTGTACTACTCCATCAGCTCCTCAATTAGCCTAGAGGTAAATTAGGGTCCTTGGTCCATTGTTATCTCCCTAGGCACCCCAAACCTGATAAAAATATGGGCAAACAGGAATTTGACTACTGTCCCCTCCTTGGAGTCTCTCAACACCTAGACTTTGACCCATTTAGTAATGTAGTCTATACAGAATAGAATATATCTCCTATCGGTTGAAGGTGGGTTTTTGGGTCCCATGAAATCCATACCCCACTTATTGAAGGGTTCAATGTGTATGTGAGGTTGAAGGGGCATTTTGTCCCTTAGAGTCAGCTTACCCATTATTTGGTATTCATCACACCTGTTGGTGTATGTGGCTACATATTTGAATAGAGTGGGCCAAAAATACCCAATTTGTAACACCTTATAAGCAGTACTTCTCCTTGAGAAGTGCCCTCCACATGGCTCATTATGACAGGATTTGAGTATCTTTGAAAACTCATGCTCTGCTATGCACCTTCTCATAATCTAGTCGGGCCTTGTTTTGAACAGGAGGCCATCAATCCATTGAAAGGAATAACTCTTTTCAATCATCCCTTACTTATATCAATATGAAAGAGTAGGTAACATTATACCAGTGTCCAAATTATTGGTGATGTCCACATACCATGGCGTCTATTCGTTGATGATAAACAAATTTTCATCTGGGAACTAGTCCTCTATCACTGTATGATCTGGTGGAATTAGTCTGGATAGGAAGTCCGCAACTACATTGTCCTTCCTAGGCTTGTCAATTATGGTAATTTTGAATTCTTGTAGAAGAAAAAGCCACAATGATATTACCACTGATCACTGGTTTACTCATTAGGTACTTGTTGGTCATCAAATCTGCCTAGGAAAGGATTTTGGGTAAGTGTATGCGCCCTAGACCTGGACCAACATTGAAAGGCCGAAGGGAAGAGATGCCCCTCGTGCCAATATCTGGAGAAAGGTCGGCTCCTATGCTAAACTACTTTGGTGTTTTGAGATAAGGGTGCAGGAAAGAGATAAAAGGAGTTAGGGTTAGAGAAAGAAATAAAAAGGGGTAAGGGAAGAGAGATCGGTGATTTAAGGTGGGAGAGAACAGGAAGCACGATCACTAACTAACAACTTGAATAGCAGCAAGGAACACCAAGAATAAATGAAAGAAATGCCACATTAACCTTCCTATGTATCCTCTGGGCGAGCTCACAGGGATTCTCCTTCTCCCTTTCATAAAAATTTAGGGTTCAGAGTAAATACGATTAGGACAAGTGAATGTAACAAAAACCACAACCCACCAGGCAGCATAAAAGAAAACCAATATAGCATTTTTCCTCTCCTATGTATCCTTCAGGCGAGTTTCAGGGTACAGTCCCCAATCACACATCGGATTCAGGATTCAGAGTCTCAGTATACAAATGAAGAAAGACAAAAGAATCAAGCATAGAAGGCAGCATAAAAGAGAGAAATTGAGCCCAAAGCTCTTTAGTATTAATCGTAGGACATCAAGTTACAGCAACTTTCTAGCAGATAGTTCCCCCCACTTTCTACATTACAATGCCTGGGTTTTTATAGAGGACCCGACCCTCTAAGTCATTATTACATAGAATGGCGAAGTATACTCTTGAGATCTGAGAAGTCGGCTCCTCGCGGCCCTCGTGATTGAGCTTTCAAATCCATTACCATAATTGGCAACTGTGACCGAGTCAACCATGGAAACATGCATTGATGAGCGATCTGAGTGTCCTTGGTTTCTGGGTGCAATGCTCGAGTGGCCGCCATGCTTGTCGGGCTCTCCTTTAGGGACTGATACTTCACTTCCAATTGCCAAAAAAGAGCAACGAGCTTACAGGGCAAGTAAGAATGCATTTATGAGGCACTTGATCATCTCGAGAAAATACCCGGCTTGAAGCGCGTGCCCCTTTTGAGTCGCAAAAAAGCAACATGTCGCGATATCACGACATTTCTATGTCTTCAGCTTGGTCCTTCTTCTTGCATCACGAAAATACGACATGTCACGATATCATGACATTTCTATGTCTTTGCCCTCTTTTGTTGCTTTTGGCCATGAAAATGCAACATGTCGCGATATCGCGACACTTTTCCTCTTTTGGTCACGAGAATGCAACATGTCGCGATATCGCGACACTTTTCTTCTTTTGCTCTCTCTTGTCACGAAAATGCAACATGTCGCGATATCGCGACACTTTTCTTCTTTGGTCTTTCTCCTTGCTTTGGCCGCGAAAATGCGACATGTCGCGATATCGCGACACTTTTCTTCCTTGCTCCTCCTTGTCCTTCGAGCCACGAAAATGCAACATGTCGCGATATCGTGACACTTTTTCTTTCTTGTGCTTCTTCCTTGCTTTGAGCCGCGAAAATGCAACATGTCGCGATATCGCGACACTTTTCTTCTTTTTGCTCTTCCTCCTTGCTTTGAGCCACGAAAATGCAACATGTCGCGATATCGTGACACTTTTCCTCTTTGCTCCTCCTTGCTTTCGGCCACGAAAATGCAACATGTCGCGATATCGCGACACTTTTCTTTCTTGCTCCTCTTCTTGCTTTGAGCCGCGAAAATGCAACATGTCGCGATATCGCGACACTTTTTCTTTCTTGCTCCTCTTGTCGCTCTGAGCCACGAAAATGCAACATGTCACGATATCACGACACTTTTTCTTTCTTGCTCCTCTCCTTGCTTTCGAGCCGCAAAAATGCAACATGTCACGATATCGCGACACTTTTTCTTTCTTGCTCCCTCTTGTCGCTTTGAGCTATGAAAATGCAACATGTCACGATATCGCGACACTTTTCCTCCTTTGTATTGATCGACTTTTCCTCCTTTGGTCGCGAGAATGCAACATGTCATGATATCGCGACATTTTTCCTCTTTTGGCTCTTTCTCCTTGCTTCGGCCGCAAAATGCAACATGTCACGATATCGCGACACTTCTTCTTTCTTGCTCCTCTTCTTGCTTTCGGCCATGAAAATGCAACATGTCGCGATATCGTGACACTTTTTCTTTCTTGCGGTGGAGCTATCTTCTTTGGCCTGTTTGGCAGTGAAGCTCTTCTTCTTCATTTTATGTACAAGGGGGTGGCATTGAAAGCCAAAATTGCTGCAACACTTACAAATACTTTCGAAAACAACAAAAAAAACTTTACAAAGAGAAATTTTTTGATTTTTTTCTACCCCTTGTGCAATGTGACAAAATTGTCAACATTCTTGGCGGCTCGTGGGGCATTTAGCTTGTCTGAATGCAGAGATCCCAGGCCTTTATCCATTGGGCAACAGAGTCATTCCCATTATCCTCTTCTCTGACTATCCACTGACGACATTTTTTTTTTGTTTGTGCCTAAGCTCCTAAGCAACACTTAGCGCCTTCGACACTTATTTACTAGCCGGGCTATTTACAGTATTTACACAAAATTTTGTGACATGATTGGCATGCCGCCACCATAAACCCAGCTTCGGGTGCTTATCCGGTGAACCTGCAATGTCCAGACCAGATCTGATTGAACTTCAGTTGATCTTTGAAGTCCGGCTGGCCTCTTCCCGAAGTTGTCCATGTTGCGAACAGGGAGCAACGTAGTGAGTTGTCGCTCCTGCCAGTACCCATACTGTTGATGAAAGATGTGGCGAAGAAGTTCGCCACATGAGGGGCCTCTTGGGGTACTGGTCATGGTGATGGCTGGAACCAATACCAAAATACTGATGAATCTACTAACTGTGGGCTGGGTACAGGTTCTTCCATCCTCTTGATGGGGTAATAGGGCTCCTCCGACAAAGAGTAATCTTCCAGGATCTCTTCAGGTTCAGCTTCTTGATGAGGCATGCTTAATGGATCCTGGCTGAATACTTGCATGCCATCCACTGGGATACAAAAAGGGTGCAAAAATGTGCCCTCTTTGTTCTCAGGTTCTACCACTTGAGTCTATTCTCTCCTTGGCCCATCTTCTGATGGAGACTGCAAGCAACCATATTGTTCATTGGTGGGGCAAAGCTTGCATATTCCCATCGTTGGACTTGAATGAAATTTGCCTCTTGAGCTCCAAATGACTGCATCTCAGGCCTCTGCTCAGTATGAGGAGTCTGCCATGATGAATACTATGCTGGATAAATAGGAGCAGTAATTATCGGGTAGGGTGATGGGGCTGCTCCCCACTGCCACTTTCTCGATAAGAGCAGAAGCTGTTCTGCTCGTATTGCTTCCTCAAATATTTGAGGGAATCTTCGTTCATCTGATTGCAGCAAGATGAGGCTCATGTCCGGGTGAAAGGCCCGAACATAGAAGAGGTGGGCTTGGGCGGGCATCGGTTGGATCTCCACTGGAATTCTCTTCCAACTTCTACAGAATCGGACATTGAAGTCCGTGATGCTCTCCTAAGGTGCTCTCGTGATGGTGAAGAGGTACATCAAAAGCTGGAAGGGATCCTGAGAGCCATCAAATGTTCTGAATAGTGCTCCCGCTAAGTCATCCCATGAGCAGATGCTTTTATGCCCGAGCAGTCTGTACCACTGCAACGCTCTTCCTTCCAGAGATAGGACCAGAAGTCTGATCATGACATCTTCATGGATTATGTCATAGAGGGGCGCTAGAGCAGCAACATCTTCAAGGTGCTCTCGGGCCATTCCCTTAGTGCCATTGTATTTTGTCAATGTCTCGAAGGCACCTTCAAGAATTTCATGGTAACTTTGGAGATTTAGAGGGCCACGATCATCCCAGCTGGGATAGCATACCCTCTCCATTATAGCAGTGGCCTACAGATATCATGGTTCTCACCACTAAGTCGGAGTCACCAGGTGAACATACTTTTCTTCGCTTGTGAGGTCAAGGCTGCTCACCAAACCTTGATTCCTCCGGGATGTCTTCTTTCAGATTTAAAAGGCACCTACGATCAAGAAATCTGGATCTTCAGCTCAGTCAGAGTCACCAGGTGATTTTTCCAGATGAAGGCAAGCCAGAGATTCACCAACTCGGGCTTCCTTAAAACATGGAGACTTTTGTCATGAAGGCACAGGTTTAGGTATCGGTCTTTACGACTTAGAGATTTTTGGGTTGAACAGAGTCGCCAGATGCTAAGAGTCTTTTGGTAATGAGAGCATCGATTTTCACTACCACTCAGAAGGTGAGACTGATCGGGTCACACCAGGAACTGGTTAGAACTATTGGCCCTAGTGTAGACGGGTTTGAGATTTGCACTTAAAATATGGGACCTTGGTCCCACTAGGCGTGCCAAAACTGTTGGTCATCAAATCTGCCTAGGAAAGGATCTTGGGTAAGTGTATGCACCCTAGACCTGGACCAACATTGAAATGCCGAAGGGAAGAGATGCCCCTCATGCCAATCTTCGGAGAAAGGTCGGCTCCTATGCTAAACTACTTTGGTGTTTTGAGATAAGGGTGCAGGAAAGAGATAAAAGGAGTTAGGGTTAGAGAAAGAAATAAAAAGGGGTAAGGGAAGAGAGATCGATGATTTAAGGTGGGAGAGAATAGGAAGCATGATCACTAACTAACAACTTGAATAGCAGCAAGGAACACCAAGAATAAATGAAAGAAACGCCACATTAACCTTCCTATGTATCCTCTGGGTGAGCTCACAGGGATTCTCCTTCTCCCTTTCATCGAAATTTAGGGTTCATAGTAAAGACGATTAGGACAAGTGAATGTAATAGAAACCACAACCCACCAGGCAGCATAAAAGAAAACCAATATAGCATTTTTCCTCTCCTATGTATCCTTCAAGTGAGTTTTAGGGTACAGTCCCCAATCGCACACCGGATTCAAGATTCAGAGTCTCAGTATACAAATGAAGAAAGACAAAAGAATCAAGCATAGAAGGCAGCATAAAAGAGAGAAATTGAGCCCAAAGCTCTTTAGTATTAATCGTAGGACATCAAGTTACAACAGCTTTCTAGCAGATAGTTCCCCCCAAAATTTTTACATTACAATGCCTGGGTTTTTATAGAGGACCCGACCCTCTAAGTCATTATTACATAGAATGGCAAAGTATACTCTTGAGATCTGAGAAGTCGGCTCCTCGCGGCCCTCGTGACTGAGCTTTCAAATCCATTACTAGAACTGGCAACTGTGACCGAGTCAACCTTGGAAACATGCATTGATGAGCGGTCTGAGTGTCCTTGGTTTCTGGGTGCAATGCTCGAGTGGCCGCCATGCTTGTCGGGCTCTCCTTTCAGGGACTGATACTTCACTTCCAATTGCCAAAAATGAGCAGCGAGCTTGCAGGGCAAGTAAGAATGCATTTATGAGGCACTTGATCGTCTCGAGAAAATACCCGGCTTGGAGCGCGTGCCCCTTTGAGTCACGAAAAAGCAACATGTCACGATATCACGACATTTCTATGTCTTCAGCTTGGTTCTTCTTCTTGCATCATGAAAATACGACATGTCACGATATCGTGACATTTCTATGTCTTTGCCCTCTTTTGTTGCTTTTGGCCACAAAAACGCAACATGTCACGATATCGCGACACTTTTCCTCTTTTGGTCACGAGAATGCAACATGTCACGATATCGTGACACTTTTCTTCTTTTGCTCTCTCTTGTCACTCTCAGCGTGAAAATGCAACATGTCGCGATATCATGACACTTTTCTTCTTTTGGTCTTTCTCCTTGCCTTTGGCCATGAAAATGCGACATGTCGCGATATCGCGACACTTTTCTTCCTTGCTCCCTCTTGTCGCTCTGAGCCGTGAAAATGCAACATGTCACGATATCGCGACACTTTTCCTTCTTGCTCTTCTTCCTTGCTTTGAGCCACGAAAATGCAACATGTCACGATATCATGACACTTTTCTTCCTTTGCTCTTTCTCCTTGCTTTGAGCCACGAGAATGCAACATGTCGCGATATCGCGACACTTTTCCTCTGTTGCTCCTTCTTCTTGCTTTCGGCCACGAAAATGCAACATGTCGCGATATCGCGACACTTCTTCTTTCTTGCTCCTCTTCTCGCTCTGAGCCACGAAAATGCAACATGTCACGATATCGCGACACTTTTTCTTTCTTGCTCCCTCTTGTCGCTCTCGAGCCACGAAAATGCAACATGTCACGATATCGCGACACTTTTCTTTCTTGCTCCTCCTCCTTGCTCTAAGCCGCGAAAATGCAACATGTCGCGATATCGCGACACTTTTTCTTTCTTGCCCCTCTTGTCGCTTTGAGCCACGAAAATGCAACATGTCACGATATCGCGACACTTTTCCTCCTTTGGTCGCGAGAATGCAAATGTCGCGATATCGTGACACTTTTTCTCCTTTGGTCACGAAAATGCAACATGTCACGATATCGCGACACTTTTCCTCTTTTGGCTCTTTCTCCTTGCTTCGGCCGTGAAAATGCAACATGTCGCGATATCGCGACACTTTCTTTCTTGCTCCCTCTTCTCGCTTTCGACCGCGAAAATGCAACATGTCGCGATATCGCGACACTTTTTCTTTCTTGCGACGGAGCTATCTTCTTTGGCCTGTTTGGAAGCGAAGCTCTTCTTCTTCATTTTGTGTACAAGGGGGTGGCATTGAAAGCCAAAATTGCTGCAACACTTACAAATACTTTCGAAAACAACAAAAGACACTTTACAAAGAGAAATTTTTTGATTTTTTTCTACCCCTCTGTGCAATGTGACAAAATTGTCAACAGGTACCTGATGGTCGCATATTCCGTGTGAACGTACACCTTGTACCCAGTGATGTAGTGGTAAAAGTTTTTGATGGTATGGACTAATGCAAGAAATTATTTCTTCATTACCGTGTAATTGATCTCAGCCCTTGCTAGATTCTTGCTGACATAATAAATATCATAGACTTCTTCATCATTCTTCTACCCGAGGACTGCTCCAGTTGCATTATTGGATGCATCACAATATATATGAAATGTGATAGCCTAATTTGGACCCCACAAAACTGGGGTAGAAATTAGCTTCTCCTTCAATGTCTAAAACTCTTGCTCATAGTCCTCCATCAAGATGCATTCTACATCCTTCGTCAGTAGGGTGTGCAGCGGTTTGGTGATCTTGCTAAAATCAGCGATGAATCACCTGTAGTACCCGATAGAGCCGATAAAAATCCTCACTTCCCTCTACGTTTTTAGGCTATTTAGGTATTTAATTACTTCTATTTTATTTATAGCCACCTTAATTCCCTCTGTCGAGAGATGGTGTTCTAGAACTATGCCCTCACGCATCATCATAAAGCATTTTCATTATTGAGGGATAAGTTGTTCTCTTCACATCTCTGGAGCACACGTTCCAAGATCGTCGTCGCTTCTTCAAAAGTTTCTTTGTAAATGGTAAAGTCTTCCATATATACCTTTATTTCCTCCCCCATAATATCTAAAAATATGCTAAGCACCACCCTTTAAAATGTGGTTGGTGCATTGCATAACCCAAAGGACAACACTCTGTAAGCACATGTTCCCCATGGATAGGTGAACGTTGCTTTGTCATGGTCTTCCTCTCCAATATGAATCTAATTTTACCCACTGAATCTGTCCAAAAAGGAGAAGTATTTCCTCCTAGACAATGTGTCCAATATCTGATCAACAAAGGGAAGTGGGAAGTGATCCTTCTTAGTCACTTTATTCAGTGATCTGTAATCAATACAGATCCTCCATTTCCCATTTTTCTTGGGAACCACCACAAGTGGTGACACCCATTCATTGTCAGAGATTGGATAGATGAAACCTATAGATAAGAGCTTCTATAACTTGGATTTGACTATTTCTTTCATGGTCAGGTTCATCCTTCTCTACGGCTGTCTGACTAGAGTTGCCTGTTCTTCCAGGTAGATTTGGTGAGTGCAAATATTTATGCTGATTCCCTTCATATACAAATAATCCCAGGTGAATTCTTGTTGGTGTTTGGTCAGGATATCCTTCAACTTTGTTAGTTGTGTAGGGGTCAATCCATTGCTGACATTCAATATTCTACCAGGATCAATGTCAATTTTCTTGGTGTGGTGGTCTTGAGCACTGACAAATGGTGACTCAGGAACTAAGAGGGAGGATTCCCCTTGAAGAAATATCATGATGACACCATCTTTATTGGCTTCTTCATCAAAATATACTAATGCCATCATCAATTGGAGCATATATAACAAACCATCCTCTTGATTGTCCAATGTGGGTTCTCCCAGTGTGTCCATAGACTGTGCATGAGGATATATTGTCAATCTCTTGATATATTCAATATTAGAAATGGTCATTAGTTGATCGTATCAACTGATATAGGCATCAGCCATAGCTAACCATGGCCTCCCTAGGATGAGTGGATAACCACCCAGTACCATTTTAGACTGTAGCACCAAGAAATCCATTGGATATTCCCATGCATCAACTATCACAATGACATCCTCAAGTATTCCTTCTGGTACTACTGTTGACTGATCAACCAGTTGTAACACCATCTTGATGGGTTTGAGGTTTGTGAGCTCTAACTTTTGCATCGTTTCCTATGAAATTACATTGATGGTTGAACCCAGGTCAACTAAGGTGTTTATTAGTGAATGTCGTATTTTTATTGTTAGCACCGAACTGCCTGGATCTACATATTTGGGATGATATGCATTCCCCATCATCAAGTCAGCCAATTTTCCCATGATATTGATGGTTTGTGCCACCTTACATCCCGATTTCCTCAAAAACAACTCTTTTATCACCTTGGTGTATATGGGCACATCTCGGCTAGCTTAAAAAAGTGGGATAGTGACTATGATATTCCTCAAGCTAGAGAGGATATCAAATTTTGGCTGTGTCGACTTCCTTTTTTCCTACGACCGTTTAGAGAATGGAGACTCTATTTTCTCAACAAATTTCTCTTCCTCCACCTCTTCTATAAGAGGGTAATCTCCTACTTCTTCCTTCACTTCTACTAGGGGAGGTGCTTCTACTTCTAGCTCATTTTATTATCTAAGTTGAATGGGATTACAACTAATATGATACATCAAATACATCTCTCTCTACTTGGTATGTTGGTTGGTTTACCTTATTATTCGGGTTCACCATCAGTTGTGCTGGTAACTGCATAGGTCTCATCATAGGTAGGGCCGATAAGACTTGTTGAGGTGGAACTTGTACCATATTTTATGGGGAAAAGTTCCATGGAATGTGGTTCCTCCACTACTTCCTATAGTGCTGATATGGCATCCATGGTTGTTGATTGGGAAATGCAGCTCTTGGAGGCATGTTCATCCAAGGTGGTAGTCCCCACCATCCCATATTAGGTGGTTGTGGCTGCCCTTGTGGCATATATGGTCCTCCTCCATAGGGCGACATCCCTGTGGGAATATTCCCCATAAGGGTTTGCTACCAATTTATTTGATTACCCATGAAATAGGCTTCTCTTACATTAGCATCCTCCTTGGTATTGGGTAGTTGCAGACAGTCATATTTTATAATTCTGTTGGCAAACCGTGCATATTTTGACCTTGTTTTTTGGGCACGTGTTCCTAACATGCTTTCTTCTATATTTTGGATAAAAATAGGTTAACACTGCATTTTTCTCTTGTTTCTTCTTCTTCAACAAGAGCGTATCCAACTACAATGCTAGAGAGCATAGCATTTCACTCTTGAATCTTTCAACATGTTGCCTATCTCCATTTTTGTGACCGATGCGATCACCTTCACTATTCTGGAGGTGGGCTTACCTCTCCTTCATGAGTAGTTTCAACATAATTGTTGGATGTCTTCCATGACGTGCTGGTAAACGTCTCCTCCTGAAATCATATTTAGTGCTTCCAGTGACTCGTTATTGAGTCCTCTCAAAAAATGCTTTTTAGGGACTTATATCCTAGCTTTGCATGAGGAGATCGTTGTAGGTTGAAATTGAACCTCTCCCAATATTCTTCCAGGGACTTGTACTCCTTATGTGTCATGCTAAGGACTTCCTCCCTGGAATCCCGTGCTCTACCGAAGTCTTGGTACTTTTCTAGAAAGAGCTTTCTCATCTCTTCCCATGTGGTGAACTACTTGTTCCCCAACCTGATAAACCATGTTAGAGTTGAGTCATCTAATGTCGATGGAAAGAGTTTTAGTTTTTGAGCATCTGACAAACCTGCATAGCACATAAAATTTAAACAAAAAAAAGTTAGGGTCTTTGGTTGGGTATCCCCTGAAGGTAGGGAGATGGGCAGGGGATATATTCTTCATCTTGGTTTCCCCTACTCCTTCCTCTATTGGGAATTTGAATCTAGATGAGACTTCTTCAGCCATTTTTTTAGGAAATGTGGTCTCTAATGCAGCTTCTATGGCCATTCGATCATTCAAAACTTTTTGAATTAGAACCTCTAAGTCAGCTGGTGTTACGATCTGATCCTTTATAGCTTTCCACAACAGGGCTTCCTTCGAGGGTGTTATTTTAAACAATGAGTTTAGGATGATCTATTCTTTCCCAGGTCAATGAGATAAGAAGGCACTTTTCTCAAAGTAAGGATGCTCACTCCAGTGGACTGTTGGTGACGAGTTAGGATAATCTAATTCAAAATATGGGTCTTCAACTGACTCTGACTTTTCTGATGGGTTGTCTTATAAAATGACCATCAAGTCCTCTTTTTCTTTGCGGACTCATACAAGGTCAAGTAGAAGTTTTTAATGGATAATGTAATTAGTCTACTAGTGATGCTTTCTTAGCAATGGAGAAAAAATATTGGGTGCCAAACACTGGTTAAATATGTCCTAAATATGTCACAACACTCGCATTTAAATTGTCAAACCAGGGAGCTCATAAAATTTTGAAGTGCCATGGTTGAGACTACTCACACTACCACTTTTAAGATGAATCCATTCAAATATCATTGGGGGATGCTTGTAAAATAGCAGTTGATTCATGCACACCAATAAAACTTATACATAAAAAAATATGTAGAAGTAAACACACCACACTGAAAGCAATAACACATTGTACGTAAAAAGAACATAGCTCTAAAATAATTAAATTTAATCTAGGAAATGAACATACTACCATGCATAATTAAATATATGAATGTAACTAAGAAGCAGTGAAGGAATACTGGCTTGGAGTGGGTCCTAGCTCTAGTAGATCCCACCCAGCGAATCACGAAAATAATACGTTGATAAATAACACTCAAGATTTTATTAACGGTATAGTGAAGTATTACATGCGATAATGTTCTATGAAAATGCTTCCTCTACCACAGAGAAGTCCATGTGTTTATATACTACACATAGGACTTCATGTTGTAGTTTCGTTATAACAAGAATATTGGTTACAGTCTAAACTAACATCGTTCAGTTACTGCAACCAACATGTGATAATCAGTTCTACATCATTTCCTAGAAATTAGATGATTTACGCTTTGTTACAATTCTGCTTTGTGAGTAGTTATGTGTTCATCCATTCTTGTTGGGATAGGTTCATTCATCAGTGGTTTCCCATAGATGATGTGGAATAGTGGTCAACGGGGTCCTTCTCCAACCGTTTGGTCAACATGCATAATCCAGGTGCCTGCTTGAGTAAGGCACCTTCCTCAGTAAGGTGCCTACCTCAGTAAGGTACATACCTTAGCAAAGTATCTACCTCAGTAAGGCACCTTCTTCATTAAGGTTCCTACATTTGTATGCCTTAATCTGATTAAGTGAAACCATGCCACATCCATGTAGGACCTCGATTGAGCAAAAGATGATAAAATCAAGGGAATAACTACACAAAACACACTTCACACATGTATTAGATAATACACATGATTTCATTAAATAAATACATAATATTTCATAAAAATATACAACTCATGATATATTACTACGCAAAAACATTTAGTACATATACAAAAATATGAGCATATTTGGTGCTCATCAAAGGTATTTTTAGAAATTTTTATTTCAAAAATTATGAGACTAGGTAGTACAAAAGGTGCAAAATAATGGATCATACAATTAACTTGGGATCCGCAAGGGAAAAAAACCAATGAAAAACACACATGGAAAGAACTCCAGACTCACCACCATTGAGCGACGCTCCCACAGGAGAGGATGGAGCATATGGTTGGGTAAGGATTCACTCGTTTGAGGGGCTGGATCATGGTTCACCTACTTCCACTTGGGAATTTCACCCAAGAGCTTACTTCTTGATTTAAAAGTCTCTATGTGGGTGTTGTGCTTTATATACCACCATGAGGGCCATTTTCGTATACATGTGGGATAATGGCTCAAGACTCTTGCAACATTGCTCGAGGTAGTTTTAGAATTTTTTTATTTTATAAATTATGAGACTAGGTAGTACGGGAGAAGCAAAATAATGAACCCTAGAATTAACATGGTGCCCAGGAGGTAAAACAACCAATGAAAACCACACATGGGGAGAACTTCGCACTCACCACCATCGAGTGATGCTCCAATGGGAGAGGATGGAGAATATGGTTGGGACATGATTCACTTGTTTGAGGGGTTGGGTTATGGTTCACCTACTTCCACTTAGGAATTTCACCCAAAATCCTGCTTCCCAATTTGCAAAGTTGTATGTGGATTTTGTGCTTTATAGACCACCATGAGGGCCATCATGGGATACATGTGGGATAATGGCTCAAGACTCTCCTAGTGTTGCTCAAGGTATTTTTAGAATTAATTTATTTGATAAATTATGAGGCTAGGCAGCATAGGAGGAGAAAAATAATGGACCCTAAAATTAGCATGGGGTCCACAAGGGAAAATAGCCAATGAAAACCACACATGGGGAGAACTTATCACTCACCACCATCAAGAAATGCTCCCACAATAGAGGATGGAGCATATGGTTGGGCCATGATTTCTTCATTTGAGGGGTTGTTTCATGGTTTATCTACTTCCACTTGGGAATTTCACCCAAAAACCTACTTCTTGATTTGCAAAGCTCTATGGGTGTGGTGCTTTATAGACTAACATGAGGGTCATCATGGGATACATGTATGATAATGGCTCAAGACTCTTGCAACATTGCTTAAGGTATTTTTAGAATTTTTATATTTGAAAAATTATGATACTAGGTAGTACGGGATGAGAAAAATAATGGGCCCTAAAATTAACATGGTACCCATGAGAGAAAACAACCAAAGGAAAGCACACATTGGTAGAACTTTGCACTCACCACCATCCAATGATTCTCCCACAAGATAGGATTGAGCCTATGGTTGGGCCATGATACGCTCATTTGAGAGGCTGGGTCATTTTTCCCCTACTTCCACTTGGGCTTTTCACCCAAAATCTTGCTTCTCTATTTGTAAATATCTATGTGGGTGTTGTTATTTATATACCACCATGAGGGCCATCATGAGATAAATGTGGGATGATGAATCAAGACTCTCATAGTGTTGCTCAAGTATTTTTAGAATTTTTTTATTTGAAAAATTATGAGACTAGGCAGTATGGGAGGAGGGAAATAATGGATCCTAAAATTAATTTGGGGTCCATGAGGGAAAACAACCAATGAAAACCACACATGGAGAGAACTCCACACTCACCACCATTGAGTGATGCTCCCATAGGAGAGGATGGAGCATATGGTTGGGTCATAATTCACTTTTTTGAGGGGCTGAATCATGGTTCACCTACTTCCACTTGGGCATTTTACCCATAAGCTTGCTTCCCAATTTACAAAGCTCTATGTAGGTGTTGTTATTTATATACCACCATGAGGGCCATCATGGGATTCATGTGGGATAATGGCTCAATACTCTCACAATGTTGCTCAAGGTATTTTTTTTTTTTTTTTTATTTGAGATATTATGAGACTAGGCAGTATCAGAGGAGCGAAATAATAGATCCTAGAATTAAAATGGGGCCCATGAGGGAAAATAACAAAAAAAAATCACACATGAGGAGAACTCTGCACTCACCACCATCAAGTGATGCTCCCATGAAAGAGGATGCAACATATGGTTGGGCCATGATTCTCTCATTTGAGGGGTTGGGTCATGGTTCACCTACTTCAACTTGGGCATTTCACCAAAAATCCTGCTTTCTAATTTGTAAAGCTCTATGTGGGTGTTGTGCTTTATATACCACCATGAGGGCCATTGTGGGATACATGTGGGATAATGGCTCAAGGTATTTTTAGAATTTTTTTATTTGATAAATTATTAGACTAGGTAGTACAAAAGGTATGAAATAATGGATCATAGAATTAACTTGGGATCCACAAAGGAAAACAACCAACAAAAACCACACATGGAGAAACTCCAAACTCACGACCATCGAGTGATGCATCCATGGGAGAGGATGGAGCATATGGTTAGGGTATGATTCACTCATTTGAAGGGTTGGATCATGGTTCACCTACTTCCACTTGGGCATTTAACCTAAAATCTTGCTTCTCGATTTACAAAGCTCTATGTGGGTATTGTGCTTTATATACCACCATGAGAGCCATTGTGGAATAATGGTTCAAGACTCTCACAGCGTTGCTCAAGGTAGTTTTAGAATTTTTTTATTTGATAAATTATGAGACTAGATAGTATGAGAGAAGTGAAATAATGAACCCTAGAATTAACATGGGGCCCAGAATGGAAAACAACCAATGAAAACCACACATGGGGAGAATTCTGCACTCACCACCATCAAGCGATGCTCCCACAAGAGACGATGGAGCATATGGTTGGGCCATGATTTTTCATTTAAGGGGTTGGTTCATGGTTCACCTTATTTCACTTGGTCATTTCATCCAAAAGCCTGCTTCCTGATTTGCAAAGCTTTATGTGGCTGTTGTGCTTTATATACCACCATAAGGGCCATTATGGGATACATGTGGGATAATGGATCAAGGTATTTTTAAAAAAAATTATTTGAGAAATTATGAGACTAGGTAGTACAAAATGTGTAAAATAATGGATCGTAGAATTAACTTGGGACCCACGAGGGAAAAAAACCAATGAAAACCATACATGGAGAGAACTCCAAACTCACCACCATTGAGTGATGCTCCCACAAGAGAGGATGGAGCATATGGTTGGGCTAGTATTCACTCGTTTGAAGGGTTGGATCATGGTTCACCTACTTCCACTTGGACATTTCACCCAAAAGCCTGATTCTTGATTTACAAAGATCTATGTGGGTGTTGTTCTTTATATACCACCATGAGGGCCATTGTGGGATACATGTGGGATAATGTCTCAAGACTCTCGAAACATTGCTCGAGGTAGTTTTAGAATTTTTTTTAGAAACTATGAGACTAGGTAGTACGGGATGAGAAAATTTATGAACCCTAGAATTAACATGGGGTCCAAGAGGGAAAATAGTGATTCGCTCATTTAAGAAGTTGGATCATGGTTCACCTTCTTCCACTTGGTCATTTCACCCAAAATATTGCTTCCCAATTTGTAAATATCTATATGGGTATTATGCTTTACATACCACCATGAGGGCCATCGTGGGATATATGTGGGATAATGGCTCAAGAATATCAGAGCATTGCTCAAAGTGTTTTTAAAAATTTTTCTTTGTAAAATTATTAGACTAGGTAGTACAAGAGGAGTGAAATAATGGACCCTAGAATTAACAAGGGGTCCATAAGGGAAAAAAACCAACAAAAATCACACATGGGGAGAACTCCACACTCACCACTATCAAGCGATGCTCCCACAAGACAGGATGGAGCATATGGTTGGGCCATAATTCGCTCATTTGAGGGGTTGGGTCATGGTTCACCTACTTCCACTTGGGCATTTCACCCAAAAGCTTGCTTCCCAAAATTCAAATTTGTATGTGGGTGTTGTGCTTTATATACCACCATGAGGGCCATCATGGGATACATGTGGTATAATGGCTCAAGACTCTTGCAACATTGCTCAAGGTATTTTTATAATTTTTTTATTTGATAAATTATGAGACTAGGCATAATAGGAGGAGCGAAATAATGGACCTAAAAATTAACATGGGGTCTACAAGGTAAAATAACCAATGAAAGCCACACACGGGGAGAACTTCTCACTCACCACCATCAAGTGATTCTCCCACAAGAGAGGATGGAGCATATGGTTGGGCCATGATTCGCTTATTTGAGGGGCTAGGTTATGGTTCACTATATTCCACTTGGGCATTTCATAGAAAATATTGCTTCCTGATTTGTAAAGCTCTATGTGGGTGTTGTGTTTTATAGACCACCATGAGGGCCATAATGGGATACCTTTAGGATAGTGGCTGTTGCTCAAGGCATTTTTAGAATTTTTATATTTGAAAAATTATGATACTAGGTAGTATGGGATGAGTGAAATAATGGACCCTAGAATTAGCATGGGGTTCATGAGGGAAAAAAACCAATGAAAAGCACACATGGGGATAACTCTACACTCACAACCCTTTAGTGATGCTCCCATGGGAGAGGATGGATCATATTTTTGGGCTATGATTCGCTCGTTTGAGGGGTTGGGTCATGGTTCCCCTACTTCCACTTTGGCATTTCACCTAGAAGCTTGCTTCTCGATTTACAGATCTCTATGTGGTGTTGTGCTTTATATAGAACCATAAGGGCCTTCATGGGATACATGTGGGATAATGGATCAATAATCTCATAGTGTTGCTCAAGGTATTTTTAGAATTTTTTATTATAGAAATTATGATACTAGGTTGTATGGGAGGAGTGAAATAATGGATCCTAGAATTAATATGGGGTCCACGAGGGAAAACTAAAAAGAAAACCACACATGGGGAGAACTCTACACTCACCACCATTGAGTGATGCTCCCACATGAGAGGATGGAGCATATGGTTGGGTCATGATTCACTCATTTGAGGGGTTGGGTCATGGTTCACCTACTTCCACTTGGGCATTTCACCCAAAAACTTGCTTCTTGATTTTTAAAGCTCTATGTGGGTGTTGTGCTTTATATACCACCATGAGGGCCATCTTGGGATACATGTGGGATAATGGCTCAAGAATCTCATAGCGTTGTTCAAGGTATTTTTAGAATTTTTTTATTTGAGAAATTATGAGACTAGGCAGTATGGGAGGAGCAAAATAATGGATCCAAGAATTAACATGGGTCCACAAGGGAAAATAGCAAAAAAAACCACACATGGGGAGAACTTTGAAATCACTACCATTGAGCTATGCTCCCATGAGAGAGGATGGAGAATATGGTTGGGTCATGATTTACTCATTTGAGGGGTTGGATAATGGTTCACCTACTTCCACTCGGGCATTTCACCCAAAATTTTACTTTCGATTTGTAAATCTCTATGTGGGTGTTGTGCTTTATATACCACCATGAGGACCATTTAGGGATACATATGGGATAATGGTTCAAGACTCTCATAGCATTGCTTAAGGTATTTTTAGAATTTTTTTATTTTAGAAATTATGAGACTAGGTAGTACGGGAGGAGAAAAATAATGAACCCTATAATTAACATGGGGTCCATGAGGAAAACAACCAATGGAAACCACACATGGAGAGAACTTCGCACTCACCACTATTGAGTGATGCTACCATGGGAGAGGATGAAGCATATGGTTGGTCCATGATTCGCTCATTTGAGGGGCTAGGTTATGGTTCACTATATTCCACTTGGGCATTTCACCTAAAAGCCTTCTTTCCAATTTATAAATATCTATGTGGGTATTATACTTTATATACCACCATGAGGGAAATCATGGGATACATATGGGATATTTTCTCAAGAATATCGCAGCGTTGCCCAATGTATTTTTAGAATTTTTTTATTTGAGAAATTATGAGACTAGGTAGTACGGGAGGAATGATATAATGGACCCTAGAATTAAAATGAGGCCCAAGAGGGAAAACAACCAATAAAAACCATACATGGGGAGAACTACACACTACCCACCATCGAGTAATGCTCCCATGAGAGAGGATGGAGCATATGGTTGGGCCATGATTCACTCGTTTGATGGGTTGGGTTATGGTTCACCTACTTATACTTGGGTATTAAACCCAAAATCTTGCTTCCCGATTTACAAAGCTCTATGTTGGTGTTACAATTCATATACCACCATGAGGGCCATCATGGGATACATGTGGGATAATAGCTCAAGACTCTCACAATGTTGCTCAAGGTATTTTTAAAATTTTTATTTGAGAAATTATGATAATAGGCAGTATAGGAGGAGTGAAATAATGGACCCTATAATTAATATGGGTCCCACAATGAAAAACAACCAATAGAAACCACAAATGGGGAGAACTCCGCACTCACCACCATTGAGGAATGCTCCCATAGGAGAGGATGAAGCATATTTTTGGGCCATGATTCGCTCATTTGAGGGGTTGGGTCATGGTTCACCTACTTCCACTTGGGTATTTTACCCTAAATCCTTCTTACTGATTTGCAAAGCTCTAAGTGGGTGTTGTGCTTTATATACCACCATGAGGGCCAACGCAGGATACTTGTGGAATAATGGATTAAGACTCTCATATCATTGCTCAAGGTATTTTTATAATTTTTTTATTTGAGAAATTATGAGACTAGGTAGTATGGGAGGAGCAATATAATGGACCCTAGAATTAACATGGAGTCCATGAGAGAAAATAACCAATGAAAACCACACATGGAGAGAACTCTAAACTCACCACCATCAAGAAATGTTCCCACGGGAGAGGATGGAGCATATGGTTGGGTCATGATTCACTCCTTTCTAGGATTGGGTCATGGTTCACCTACTTCCACTTGGGCATTTCACCCAAAAGCTTGCTACCTTATTTACAAAGCTTTATGTGGGTTTTGTGCTTTATTTGAGAAATTATGAGACTAGGTAGTTTGGGAAGAGTAAAATAATGGATCCTAGAATTAACATGGGTACCATGAGAGAAAAAAACCAACGAAAACCACACATAGAGATAAATCCATGCTCACTACCATTGAGTTATGCTGCCATGGGAGAAGATGGAGCATATGGTTGGGCCATGATTCACCTGTTTGAGGGGCTGGGTCATGGTTCACCTACTTCCACTTGGACATGTCACCCAAAATCATGCTTCCTAATTTGCAAATATCTATGTGGATGTTGTGCTTTATATACCACCATGGGGGCCATGGTTGAATACATGTGGGATAATGGTGTAAGAATCTTGTAGCTTTGCTCAAGGTATTTTTAGAATATTTTTATTCAAAAAATTATGAGACCAGGTGTTATGGGAGGAGTGAAATAATGGACCATATAATTAACATGGAGCACACAAATGAAAATAGTGAATTAAAATGACACATGGGTAGAAGTTCGCACTCACCACCATCATGTGATGTTCCCATGGGAGAGGATGAAGCAAATGGTTGGGCCATGATTCACTCGTTTGAGGGGCTAGGTCATGGTTCACCTACTTCCACCTGGGTATTTCACCCAAAATCTTGCTTCTCGATTTGCAAATCTCTATGTGGGTGTTGTGATTTATATACCACCATGAGGGTCATCGTAGGATACATACATTGATAATGGCTCAAGACTCTCACATCATCGCTCAAGGTATTTTAAAAAAAAATATTTAATAAATTATGAGACTAGGTAGTACGGGAGAGAATGTAGCAAATGGTTAGGCCATAATTTACTCATTTGAGAGGCTAAGTTGTGGTTCACCTACTTCCACATGGGTATTTCACCCAAATGCCTACTTCTTGTTTTGTAAATCTCTATGTGCGTGTTGTGCTTTATATACCACCATGATGGCCATCGTGGGATACATGTGAGATAATGGCTCAAGACTCTCACAGTGTTTCTAAAGGTAGTTTTATAATTTTTTTATTTGAGAAATTATGAGACTAGGTAGTATGAAAGGAGTGAAATAATGAACCCTAAAATTAACATGGGATCCATGAGGGAAAACAACCAATGAAAACCACACATGGGGAGAACTTTGCAATCACCACCATCAAGCAATGCTCCCACGAAAGAGGATGGAGCATATGGTTGGGCCATAATTCACTCGTTTGATGGGCTAGGTCATGGTTCACCTACTTCCACTTGGGTATTTCACCCAAAATCCTGCTTCTTGATTTGAAAAGCTCTATGTGGGTGTTGTGCTTTATACACCACCATAAGGGCCATTATGGGATACATGTGGGATAATGACTCAAGACTCTCGTAATGTGGGATACATGAGGGACATCATGGGATACATGTGGGATAAAGGCTCAAGAATCTAGAGACTAGGTAATATGGAAGGAGTGAAATAATGGACCCTAGAATTAACATGGGGCCCACAAAGAAAAATAGTCAATGAAAATGACACTTTGAGATAACTCCACACTTACAAAAATTGAGTGATGCTCACATCGAAGAGGATGGAGCATATGGTTAGGCCACGATTAACTAGTTTGAGGGGTTGGGTCATGGTTCAAGTACTTCCACTTGGGCATTTCACTTAAAATATTGCATTCTAATTTGCAAAGCTCTATGTGGGTGTTGTGCATTATATACGACCATGAGGACCATCATGGGACAAATGTGGGATAATGGCTCAAGACTCTCACAATGTTGCTAAAGGTATTTTTAGAATTTTTTTATTTGAGAAATTATGAGACTAGGTAGTACAAAAGGAGAAAAATAATGGACCCTAGAATTAATATGGGGCCCATAAGAAAAAACAACCAATAGAAACCACACATGGGGATAACTCCACACTCACCACCATTGAGCGATGATCCTATGGGAGAGGATGGAGCATATGGTTGGGCCATGATTTTCTTGTTTGATGGGTTGGGTCATGGTTCACCGACTTTCACTTGGGTATTTCACCCAAAAGTCTACTTCCTAATTTGCAAATCCTTATGTGGGTATTGTGCTTTATATACCACCATGAGGGCCATTATGGAATACATGTGGGATAATGACTCAATAATCTCGCATCATTGCTCAAGGTATTTTTAGATTTTTTTTATTTGATAAATTATGACTAGGCAGTATTGAAGAGGATGGAGCATATGGTTGGGCCATGATTCATTCATTTTAGGGGTTTGGTCATGGTTCACCTACTTCCACTTGGTCATTTAACCCAAAATTCTATTTTATGATTTGCAAAGCTCTATGTGGGTATTGTGCATTATATACCACCATGAGGGCCATCATGGGACAAATGTGGGATAATGGCTCAAGACTTTCACAATGTTGCTAAAAGTATTTTTAGAATTTTTTTATTTGATAGATTATGAGACTAGGTAGTACAAAAGAAGAAAAATAATAAACCCTAGAATTAACATGGGGCCATTGAGAAAAAAAACCAACGGAAACCACATATGGGGAGAACTCCACACTCACCACCATCGAGTGATGCTCCCATGGGAGAGGATGGAGCATATGGTTGGGATATGATTCACTCATTTGAGGGGTTGTATCATGGTTCACCTACTTCCACTTAGGTATTTCACCCAAAATTCTACTTCCTTATTTGTAAAGATCTATGTGGGTGTTGTGCTTTATATACCACCATGAGGGCCATTATAGGATACATGTGGGATAACGGCTCAAGACTCTCACATCCTTGCTCAAGGTATTTTTAGATTTTTTTTTATTTGATAAATTATGACTAGGTAGTATCGAAGAGGATGGAGCATATGGTTGGGACATGATTCACTCATTTGAGGGGTTGGGTCATGGTTCACCTACTTCCACTTGGTGATTTAACCCAAATGCCTATTTTCTTATTTGCAAAGCTCTATATGGGTGTTGTGCATTATATACCACCATGAGGGCCATCATGGGACAAATATGGGATAATGGCTCAAGAATCTCAATGTTGCTAAAAGTATTTTTAGAATTTTTTATCTAATAGATTATGAGACTAGGTAGTACAAAAGGAGCAAAAAAATGGACCCTAGAATTAACATGGGGCCCATGAGAAAAAACAACCAATAGAAACCACACATGGGGAGAACTCCACACTCACCACCATCAAGCAATGCTCCCATGAGAGAGGATGGAGCATATGGTTGGGCCATGATTTGCTCGTTTGAGGGGTTGGGTCATGGTTCACCTACTTCCACTTGGGTATTTCACCCAAAAGTCTACTTATTGATTTGCAAAACTCTATGTGGGTGTTGTGCTTTATATACCATCATGAGGGTCATTATGGGATACATGTGGGATAATGGATCAAGACTCTCACATTATTGCTCAAGGTATTTTTAGATTTTTATTATTTGAAAATTTATGAGACTAGGTAGTACAGGAGGAGTGAAATAATGGACCCTATAATTAACATGGGGTCCACAAGAAAAAACAACCAATGGAAAACACACATGGAGAGAACTTCATGCTCACCACCATAAAATGATGCTACCATGGGATAGGATGGAGCATATGGTTGGGTCATGATTCACTCTATTGAGGGGTTGGATCATGGTTCACCTACTTCCACTTGGGCATATCACCCAAAAGCCTACTTCTTGATTTACAAAGCTTTATGTGGGTGTTGTGCTTTATATACCACCATGAGGTCCATCATGGGATACATGTGGGATAATGGCTCAAGACTCTCATAGCATTTTTCAATGTATTTTTTGAATTTTTTATTTAAGAAATTATGAGACTAGGTAGTATGGGAGGAGCAAAATAATTGACCCTAGAATTAACATGGGGCCCATGAGGGAAAAAAACCAAGGAAACCACACATGGGGAGAACTCTACACTCACCACCATCAAGTGATGCTACAATGGGAGAGGATGGAGCATATTATTGGGCCATGATTCGCTTGATTGTGGTGTTGGGCCATGGTTCACCTACTTCCACTTGGGAATTTATTCCAAAATCCTACTTACCAATTTGCAAAGCTCTATGTGGGTGCTATGCTTTATATACCACCATGAGGGCCATCATGGGATACATGTGGGATAATGACTCAAGAATCTCACAAGGTTGCTCAAAGTATTTTTAGAAATTTTTTATTTGAGAAATTATGAGACTAGGTAGTATGGAAGGAGTGAAATAATGGACCCAAGAATTAATGTAGGGCGTAGGAGGGAAACAT
This sequence comes from Wollemia nobilis, assembly GCA_028583015.1. Lineage (NCBI taxonomy): Eukaryota > Viridiplantae > Streptophyta > Pinopsida > Araucariales > Araucariaceae > Wollemia > Wollemia nobilis. The sequence continues at coordinate 16,380,754 of JAQPPZ010000136.1, read as the reverse complement.
CCAATGTAAACCACACATGGCTAGAACTCCAAACTCACCACCATCAAGTGATTCTCCCATGGTAGAGGATGGAGCATATTGTTTGGCCATGATTCACTCATTTGAGGGTTGGGTAATGGTTCACCTACTTCAACTTGGGTATTTAACCCCAAAATCCTACTTCTCAATTTGCAAAGCTCTATGTGGGTGTTGTGCTTTATATACCACCATGAGGGCCATCATGGGATACATGTGGGATAATAGCTCAAGACTCTTGTAGTGTTGCTCAAGGTATTTTTAGAATTTTTTATTTTAGAAATTATGAGACTAGGCAGTACTAAAGGAGTGAAATAATGGACCCTAGAAATAACATGGGGCCCACGAGGGAAAACAACCAATGGTAACTACACATGGGGAGAAATCCGCACTCATAAAATTTGAGTGATGCTCCCATGGGAAAGGATGGAGCATATGGTTGGGCCATGATTCACTCATTTGAGGGGTGGGTCATGGTTCACCTACTTCAACTTGGGTATTTCACCAAAAAGCTTGCTTCTCAATTTGCAAAGCTCTATGCGAGTGTTGTGCTTTATATACCACCATGAGGGCCATCATGGGATACATGTGGGATAATGGCTCAAAAATCATAGCATTGCTCAAGATATTTTAAGAATTTTTTATTTAAGAAATTATAAGACTAGGCAATATGGGAGGAGAAAAATAATGGACCCTATAATTAACATGGGGTCCACAAGGTAAAATGACCAACGAGAACCACACATGGTGATAACTCCGCACTCACCACCATTGAGTGATGATCCTATGGGAGAGGATGGAGCATATGGTTACTCCATGATTCGCTCATTTGAGAGGCTTGGTCATGGTTCACCTACTTCCACTTGGGCATTTCACCCAAAAGCCTACTTATCAATTTGCAAAGCTCTATGTGGGTGTTGTGATTTATATACCACCATGAGGGCCATAATGGGATACTTTTGGGATAATGGCTCAAGACTCTCATAGTTTTATTCAAGGTATTTTTAGAATTTTTTAATTTGAGAACTTATGAGACTAGACAGTACGAGAGGAGCAAAATAATGGACCCTAGAATTAACATGAGGCCCATGAGAGAAAATAACCAATGGAAACCACACATGGGGATAACTCCACACTCACCACCTGTAGACACTAAAATATGGTTAACCCGATTAAGCATCCACAAACAATAATCAAATTGGCATCATATGGCCCCTTGGGCAGCCCTTAAAAGGCTCACAATGTTTCTAGCCACTTTGAAAGAGGTTTTGGAGGCTTCTGGCCCAATTTTGGGATGTTTTGGCCCAAAATTCACCACCGTCCCACCTTGGGACAATGGCAGATTCCCACCGTACCACCCTAAGATGTTGGTGAGCCATCATCCTAGGGTGGGATGGTGAGAAAGTTTGACCAAGAAAAAGTCAAATCTGGGACAAATGACACCCATAAATTGCCATTTACCTCACAAATTAAAGCATACAGTTCAAAGGGCACTGCATCCTTATGACATGCTTCATAATGGAGGCCAAAAATGGATATTCTCTTCCGCATCCAGTGCATGCCTCCCTTTTGACAAATGGCGCCTCCTGCCATGCATGCCCTTGCATGCATTTTTGCACATAAGCCCCTTTGGGCTATACAATGGATACAATGTCCATATAAGACATACACATAATATAGATAGGAGTTCTAGGATATGAAACGGAGTGTTTTCGAGATTTCCCCTCACTTTATTGTGCTCTCTTTCCCTTGAAATCTCTTCTTAGCGAGGGAGGTTACCAGGTGACATCAAGAGGGTCTTTTGGGCATAAATTTACCATCTGAGTGAATTTCTTCACCAAATTCAATGAAATAACCCTTTATAGTGTTTATGACCATTCACAAATGGGATTGGTAGCAAAAGGTGTGCAAAATTGGTGGGTATCCACCCCAGGGTGCCCTCCAATTATTTGGAGTCACCATCGTCCTCCCATGGTATGAGGATAAATATGTGCACAATTTCTTTACTATTTTTTAGGCTTATTATATACTATCATAGGATGCTACAGTTCAAATTTCATGCAATTTGGAGTTATATTGGTCGAGATATCGTATTTTGAAGTTTTTGCAGGTTCATAGGGCCCATACGGGCACCCCAGGTGTATGCATATTGATATGCACCTCATTTTGAAAATATAACCATATGGGTAGTCTTAAAATGTTTATTTATGTATTCTTTCCAAGTTTCATGTGTTTTGGACATGTTTAGGGGCATAAATTGCTTGTCTTGGTCTTCGTAGGTTGTAGATAGACGACACAAAATTGAGGGGCCTAAAGATGCAATTTCAGATATATTTTTGGTGAAATCCCTTAAAAACCTCCTATTTAACATCTCCATGAAGTTTCAAATCATTATAATTTGATTTTATATATTTTTAATATATATACTCTTTTGTGCCTGTGGCGATTGCATGTTTTCCTTCACACACACTTGCTATTTGACCCTTTTTGATTCCTTGTATGCAGGTGTAGGTTCCTATAAGGAATTGGGAAGGAATATCAGACATAAAATATTAGATATACCATCAGTGGTGGCATTGGTCCACCCACTTTGATTATGGGTACGACGAAATACATTGGATGTGCACCTAGATCTCTTGAAGTATTTGATCCTTGGGCACCCAAAATTTGTAACAATTGTATCACCTTTGAGCCCTCAAGGGGACTGCTATGTAACCTTGGATCTGATCCACCAAATTAATAATAAGGATACTTTTTTCATTTCATATCTTGTTGTTTGGTTTTTGCTTCCATTTCACATGCATGCTTCCGTTTGATGCTCATATGCTATAGGGGATATATACAGATATTGTTGCTCATAATTAGATGCACTATTTTTCCCTACACCACAACCATTGAGTAATTATCCCATGGGAGATGATGGAGCATATGGTTGGGCCATGATTCGCTAGTTTGAGAGGCTGGATCATGGTTCACCTACTTCCACTTGGGCATTTCACACAAAAACTTGCTTCCCAATTTGCAAATATCTATGTGGGTGTTGTGCTTTATATACCATCATGAGGACCATCATGGTATAGATATGGGATAATGGCACAAGACTCTCGCATCATTGCTCAAGGTATTTTTTAGATTTTCTTTATTTGAGAAATTATGAGACTAGGTAGTACCAAATGAGTGAAATAATGGACCCTAGAATTAACATGGGGCCTAGGAGGGAAAATAGCCAACAGAAACCACACGTGTAGAAGTCTATACTCACCAAAATTGAGCAATGCTCCCATGGGAGAGGATGGAGGATATGGTTGGGCCATGATTTGCTCATTTGAGGGGATCGGTCATGGTTCACCTACTTCAACTTGGGCATTTCACCCAAAATCCTACTTCTTAATTTGCAAAGGTCTATGTGGGTGTTGTGCTTTATATACCACCATGAGGGACATCATGGGATACATTTGGGGTAATTCCTCAAGACTCATAGCATTGCTAAAGGTATTTTTAGAATTTTTTTATTTGAGAAAGTATGAGACTAGGTAGTTTGGGAAGAGCGAAATAATGGATCCTAGAATTAGCATGGGTATATGAGGGAAAACAACCAATGAAAACCACACATGGAGAGAACTCTGTGCTGACCATCATTGACCAATGCTACCATGGGAGAGGATAGAGCATATTTTTGGGTCATTATTCGCTTGATTGAGGGGTTGGATCATGGTTCACCTACTTCCAGTTGGGCATGTCACCCAAAAACTTGCTTCTCGATTTACAAAGCTCTATGTGGGTGTTGTGATTTATATACCACCATGAGGGCCATTATGGGATACATGTGTGACAATGGCTCAAGACTCTCACAACATTTCTTAAGGTATTTTTTAGAATTTTTTTATTTGAGAAATTATGAGACTAGGTAGTTTTGGAGGAGTGAAATAATGGACTCTAAAATTAACATGGGGCCCATGAGGGAAAATAGCCAACGGAAAACACACATGGAGAGAACTCTGAGATCACCACCATCAAGCGATGTTGCCATGGGAGGGGATGGAGCATATGTTTGGGCTATGATTCACTCATTTGAGGGGTTGGATCATGATTCACCTACTTCCACTTGAACATGTCACCCAAAAGCCTACTTTTTGATTTGCAAAGCTCTATGTGGGTGTTGTGCTTTATATATCACCATGAGGGCCATCATGGGATACATGTTGGATAATGGCTCAAGACTCTTATAGTGTTATTCAAGGTATTTTTTTTTTAATTATTTGATAAATTATGATACTAGGCAGTATGAGAGGAGCGAAATAATGGACCCAAGAATTAACATGAGGCCCACGAGGAAAAATAACCAAAAAAAACCACACATTGGGAGAACTATGCACTCACCACCATCGAGCGATGCTCCCACGAGAGAGGATGGAGCATATGGTTGGGCAATGACTTCCTCATTTGAGGGACTAGATCATGTTTCACCTACTTCCTCTTGGGCATTTCAACCAAAAAATTGCTTCCTGATTTGCAAATTTCTATGTGGATGTTGTGCTTTATATATCACCCTGAGGGTCATCATGGGATATATGTGGGATAATGGCTCAAGACTCTCACATCGTTGCTCAAGGTATTTTTAGAATTTTTTTATATGAGAAATTATAAAAATAGGTAGTATGGGAAGAGTGAAATAAAGGATCCTAGAATTAACATGGGGTCCATGAGGGAAAACAACCAATGAAAACCACACATGGGGAAAACTCTACACTCACCACCATCGAGCAATGCTCCAATGGGAGAGGATGGAGCATATGGTTGGGCCATGATTCACTCATTTGAGGGATCGGGTCATGGTTCACCTACTTTTATTTGGGCATTTCACCCAAAACCTGATTCCTGATTTGCAATGCTCTATGTGGGTGTTGTGCTTTATATACCACCATGAGGGTGATCATGGGATACATGTGCGATAATTTATCAAGACTCTCATAGTATTGCTCAAGGTATTTATTAGAATTTTTTATTTGATAAATTATGAGACTAGGTAGTTTAGGAGGAGCAAACTAATAGACCCTAGAAAAAACATGGGGTTCGTGAGGGAAAATAACCAACAAAAACCACACATGGAGAGAACATCGTGCTCACCACCATTGAGCGATGCTACCATGGGAGAGGATGGAGCATATGGTTGGTCCAAGATTCATTCTTTTATGGGTTGGGTCATGGTTCACCTACTTCCACTTGGGCATGTCACCCAAAAGCTTACTTCCCGATTTGCAAAGCTCTATGTGGGTGGTGTGCTTTATATACTGCCATGGGGGCCATGGTGGGATACATGTAATATATTGGTGTAATAATATCATAGCTTTGCTCAAGGTATTTTTAGAATATTTTTATTTGAAAAATTATGAGACTAGGTAGTACAGGAGGAGCAAAATAGTGGATCCTAAAATTAACATGGGTCACACAAAGGAAAACATCCAATGGAAATGATACATGGGGAGAACACCGCACTCACCATGATAAAGTGATGTCCCCATGGGAGAGGATGGAGCATATGGTTGGGCCATGATTCACTCATTTTATGGGCTGGGTCATGGTTCACATACTTCCACTTGGGTATTTCACCCAAAAGCCTGCTTCTCGATTCACAAAGCTCAATGTGGGTATTGTGCTTTATATACCACCATGGGGGGCATTGTGGGATACATATAGGATAATAGCTTGAGACTCACATCGTCACTTAAGGTATTTTTAGAATTTTTTTATTTAATAAATTATGAGACTAGGTAGTACGTGAGAGAATGGAGCAAATGGTTGGGCCATGATTTCCTCATTTGAGAGGTTGTGTAATGGTTCACCTACTTCCACTTGGGCATTTCATCCAAATGCTTGTTTCCTGATTTGTAAAGCTCTATGTGGGTGTTGTGATTTATATACCGCCATGAGATTCATCATGGGATACATATGGGATAATGGCTCAAGACTCTCACAACATTACTAAATGTAGTTTTAGAATTTTTTTATTTGAAAAATTATGATACTAGGTAGTACGAAATGAGTGAAATAATGGATTCTAGAATTAACATGGGGCCCATGAGAGAAAACAACCAATAAATACCACACATGGGAAGAACTTCACAATCACCACCATCGAGTGATGCTCCCACGAGAAAGTATGGAGCATATGGTTGGGCCATAATTCACTCATTTGAGGGGCTATCTCATGGTTCACCTACCTCCACTTGGGCATTTCTCTCAAAAGCCTGCTTTTGAATTTGTAAAGCTCTATGTGGATGTTATGCTTTATATACCACCATGAGGGCTATCGTAGGATACATATGGGATAATGGACTAGGTAGTATGAGAGCAGCAAAATAATGGACCCTAGAATTAACATGGGGTCCAGGAGGAAAAACAACCAATGAAAAGCACACATGGAGAGAACTCCACATTTACCACCATTGAGCAATGCACCCATGAGAGAGGATGGAGCATATGGTTGGGCCATGATTCGCTTGTTTGAGGGGTTGGGTCATGGTTCACCTTCATCAACTTGGGAATTCCACCAAAAATCATGCTTCCCAATTTGTAAATCTCTATGTGGGTGTTGTGCTTTACATACCACCATGAGGGCCATCATGGTATACATGTGGGATAATGGCTCAAGACTCTCACAATGTTGCTAAAGGTATTTTTAGAAATTTTTTATTTGAGAAATTATGAGACTAAGTAGTACAAAAGGAGAAAAATAATGGACCCTAGAATTAATATGGGGGCCATGAGAAAAAACAACCAACAGAAACCACACATGGGGAGAACTCCACACTCACCACCATCGAGCGATGATCCTATGGGAGAGGATGGAGCATATGGTTGGGCCATGATTTACTCGTTTGAGGAGTTAGGTCATGGTTCACCTACTTCCACTTGGGTATTTCACCCAAAATCCTGCTTCCTAATTTGCAAATCTCTATGTGGGTATTGTGCTTTATATACCACCATGAGGGCCATTATGGAATCATGTGGGATAATGGCTCAAGACTCTCGCATCATTGCTCAAGGTATTTTTAGATTTTTTTTTATTTGAGAAATTATGACTAGGCAGTATCAAAGAGGATGAAGCATATGGTTTGATTCACTCATTTGAGGGGTTGGGCCATGATTCACTCATTTGAGGGGTTGGGTCATGGTTCACCTACGTCCACTTGGTCATTTAACCCAAATGTCTGCTTTCTGATTTGCAAAGCTCTATGTGGGTATTGTGCATTATATACCACCATGAGGACCATAATGGGACAAATGTGGGATAATGGATCAAGACTTGCACAATGTTGCTAAAAGTATTTTTAGAATTTTTTTATTTGATAGATTATGAGACTAGGTAGTACAAAAGAAGCGAAATAATAGACCCTAGAATTAACATGGGGCCATAGAGAAAAAACAACCAACGGAAACCACACATGGGGAGAACTCCACACTCACCACCATCGAGTGATGCTCCCATGTGAGAGGATGGAGCATATGGTTGGGATATGATTCACTCATTTGAGGGGTTGGATCATGGTTCACCTACTTCCACTTGGGTATTTCACCCAAAATTCTACTTCCTTATTTGTAAAGTGCTATGTGGGTGTTGTGCTTTATATACCACCATGAGGACCATTATAGGATACATGTGGGATAATGGATCAAGACTCTCACATCCTTGCTCAAGGTATTTTTAGATTTTTTTTTATTTGAGAAATTATGACTAGGTAGTATCGAAGAGGATGGAGCATATGGTTGGGACATGATTCACTCATTTGAGGGGTTGGGTCATGGTTCACCTACTTCCACTTGGTCATTTAACCCAAATGCCTACTTTCTAATTTCCAAAGCTCTATATGGGTGTTGTGCATTATATACCACCATGAGGGCCATCATGGGACAAATATGGGATAATGGCTCAAGACTCTCATAATGTTGCTAAAATTATTTTTAGAATTTTTTATGTAATATATTATGAGACTAGGTAGTACAAAAGGAGAAAAATAATGGACCCTAGAATTAACATGGGGCCCATGAGAAAAAACAACCAACGGAAACCACACATGGGGAGAACTCCACACTCACCACCATCAAGCGATGCTCCCACGAGAGAGGATGGAGCATATGGTTGGGCCATGATTCGGTCGTTTGAGGGGTTGGGTCATGGTTCACCTACTTCCACTTGGATATTTCACAAAAAATCTTGCTTCTTGATTTGCAAAACTCTATGTGGGTGTTGTGCTTTATATAACATCATGAGGGCCATTATGGTATACATGTGGGATAATGACTCAAGACTCTCGCATTATTGCTCAAGGTATTTTTAGATTTTTCTTATTTGAAAATTTATGAGACAAGGTAGTACAAGAGGAGTGAAATAATGGACCCTAGAATTAACATGGGGTCCACAAGAAAAAACAACCAATGGAAACCACACATGGAGAGAACTTCATGCTCACTGCCATAAAGTGATGCTACCATGGGAGAGGATGGAGCATATGGTTGGGTCATGATTCACTCTATTGAGGGGTTGGATCATGGTTCATCTACTTCTACTTGGGCATATCACCCAAAAGCCTACTTCTCGATTTACAAATCTTTATGTGGGTGTTGTGCTTTATATACCACCATGAGGTCCATAATGGGATACATGTGGGATAATGTCTCAAAACTCTCATAGCATTGCTTAATGTACTTTTTGAATTTTTTATTTAAGAAATTATGAGACTAGGCAATATGGTAGGAGCGAAATAATGGACCCTAGAATTAACATGGGTCCCATGAGGGAAAACAACCAAGGAAACCACACATGGGTAGAACTCTGCACTCACCACCATTGAGTGATGCTCCAATGGGAGAGGATGGAGCATATTATTGGGCCATGATTCACTTGATTGAGGTGTTGGGCCATGGTTCACCTACTTCCACTTGGGCATTTCTTCCAAAATCCTATTTTCCAATTTTTAAAGCTCTATGTGGGTGCTATGCTTTATATACCACCATGAGGGCCATCATGGGATACATGTGGGATAAGGACTCAAGAATCTCATAGGGTTGCTCAACGTATTTTTAGAATTTTTTTATTTGAGAAATTATGAGACTAGGTGGTATGGAAGGAGTGAAATAATGGATCCAATAATTAATGTGGGGCCTAGGAGAGAAACATCCAATGTAAACCACACATGGGTAGAACTCCGCACTCACCACCATCAAGTTATTCTCCCACGGTAGAGGATGGAGCATATGGTTGGGCCATGATTCACTCATTTGAGGGTTGGGTCATGGTTCACCTACTTCAACTTGGGCATTTAACCCCAAAAACCTACTTCTCAATTTGCAAAGCTCTATGTGGGTGTTGTGCTTTATATACCACCATAAGGGCCATCATGGGATACATGTGGGATAATGGATCAAGACTCTCATAGTGTTGCTCAAGGTATTTTTATAAATTTTTATTTGAGAAATTGTGAGACTAGGTAGTACAGAAGGAGTGAAATAATGGACCCTAGATTTAAAATGGGTCCCATGAGAGAAGACAGTCAATAAAAACCACACATGGGAAGAACCATCGAGTGATGCTCCCACGAGAGAGGATGGAGCATATGGTTGGGCCATAATTCACTCATTTGAGGGGCTAGCTCATGGTTCACCTACTTCCACTTGGGCATTTCTCCCAAAAGCCTACTTCTCTATTTGTAAAGCTATATGTGGATGTTATGCTTTATATACCACCATAAGGGCTATCATAAGATACATATGGGATAATGGACTAGGTAGTATGAGAGCAGCAAAATAATGGACCCTAGAATTAACATGGGGTCCAAGAGGAAAAACAACCAATGAAAAGCACACATGGAGATAACTCCACATTCACCACCATTGAGCGATGCACCCATGAGAGAGGATAGAGCATATGGTTGGGCCATGATTCACTCGTTTGAGGGGTTGGGTCATGGTTCACCTTCATCAACTTGGGAATTCCACCAAAAATCATGCTTCCCAATTTGTAAAGCTCTATGTAGGTGTTGTGCTTTAGATACCACCACGAGGGCCATCATGGTATACATGTGGGATAATGGCTCAAGACTCTCACAATGTTGCTAAAGGTATTTTAATAAATTTTTTATTTGAGAAATTATGAGACTAAGTAGTACAAAAGGAGCAAAATAATGGACCCTAGAATTAATATGGGGGCCATGAGAAAAAAAACCAACAAAAATCACACATGGGGAGAACTCCACACTCACCACCATCAAGCGATGATCTGATGGGAGAGGATGGAGCATATGGTTAGGCCATGATTTACTCGTTTGAGGGGTTAAGTCATGGTTCACCTACTTCCACTTAGGTATTTCACCCAAAAGCCTGCTTCCCGATTTGCAAATCTCTATGTGGGTATTGTGCTTTATATACCACCATGAGGGCCATTATGGAATACATGTGGGATAATGGCTCAAGACTCTCGCATCGTTGCTCAAGGTATTTTTAGATTTTTTTTTATTTGAGAAATTATGACTAGGCAGTATCGAAGAGGATCGAGCATATGGTTGGGCCATGATTCACTCATTTGAGGGGTTGGATCATGGTTCACCTACGTCCACTTGGTCATTTAACCCAAATGCCTACTTTCTAATTTGCAAATCTCTATATGGGTGTTGTGCATTATATACCACCATGAGGGCCATCATGGGACAAATATGGGATAATGGCTCAAGACTCTCATAATGTTGCTAAAAGTATTTTTAGAATTTTTTATCTAATATATTATGAGACTAGGTAGTACAAAAGGAGCAAAATAATGGACCCTAGAATTAACATGGGGCCCATGAGAAAAATCAACCAACAAAAACCATACATGGGGAGAACTCCACACTCACCACCATCAAGTGATGCTCCCACGAGAGAGGATGGAGCATATGGTTGGGCCATGATTCGCTCGTTTGAGGGGTTGGGTCATGGTTCACCTACTTCCACTTGGGTATTTCACAAAAAAACCTGCTTCCTGATTTGCAAAACTCTATGTGGGTGTTGTGCTTTATATACCATCATGAGGGCCATTATGGGATACATGTGGGATAATGGCTCAAGATTCTCGCATTATTGCTCAAGGTATTTTTAGATTTTTCTTATTTGAAAAATTATGAAACTATGTAGTACGAGAGGAGTGAAATAATGGACCCTAGAATTAACATGGGGTCCACAAGAAAAAACAACCAATGGAAACCACACATGGAGAGAAATTCATGCTCACCACCATAAAATGATGCTACCATGGGAGAGGATGGAGCATATGGTTGGGTCATGATTCACTCTATTGAGGGGTTGGATCATGGTTCACCTACTTCCACTTGGGCATATCACCCAAAAGCCTACTTCTCGATTTACAAAGCTTTATGTGGGTGTTGTGATTTATATACCACCATGAGGTCCATAATGGGATACATGTCTCAAGACTCTCATAGCATTGCTCAATGTATTTTTTGAATTTTTTATTTAAGAAATTATGAGACTAGGTAGTATGGGAGGAGCGAAATAATGGACCCTAGAATTAACATGGGGCCCATGAGGGAAAACAACCAAGGAAACCACACATGGGGAGAACTCTGCACTCACCACCATCGATTTATGCTCTAATGGGAGAGGATGGAGCATATGATTAGGCCATGATTCACTCGATTGAGGTGCTGGGTCATGGTTCACCTACTTCCACTTGGGAATTTCTTCCAAAATCCTACTTCCCAATTTGCAAAGCTCTATGTGGGTGCTATGCTTTATATACCACCATGAGGGCCATCATGAGATACATGTGGGATAATGACTCAAGAATCTCACAGGGTTGCTCAAAGTATTTTTAGAAGTTTTTTATTTGAGAAAATATGAGACTAGGTAGTATGGAAGGAGTGAAATAATGGATCCAATAATTAATGTGGGGCCTAGGAGAGAAAACATCCAATGTAAACCACATATGGGTAGAAATATACACTCACCACCATCAAGTGATTCTACCACGATAGAGGATGGAGCATATGGTTGGGCCATGATTCAATCATTTGAGGGTTGGGTCATGGTTCACCTACTTCAACTTGGGCATTTAACCCCAAAATCCTACTTCTCAATTTGCAAAGCTCTATGTGGGTGTTGTGCTTTATATACCACCATAAGGGCCATCATGGGATACATGTGGGATAATGGCTCAAGAATCTCGTAGTGTTGCTCAAGGCATTTTTAGAATTTTTTATTTGAGCAATTATGAGACTAGGCAGTACGAAAGGAGTGAAATAATGGACCCTAGAATTAACATGGGGCCCATGAGGGAAAACAACCAATGGTAACTACACATGGGGATAAATCCGCACTCATCAAGTTTGAGTGATGCTTCCATGGGAGAGGATGGAGCATATGGTTGGGCCATGATTCACTCATTTGAGGGGTGGGTCATGGTTCACCTACTTCAACTTGGGCATTTCACCAAAAATCTTGCTTCTCAATTTGTAAATATCTATGCGAGTGTTGTGCTTTATATACCACCATGAGGGCCATCATGGGATACATGTGGGATAATGGCTCAAGAATCATAGTATTTTTAAGAATTTTTTATTTAAGAAATTATAAGACTAGGCAATATGGGAGGAGCAAAATAATGGACCCTATAATTAACATGGGGTCCACAAAAGAAAATGACCAATGAGAACCAGACATGGTGATAACTCCACACTCACCAACATCGAGCGATGATCCTATGGGAGAGGATGGAGCATATGGTTGCTCCATGATTCACTCTTTTGAGAGGCTTGGTCATGGTTCACCTACTTCCACTTGGGCATTTCACCTAAAATCCTACTTATCAATTTGCAAAGCTCTATGTGGGTGTTGTGCTTTATATACCACCATGAGGGCCATAATGGGATACTTGTGGGATAATGGATCAAGACTCTCATAGTTGTATTCAAGGTATTTTTAGAATTTTTTAATTTGAGAACTTATGAGACTAGATAGTACAGGAGGAGCAAAATAATGGACCCTAGAATTAACATGAAGCCCATGAGAGAAAATAACCAATGGAAACCACACATGGGGAGAAATCCACACTCACCACCTGTAGAAACTAAAATATGGTTAACCCAATTATGCATCCATAAACAATAATCAAATTGGCATCATATGGCCCCTTGGGCAGCCCTTAAAAGGCTCACAATGGTTCTAGCTACTCCAAAAAAGGTTTTGGAGGCTTCTGTCCCAATTTTGGCATGTTTTGGCCAAAAATTCACCACCATCCCACCATGGGATAGTGGCATATTCCCATCATCCCACACTTGGATGTTGGTGAGCCATCATCCTAGGGTGGGATGGTGAGCAAGTTTGACCAAGAAAAAGTCAAATCTGGGACAAATGGCACCCATAAACTGCCATTTACCCCACCAATTGAAGCATACGGGTCAAAGTGCACTGAATCCTTATGGAATGCTTCATAATGGAGGCCAAAAATGGATATTCTCTTCCACATCCAGTGCATGCCTCCCTTTTGACAAATGGCACCTCCTGCCATGCATGTCCTTGCATGCCTTTTTGCACATAAGACCCTTTGGGCTATACAATGGATACAATGTCCACATAAGACATACACATAATATATAAAGGAGTTCTAGGATGTGCAATGGAGTGCTGTTGAGATTTCCCCTCACTTTATTGTGCTCTCTTTCCCTCAAAATATCTTCTTAACGAGGGAGGTTATCGGGTGACTTCAAGAGGGTCTTTTGGGCATAAATTTACCATATGAGTGAATTTCTTCACAAAATTTGATGAAATAACCCTTTATAGTGTTTAGGACCATTCCCCAGTGGGATTGGTAGCAAAAGGTGTGCAGAATTGGTGGGTATCCCCCAGGGTTCCCTCCAATTAGTTGCAGTTACCACCGTCCTCCCCTGGGACAAGGAGAAATATGTGCACAATTTCTTTACTATTTTTTTTAGGCTTATTCTAGACTATCATAGGATTCTACAGTTCAAATTTCATGCCATTTGGAGTTATATTGGCCGAGATATCATATTTTGAAGTTTTTATAGGTTCGTAGGGCCCATACGGGCACCCCAGGTGTATGCAGATGGATATGTGCCTCATTTTGAAAATATAACCATATGGGTAGTCTTAAAATTTTTATTTATGTATTCTTTCCAAGTTTCATGTGTTTTGGACATGTTTAGGGGCAAAAATTGCTTGTCTTGGTATTTGTAGGTTGTAGACAGACGACACAAAATTGAGGGGCCTATAGATGCAATTTCAGATATGTTTTTGGTCATATCCCTTAAAAACCCCATTTTTAACATCTCCATGAAGTTTCAAATCATTATAAGTTTATTTGGTATATTTTTAATATGTATGCCCTTTTGTGCCTGTGGGGATTACATGTTTTCCTTCACACACACTTGCTATTTGACCCTTTTTGCTTCCTTGTATGTAGGTGTGGGTTCCTATAAGTAATTGGGAAGGAATATCAGACATAAAATATCAGAGACACCATCAGTGGTGGCATCGGCCCACCGACTTCGATTGTGGGTACAAGGAAAGACATTGGATGTGCACCTAGATCTCTTGAAGGATTTGATCCTTGGGCACCCAAAATTTGTAACAATTGTATCACCTTTGAACCCTCAAGTGGAATGCTATGTAACGTTGGATTTGATCCACCAAATTAATAATAAGGATACTTGTTTCATTTCATATCTTGTTGTTTGGTTTTTGCTTTCATTTCGCATGCATGCTTCCGTTTGATGCTCATATGCTATAGGGGATAGATACAGATATTTTTGCTCATCATTAGATGCACCATTTTTCCCTACACCACCACCATCGAGTAATGCACCCATGGTATAGGATGGAGCATATGGTTGGGCCATGATTCGCTCGTTTGAGAGGCTGGATCATGGTTCACCTACTTCCACTTGGGCATTTCACACAAAAACTTGCTTCCCAATTTGCAAATCTCTATGTGGGTGTTATGTTTTATATACCACCATGATGACCATCATGATATAGATATGTTGGCAATTTTGGGTACCTTGGGTCCATTGCCTTTGCTCAAGTGTAGAAGTTGTCATTGATGTTAAGAAGCTCTTGAAGGAATTTGATTTAATGTCAGATTATTCAGAGCATGGATAGTGAGTTTCCAGGAAGATCATAGTAGCCCTTTTGCAAAATATCAAAGAAAAAGACAAGTAAGAAAAGGTATGCAGCAGGAAATAAAAATTGTCGCAATTTTGCGACATGTTTGAGGAGAGAGAAAGAGCTGGCAAAACTGTCGCGATTTCATGACATGTTGGCAGAGAAGAAGAGCAAGGTGGAAAGTGTCACGATTTCGTGACATGTCGCATTTTCATGACTCAGAAAGTGTAGGAAGGCAGAGAAGAAAAAGTTTCACGATTTCGTGACATATTGCAAGGAAGATTGTACGGACAGAAAAGTGTCATGATTTCGCGACATGGTGTAGGAGAGGGAGTCCGAAAGAAAAAGTGTCGCAATTTCGTGACATGTTGCAGGAGAGAGAGTCCGAAAGGAAAAGTGTCACGATTTCACAACATAATGCAGAAGAGAGAGTCTAAAAGAAAAAGTGTCACAATTTTGTGACATAATGCTGAAAAGAGAGTCCGTAGTGTGAATTTTCATGATTTCACGACAAGTTCAAAGAGAGAGAAAGTAGCAAGACAAAGTGTCACGATTTTGTGACATGCTACAGATGTTGAAGTGAGAACTATCACAATTTCGCGACATGCTACAGAACTCAAAGTAAGAACTATCATGATTTTGTGACATGTAGCAAAGGGAAGAGTCGAAAGCTGAAAGCATCGCAATTTCGTGACAGGTTGAGATGGCAGCATTCAGTTGGAGAAAGTGTCACGATTTTGTGACAGAAATAGGAAGCAAGTCTTCAACAGAAGAAGCATCGTGATTTCATGAAAAATTCAAGAATGAAGAGCTCGAAGGTGAAAGTGTCATGATTTTGTGACATATTCCAGTTTTGTGGGTGTAAGGCAGAGAAAAGCATAAGGCAGCGAAAGTGTCGCGATTTCACGACATGTTTTGTTTTCACTAGTGCAAGCCGAGAAAATGTTGAGAAAGCGAGAAGGGTCACAATTTCATGATAGAATTTAAGATGACATTAGCAGAGGCAGAAGTATCATGATTTCATGACAAAAGTAGAGAAGAAGGCCATGAAGATAGAAGGGTCATGATTTCACGATAGAATTGAAGATGACGTCAATAGAGGCAGAAGTGTCATGATTTCGTGACAAAAGTAGAGAAGAAGGCCATGAAGACAGAAGGGTCACGATTTCACAACAGGAGTGAAGATGACATCAGTAGAAGCAGAAAGTGTCACGATATCATGAAAAAAGCCATAATATAGTGTTCGGTTGAAAAGGTGTCACGATATTATGACATGTTGTAGTTTCATGGCAGAAGCTATAGAGGAGTTGTAGAGGTAGTGAAGCCGACAAAGTTAAATTTGGGCCGACGAAGTTTAGGGTTTGTAGTCGACGTAGTTTAGGGTGTGTAGCCAACTAAGATCAAGGTTTTAATCTTGATAGTGTTAGTATAAAAGGAGGGCTGCTTGGAGAGTTAAGCGTTGATTGGAGTGTGTGTTTGAAGTGCGACTTTCATAGATAGAGTGCGAGGGAGAAGTTTGATCGCCGAGTACAGGGTGCATTTATTTTGAATCGTATAAGTGAGAGAGATTGCAAGGAATTAGAGTGCATGAAGACAGTGCTACTATGTTTTGCACATAGAAAGTAGAAGGCATAGTAAGCGTAACAGATAAATACAAAAGAGGACATTTGTGCTAGATCGAAGGACTGTGTTTAGTGCAAATTCAAGGACCAGCTTTTAAGGTGATAGAGTTGAGGACAGAGGTCTCCAGCCAGAGCAGGGAAGACAGGTGTCTTCTGTGGAATACATGTGGGATAATGAATCAAGAATCTCATAGGGTTGCTCAAAGTATTTTTAGAATTTTTTTATTTGGGAAATTATGAGACTAGGTGGTATGGAAGGAGTGAAATAATGGATCCAATAATTAACGTGGGGCCTAGGAGAGAAACATCCAATATAAACCACACATGGGTAAAACTCCGAACTCACCACCATCAAGTGATTCTCCCATGGTAGAGGATGGAGCATATGGTTGGGCCATGATTCACTCATTTGAGGGTTGGGTCATGGTTCACCTACTTCAACTTGGGCATTTAACCCCAAAAACCTACTTCTCAATTTGCAAAGCTTTATGTGGGTGTTGTGCTTTATATACCACCATAAGGGCCATCATGGGATACATGTGGGATAATGGATCAAGACTCTTGTAGTGTTGCTCAAGGTATTTTTATAATTTTTTATTTGAGAAATTGTGAGACTAGGTAGTACGAAGGAGTGAAATAATGGACCCTAGAATTAAAATGGGTCCCATGAGAGAAAACAACCAATAAAAACCACACATGGGAAGAACCATCGAGTGATGCTCCCAAGAGAGAGGATGAAGCATATGGTTGGGCCATAATTCACTCATTTGAGGGGCTAGCTCATGGTTCACCTACTTCCACTTGGGCATTTCTCCCAAAATCCTGCTTCTCTATTTGTAAAGCTCTATGTGGATGTTATGCTTTATATACCACCATGAGGGATATCATAGGATACATATGGGATAATGGACTAGGTAGTATGAGAGCAGAAAAATAATGGACCCTAGAATTAACATGGGTTCCAAGAGGAAAAACAACCAATGAAAAGCACACATGGAGAGAACTCCACATTCACCACCATTGAGCGATGCACACATGAGAGAGGATGGAGCATATGGTTGGGCCATGATTCGCTCGTTTGAGGGGTTGGGTCATGGTTCACCTTCATCAACTTGGGAATTCCACCAAAAATCATGCTTCCCAATTTGTAAAGCTCTATGTGGGTGTTGTGCTTTATATACCACCACGAGGGCCATCATGGTATACATGTGGGATAATGGCTCAAGACTCTCACAATGTTGCTAAAGGTATTTTAAGAAATTTTTTATTTGAGAAATTATGAGACTAAGTAGTACAAAAGGAGCAAAATAATGGACCCTAGAATTAATATGGGGCCCATGAGAAAAAAAACCAACAAAAATCACACATGGGGAGAACTCCACACTCACCACCATCAAGCGATGATCCGACGGGAGAGGATGGAGCATATGGTTAGGCCATGATTTACTCATTTGAGGGGTTAGGTCATGGTTCACCTACTTCCACTTGGGTATTTCACCCAAAAGCCTACTTCCTGATTTGCAAATCTCTATGTGGGTATTGTGCTTTATATACCACCATGAGGGCCATTATGGAATACATGTGGGATAATGGCTCAAGAATCTTGCATCGTTGCTCAAGGTACTTTTAGATTTTTTTTTATTTGAGAAATTATGACTAGGTAGTATCAAAGAGGATGGAGCATATGGTTGGGCCATTATTCACTCATTTGAGGGGTTGGGTCATGGTTCACCTACGTCCACTTGGTCATTTAACCCAAATGTCTGCATTCTGATTTGCAAAGCTCTATGTGGGTATTGTGCATTATATACCACCATGAGGGCCATCATGGGACAAATGTGGGATAATGGCTCAAGAATTTCACAATGTTGCTAAAAGTATTTTTAGAATTTTTGTATTTGATATATTATGAGACTACGTAGTACAAAAGAAGCAAAATAATAGACCCTAGAATTAACATGGGGCCATTGAGAAAAAACAACCAATAGAAACCACACATGGGGAGAACTCCACACTCACCACCATCGAGTGATGCTCCCATGTGAGAGGATGGAGCATATGGTTGGGACATGATTCACTCATTTGAGGGGTTGGATCATGGTTCACCTACTTCCACTTGGGTATTTCACCCAAATTCTACTTCCTTATTTGTAAAGCTCTATGTGGGTGTTGTGCTTTATATACCACCATGAGGGCCATTATAGGATACACGTGGGATAATGGCTCAAGAATCTCACATCCTTGCTCAAGGTATTTTTAGATTTTTTTTTATTTGAGAAATTATGACTAGGTAGTATCGAAGAGGATGGAGCATATGGTTGGGACATGATTCACTCATTTGAGGGGTTGGGTCATGGTTCACCTACTTCCACTTGGTCATTTAACCCAAATGCCTACTTTCTAATTTGCAAAGCTCTATATGGGTGTTGTGCATTATATACCACCATGAGGGCCATCATGGGACAAATATGGGATAATGGCTCAAGACTCTCATAATGTTGCTAAAAGTATTTTTAGAATTTTTTATCTAATATATTATGAGACTAGGTAGTACAAAAGGAGCAAAATAATGGACCCTAGAATTAACATGGGGCCCATGAGAAAAAACAACCAACATAAACCACACATGGGGAGAACTCCACATTCACCACCATCAAGCGATGCTCCCACAAGAGAGGATGGAGCATATGGTTGGGCCATGATTCGCTCGTTTGAGGGGTTGGGTCATGGTTCACCTACTTCCACTTGGGTATTTCACAAAAAAACCTGCTTCCAGATTTGCAAAACTCTATGTGGGTGTTGTGCTTTATATACCATCATGAGGGCCATTATGGGATACATGTGGGATAATGGCTCAAGACTCTCGCATTATTGCTCAAGGTATTTTTAGATTTTTCTTATTTGAAAATTTATGAGACTATGTAGTACAGGAGGAGTGAAATAATGGACCCTAGAATGAACATAGGGTCCACAAGAAAAAACAACCAATGGAAACCACACATGGAGAGAACTTCATGCTCACCACCATAAAATGATGCTACCATGGGAGAGGATGGAGCATATGGTTGGGTCATGATTCACTCTATTGAGGGGTTGGATCATGGTTCACCTACTTCCACTTGGGCATATCACCCAAAATCCTACTTCTTGATTTACAAAGCTTTATGTGGGTGTTGTGATTTATATACCACCATGAGGTCCATAATGGGATACATGTGGGGTAATGTCTCAAGACTCTCATAGCATTGCTCAATGTATTTTTTGAATGTTTTATTTAAGAAATTATAAGACTAGGTAGTATGGGAGGAGCAAAATAATGGACCCTACAATTAACATGGGGCCCATGAGGGAAAACAACCAAGGAAACCACACATGGGGAGAACTCTGCACTCACCACCATTGAGTTATGCTCCAATGGGAGAGGATGGAGCATATGATTAGGCCATGATTCACTCGATTGAGGTGCTGGGTCATGGTTCACTTACTTCCACTTGGGAATTTCTTCCAAAATCCTACTTCCCAATTTGCAAAGCTCTATGTGGGTGCTATGCTTTATATACCACCATGAGGGCCATCATGAGATACATGTGGGATAATGACTCAAGAATCTCACAAGGTTGCTCAAAGTATTTTTAGAAGTTTTTTATTTGAGAAATTATGAGAATAGGTAGTATGGAAGGAGTGAAATAATGGATCCAATAATTAATGTGGGGCCTAGGAGAGAAAACATCCAATGTAAACCACACATGGGTAGAAATCTGCACTCACTACCATCAAGTGATTCTACCATGGTAGAGGATGGAGCATATGGTTGGGCCATGATTCACTCATTTGAGGGTTGGGTCATGGTTCACCTACTTCAACTTGGGCATTTAACCCCAAAATCCTACTTCTCAATTTGCAAAGCTCTATGTGGGTGTTGTGCTTTATATACCACCATAAGGGCCATCATGGGATACATGTGGGATAATGGCTCAAGAATCTCGTAGTGTTGCTCAAGGCATTTTTAGAATTTTTTATTTGAGCAATTATGAGACTAGGCAGTACGAAAAGAGTGAAATAATGGGCCCTAGAATTAACATGGGGCCCATGAGGGAAAACAACCAATGGTAACTACACATGGGGAGAAATCCGCACTCATCAAGTTTGAGTGATGCTCCCATGGGAGAGGATGGAGCATATGGTTGGGCCATGATTCACTCATTTTAGGGGTGGGTCATGGTTCACCTACTTCAACTTGGGCATTTCACCAAAAAGCTTGCTTCTCAATTTGTAAATATATATGCGAGTGTTGTGCTTTATATACCACCATGAGGGCCATCATGGGATACATGTGGGATAATGGCTCAAGAATCATAGCATTGCTCAATATATTTTAAGAATTTATTATTTAAGAAATTATAAGACTAGGCAATATGGAAGGAGCAAAATAATGGAACCTATAATTAACATGGGGTCCACAAGAGAAAATGACCGATGAGAACCAGACATGGTGATAACTCCGCACTCACCACCATCGAGCGATGATCCTATGGGAGAGGATGGAGCATATGGTTGCTCCATGATTCACTCTTTTGAGAGGCTTGGTCATGGTTCACCTACTTCCACTTGGGCATTTCACCCAAAAGCCTACTTATCAATTTGCAAAGCTCTATGTGGGTGTTGGGCTTTATATACCACCATGAGGGCCATAATGGAATACTTGTGGGATAATGGATCAAGACTCTCATAGTTTTATTCAAGGTATTTTTAGAATTTTTTAATTTGAGAACTTATGAGACTAGACAGTACGAGAGGAGCAAAATAATGGACCCTAGAATTAACATGAAGCCCATGAGAGAAAATAACCAATGGAAACCACACATGGGGAGAAATCCGCACTCACCACCTGTAGACACTAAAATATGGTTAACCCAATTATGCATCCACAAACAGTAATCAAATTGGCATCATATGGCCCCTTGGGCAGCCCTTAAAAGGCTCACAATGGTTCTAGCTACTCTGAAAGAGGTTTTGGAGGCTTCTGTACCAATTTTGGGATGTTTTGGCCAAAAATTCACCACCATCCCACCATGGGATAGTGGAAAATTCGCACCGTCCCACACTAGGATGTTGATGAGCCATCATCCCAGGGTGGGATGGTGAGCAAGTTTGACCAAGAAAAAGTCAAATCTGGGACAAATGGCACCCATAAACTGCCATTTACCCCACCAATTGAAGCATACGGGTCAAAGTGCACTACGTCCATATGGCATGCTTCATAATGGAGGCCAAAAATAGATTATTCTCTTTCGCATCCAGTGCATGCCTCCCTTTTGACAAATGGCGCCTCCTGCCATGCATGTCCTTGCATACCTTTTTGCACATAAGCCACTTTGGGCTATACAATGGATACAATGTCCACATAATACATACACATAATATATAAAGGAGTTCTAGGATGTGCAATGGAGTGCTGTCGAGATTTCCCCTCACTTTATTATGCTCTCTTTCCCTCGAAATCTCTTCTTAGCGAGGGAGGTTACCGGGTGACTTCAAAAGGGTATTTTGGGCATAAATTTACCATATGAGTGAATTTCTTCACCAAATTTGATGAAATAACCCTTTATAGTGTTTAGAACCATTCCCCAGTGGGATTGGTAGCAAAAGGTGTGCAGAATTTGTGGGTATCCCCCCAGGGTTCCCTCCAATTAGTTGCAGTTACCACCGTCCTCCCCTGGGATGAGGAGAAATATGTGCACAATTTCTTTACTATTTTTTTTAGGCTTATTCTAGACTATCATAGGATTCTACAGTTCAAATTTCATGCCATTTGGAGTTATATTGGCCGAGATATCATATTTTGAAGTTTTTATAGGTTTGTAGGGCCCATACGGGCACCCCAGGTGTATGCAGATGGATATGCACCTCATTTTGAAAAAATAACCATATGGGTAGTCTTAAATTTTTTATTTATGTATTCTTTCCAATTTTCATGTGTTTTGGACATGTTTAGGGGAAAAAATTGCTTGTCTTGGTCTTTGTAGGTTGTAGACAGACGACACAAAATTGAGGGGCCTATAGATGCAATTTCAGATATTTTTTTGGTCATATCTCTTAAAAACCTCATTTTTAACATCTCCATGAAGTTTCAAATCATTCTAAGTTGATTTGGTATATTTTTAATATATATGCCCTTTTGTGCCTGTGGGGATTACATGTTTTCCTTCACACACACTTGCTATTTGACCCTTGTTGCTTCCTTGTATGTAGGTGCAGGTTCCTCGAAGGAATTGGGAAGGAATATCAGACATAAAATATCAGAGACACCATCAGTGGTGGCATTGGCCCACCCACTTCGATTGTGGGTACAAGGAAAGACATTGGATGTGCACCTAGATTTCTTGAAGGATTTGATCCTTGGGCACCCAAAATTTGTAACAATTGTATCACCTTTGAAACCTCAATGGGAATTCTATGTAACCTTGGATCTGATCCACCAAATTAATAATAAGGATACTTGTTTCATTTCATATCTTGTTGTTTGGTTTTTGCTTCCATTTCACATGCATGCTTTCGTTTGATGCTCATATGCTATAGGGGATAGATACAGATATTTTTTCTCATCATTAGATGCATCATTTTTCCCTACACCACCACCATCGAGTAATGCTCCCATGGGATAGGATGGAGCATATGGTTGGGCCATGATTCGCTCGTTTGAGAGGCTGGATCATGGTTCACCTACTTCCACTTGGGCATTTCACACAAAAACTTGCTTCCCAATTTGCAAATCTCTATGTGGGTGTTATGTTTTATATACCACCATGATGACCATCATGATATAGATATGTTGGCAATTTTGGGTACCTTGGGTCCATTGCCTTTGCTCAAGTGTAGAAGTTGTCATTGATGTCAAGAAGCTCTTGAAGGAATTTGATTTAATGTCAGATTATTCAGAGCATGGACAGTGAGTTTCCAGGAAGATCATAGTAGCCCTTTTGCAAAAGATCAAAGAAAAAGACAAGTAAGAAAAGGTATGCAGCAGGCAAGAAAAATTGTCGCGATTTCGCGACATGTTTGAGGAGAGAGAAAGAGCTGGCAAAACTGTCACGATTTCGCGACATGTTGGCAGAGAAGAAGAGCAAGGTGGAAAGTGTCACGATTTCACGACATGTCGCATTTTCGCGACTCGAAAAGTGTAGGAAGGCAGAGAAGAAAAAGTGTCACGATTTCGCGACATATTGCAAAGAAGATTGTACGGACGGAAAAGTGTCACGATTTCGCGACATGTTAGAATCAGAAGGAAAAAGGAAGAAGTGACATAATGCAGAAGAGAGAGTCCAAAAGAAAAAGTGTCATGATTTCATGACATAATGCTGAAAAGAGAGTCCATAGTGTGAATTGTCATGATTTCATGACAAGTTCGAAGAGAGAGAAAGTAGCAAGACAAAGTGTCATGATTTCGCGACATGCTACAAAAGTCGAAGTGAGAACTGTCACGATTTCGTGACATGCTATAGAACTCGAAGTAAGAACTGTCATGATTTCATGACATGTAGCAAAGGGAAGAGTCGAAAGCTGAAAGCGTCATGATTTCGTGACAGGTTGAGATGGCAGCATTCAGTTGGAGAAAGTGTCACGATTTCACGACAGAAATAGGAAGCAAGTCTTCAATAGAAGAAGCGTCACGATTTCATGACGAATTCAAGAAGGAAGAGCTCGAAGGTGAAAGTGTCATGATTTTGTGACATGTTCTAGTTTTGCGGGCGTAAGGCAGAGAAAAGCATAAGGCAGTGAAAGTGTCACGATTTCGTGACATGTTCCATTTTTGCTAGTGCAAGCCGAGAAAAGGTTGAGAAAGCGAGAAGGGTCACGATTTCATGATAGAATTGAAGATGACGTCAGAAGAGGCAGAAGTGTCATGATTTCATGACAAAAGTAGAGAAGAAGGCCATGAAGATAGAAGGGTCACGATTTCATGACAGAATTGAAGATGACGTCAGCAGAGGCAGAAGTGTCACGATTTCATGACAAAAGTAGAGAAGAAGGCCATGAAGACAGAAGGGTCATGATTTCATGACAGGAGTGAAGATGACGTCAGCAGAAGCAGAAAGTGTCGTGATATCATGACAAAAGCCATAAGATAGTGTTCGGTTGCAAAGGTGTCATGATATCGTGACATGTTGTAGTTTCACGGTAGAAGCTACAGAGGAGTTGCAGAGGCAGTGAAGCCGACAAAGTTAAATTTGGGCTGACGAAGTTTAGGGTTTGTAGCCGACGTAGTTTAGGGTGTGCAGTCGACTAAGATCAAGGTTTTAATCTTGATAGTGTTAGTATAAAAGGAGGGCTGCTTGGAGAGTTAAGCATTGATCGGAGTGTGTGTTCGAAGTGCGACTTTCATAGATAGAGTGCGGGGGAGAAGTTCGATCGCCGAGTACAGAGTGCATTTCTTTCGAATCGTCTAAGTGAGAGAGATCGCAAGGAATCAGAGTGCACGAAGATAGTGCTGCTGTGTTTTGCATAGAGAAAGTAGAGGGCGTAGTAAGCACAATAGGCAAAGACGAAAGAGGACATTTGTGCTAGACCGAAGGACTGTGTTTAGTGCAAATTCGAGGACCAGCTTTTGAGGTGATAGAGTTGAGGACAGAGGTCTCCAGCCAGAGCAGGGAAGACAGGTGTCTTCTATGGATAGAGTTCCATTTGCTAAGGGCAACGGAGGCGAGAGGTTTTCTAGAGGATCACCAGCTAGAACAGAGCTAGGGGATTGGTGTCTCCTTTGGGTTGGTGCCCATAAACTTTGTAATCGGGAAAGGTATTCCCAGAATTTGATTTGATAAAATTTAGTGAAAGATTTTATCCATGGAGTAGCCCACATTGGGTGAACCACGTAAATTGTTGTGTCTCTTTGTAGATGGTGTTTTGTGCATTGCTTTGATTACGGCTTTTGATATTGCTATCTTTACACTGCATAATATTGAATTGAAAGTTGAATTGAAGGAAAAAGTAAAAAGTGGTCTTATACTGTTCACCCCCCTCTCAGTATAAGCTTGTGTTCTTCAATTGGTATCAGAGCGGGTGCCTTCAAAAAGTTTAACAACTTGAAGGAAAAGCTAGCAAAGAACACAATGGATTATTCAAGTGGCAATGCAACACCTATTCTTGATGGATCAGATTTTGGTCTTTGGAGTGCAAGGATGAAGGTTCATCTAATGGCACTTGGGAATGAGGTTTGGGAAGTGATTGAAGATGGGTACACCATTCCTGAACATGGTCCTTATACTAAAGAAGACAGGCTCCTTCATCACAGCAACTCAAAAGCAATGAATGCAATCCTGAAAGGTTTACAGAAGGCAGATCTGACCAAGGTGATTCACTACAAGACAACTAGTGAAATGTGGAAACAGTTGCAGGTGGTTCACACAGGTGATGTAAATGTCCGAAAGGCTAAGTTGAGACACTTCAAAGGTATGTTTGAACAACTCAAGATGAATGATGATGAAAATATTAGTGACTACATGCTTCGTATGGATGAGGTTGTTAACTCCATGAAAGACTTAGGTCTTGAGCTTGCTGAAAATGATGTTTGTGATAAGATTTTAAGATCTCTTCCTAATAGATTTAGTGAAAATATTTTTGCTATTGAGGAAGCTAAAGATTTGGATAAGTTGAAAAAGGATGAGCTCCATAGTATACTTGCAGCATTTGAGTTGAGAACTCAAGTGAAGGTTGATGTCAAGAAAGAGGCAGCTTTCAAGGCTACCAAGAAATCCAAGGGTAAACAACTTCAAGAGAGTGATGAGTCTTCCAGTGATGAAGAGGCATATTACAGCAAGAAAGGCAAGTTCTCTAGAAAGCTCAAAAGCATGAAAAATATAAGATGTTTCAATTGTGGAAAGTTCGGTCATTATGCTATTGACTGTACTGTTCCCAAGAACGAAAGTGATGAAGATATACAGGATTCTAAAAGCAAGGATTCTGAAAAGCACAAGCATCACAGGAAAAACAAAGATGAGCGCAACAATCAAGGAAAGAGGTATTCTCACAAGCACAAGAAGAGTTTATACCTAGACAAAGCAAGTAAGTGTTCTAGTAGTGATAGTGAAAGTTCTTCAAGTGATACTGAAAATGAGATGTTGTTCATATCAAAAAAGAGGAAGAACCAAAACATAGATTCATTATCATGAAATGTCTTAGATGTGGAAATTTTGGTCACCTTGAGGATGATTGCACAAATGATGATTTGGTTTCTAGTATGTATGAGGATGCTTCAGAAAACTATAAGGAAGATGCATGTATGGTTTTTGAAAAAGGTAGCACCTCTAGTGATAGGAAATCTGAAAAAGGGTTTGATGATTCAGAAAGCAAACAAATAAAGGATCTAGAAAGTGAACTTACTAACGCTCTTAGTGTTTTGAAAAAGGAAAGAAAGAAGAATGCTAGACTCAAGGATAAGTTAGATGAATGTTGTATGGAGAGAGATGATCTTATAGAAAGTCTCGACGTCTCTATGGCTAAGACACAAGAACTCAAGGATGAGTTAGAGTCTAAGGTTCTTGAATACAGTGAGTTAGAACAAGAAAATGGCTTCTTTGAAAGAGGAAACTAAAGAGTACAAGGATAAGCTTTACAGGTTTCAAGATAGCTCCAAAAAGGTTAAGTCACTCATCAAAGGTCAAAGAAAGACAACGGATAAAACAGGCCTTGGTTTTGTCAAGGAACAAGCTGGAGAATCTAGTAAGAGACTCCAAAAGGAAGAGAGTTCTGATAAGGAAAGTATTTCAGATTATGAGTCCTTGGATGATAGATGCGTAGAAATAGAAAACGAAATTCAGAATGAAAAGAAGAAGTTTTCAGGACCCAAGAGGTCGGATAAAGGTAAATTTCACGGCAGATGTTTTGCGTGTTACAGGTTTGGTCACATGGCTGCACATTGCATGGCTCAAGTGAAGAAGGTGAACGACAATTTTAGAAGCGCTAGTTTCTTTCGAGGGTATTGCTACTCTTGTCAATAGTTCGGGCACAAGGCAGTCTATTGCAAGGTAAATAACAGGAACAGGTTTGATCATAACATGTTTAGGTAGAACTGGATTCAAAGAACAGGTATGCCTAAAAGAAATAACATTGTTACTTGTTATAAGTGCAACAATGAAGGTCACACAGCTAGACAGTGTAGAGCTGAACTTTCAAGGTACAAAAATAGGAACAGTGGTATAAACAGGTCCAAGGATCAAGGCATGATCAAAAATAGGGATGAGAACAAGAACAAGAACAGGAATGATAACAGGAAAAAGAACAGTGACAAGAACAGGAATACGGGCAAAGAATTCAAGAGAAGGCCCGACAAGGAAATTGTAGACGCTGATGATGATCAGTGCCTAATGGGAGTTTTACTCCCACCCCTATTTTAATCACCTCATCAGGAGGTGGGGGAGGGACTAAGCTAAGAGGCTCATTCTTAGTCCCGAGCCCCAAAGGTGACCCTTTGCCATTGATGACAAAGGGGGAGAGATATGAGTAAGGGGGAGAGCTTCAAGTGAAGAGAAGAGCTTCAAGTCAGGGGGAGCAAAACTTCAAAGGCAGATTCTCAGTTGTTAGCATAGTTGGTTTCAGTTTTGGCTCTTGAGATGAGTTTTCAGTGAAGGGTTGCCATCAATGACAAAGGGGGAGATTGTTGGCAATTTTGGGTACCTTGGGTCCATTGCCTTTGCTCAAGTGTAGAAGTTGTCATTGATGTCAAGAAGCTCTTGAAGGAATTTGATTTAATGTCAGATTATTCAGAGCATGGACAGTGAGTTTCCAGGAAGATCATAGTAGCCCATTTGCAAAAGATCAAAGAAAAAGACAAGTAAGAAAAGGTATGCAGCAGGCAAGAAAAACTGTCACGATTTCGCGACATGTTTGAGGAGAGAGAAAGAGCTGGCAAAACTGTCACGATTTCACGACATGTTGGAAGAGAGAGAAGAGCAAGGTGGAAAGTGTCACGATTTCGCGACATGTGTGCGATAGAAAGTGCAGAAGAGAGAAGAAAAAGTGTCACGATTTCACGACATATTGCAAAGAAGATTGTACGGATGGAAAAGTGTCGCGATTTCGAAGGGAGAGGGAGGAAAGAAAAAGTGTCACGATTTCGTGACATGTTGCAGAGAGAGAGTAAGGAAAAGTGTCACGATTTTGTGACATAATGCAGAAGAGAGAGTCCAAAAGAAAAAGTGTCATGATTTCATGACATAATGCTGAAAAGAGAGTCCGTAGTGTGAATTGTCACGATTTCGCGACAAGTTCGAAGAGAGAGAAAGTAGCAAGACAAAGTGTCACGATTTTGCGACATGCTACAGAAGTCGAAGTGAGAACTATCATGATTTCATGACATGCTGCAGAACTCAAAGTAAGAACTGTCATGATTTTGTGACATGCAGCAAAGGGAAGAGTCGAAAGCTGAAAGCGTCATGATTTCATGATAGGTTGAGATGGCAACATTCAGTTGGAGAAAGTGTCACGATTTCATGACAGAAATAGGAAGCAAGTCTTCAACAGAAGAAGCGTCATGATTTCACGATGAATTCAAGAAGGAAGAGCTCGAAGGCGAAAGTGTCACGATTTCGTGACATGTTCCAGTTTTGTAGGCGTAAGGCAGAGAAAAGCATAAGGCAATGAAAGTGTCACGATTTCATGACATGTTCCATTTTTGCTAGTGCAAGCCGAGAAAAGGTTGAGAAAGCGAGAAGGGTCATGATTTCATGATAGAATTGAAGATGACGTCAGCAGAGGTAGAAGTGTCATGATTTCATGACAAAAGTAGAGAAGAAGGCCATGAAGATAGAAGGGTCATGATTTCATGATAGAATTGAAGATGACGTCAGCAGAGGCAGAAGTGTCATGATTTCATGACAAAAGCAGAGAAGAAGGCCATGAAGATAGAAGGGTCACGATTTCGTGACAGGAGTGAAGATGACGTCAGCAGAAGCAGAAAGTGTCATGATATCACGACAAAAGCCATAAGATAGTGTTCGGTTGCAAAGGTGTCATGATATCGCGACATGTTGTAGTTTCACGACAGAAGCTACAGAGGAGTTGCAGAGGCAGTGAAGCCGACAAAGTTAAATTTGGGTCGACGAAGTTTAGGGTTTGCAGCCGACGTAGTTTAGGGTGTGCAGCCGACTAAGATCAAGGTTTTAATCTTGATAGTGTTAGTATAAAAGGAGGGCTGCTTGGAGAGTTAAGCATCGATTGGAGTGTGTGTTCGAAGTGCGACTTTCGCAGATAGAGTGCGGGGGAGAAGTTCGATCGCCGAGTACAGAGTGCATTTCTTTCGAATCGTCTAAGTGAGAGAGATCGCAAGGAATCAGAGTGCACGAAGACAGTGCTATTGTGTTTTGCACAGAGAAAGCAGAGGGCGTAGTAAGCGCAACAGGCAAAGACGAAAGAGGACATTTGTGCTAGACCGAAGGACTGTGTTTAGTGCAAATTCGAGGACCAACTTTTGAGGTGATAGAGTTGAGGACAGAG
Source organism: Wollemia nobilis (assembly GCA_028583015.1). Taxonomy (NCBI): domain Eukaryota; kingdom Viridiplantae; phylum Streptophyta; class Pinopsida; order Araucariales; family Araucariaceae; genus Wollemia; species Wollemia nobilis. The sequence continues at coordinate 16,350,458 of JAQPPZ010000136.1, read as the reverse complement.
GTCTCCAGCCAGAGCAGGGAAGACAGGTGTCTTCTATGGATAGAGTTCCATTTGCTAAGGGCAGTGGAGGCAGAGGTTTTCTAGAGGATCACCAGCCAGAACAGAGCTAGGGGATTGGTGTCTCCTTTGGGTTGGTGCCCATAAACTTTGTAATCGGGAAAGGTATTCCCAGAATTTGATTTGATAAAATTTAGTGAAATATTTTATCCGTGGAGTAGCCCACATTGGGTGAACCACGTAAATTGTTGTGTCTCTTTGTGGATGGTGTTTTGTGCATTGCTTTGATTACGGCTTTTGATATTGCTATCTTTACACTGCATAATATTGAATTGAAAGTTGAATTGAAGGAAAAAGTAGAAAGTGGTCCTATACTGTTCACCCCCCCCTCTCAGTATAAGCTTGTGTTCTTCAAGATATGGTATAATGGTGCAAGACTCTCGCATCGTTGCTCAAGGTATTTTTTATATTTTCTTTATTTGAGAAATTATGAGACTAGGTAGTACAGAAGGAGTGAAATAATGGACCCTAGAATTAACATGGGGCCTAGGAGGGAAAATAGCCAATAGAAACCACACATGTGTAGAATTCTGTACTCACCACCATTGAGCAATGCTCCCATGGGAGAGGATGGAGCATATGGTTGGGCCATGATTTTCTCATTTGAGGGGATCGATCATGGTTCACCTACTTCAACTTGGGCATTTCACCCAAAATCCTACTTCTTAATTTGCAAAGCTCTAAGTGGGTGTTGTGCTTTATATACCACCATGAGGGACATCATGGGATACATGTGGGATAATTCCTCAAGACTCGCAGTGTTTCTCAAGGTATTTTTAGAATTTTTTTATTTGAGAAAGTATGAGACTAGGTAGTTTGGGAGGAGCGAAATAATGGATCCTAAAATTAGCATGGGGTATATGAGGGAAAAAAACCAATTAAAACCACACATGGAGAGAACTCTGTGTTGACCATCATTGACCAATGTTACCATGCGAGAGGATAGAGCATATGTTTGGGCCATGATTCGCTTGATAGAGGGGTTGGATCATGGTTCACCTACTTCCAGTTGGGCATGTCACCCAAAAGCTTGCTTCTCGATTTACAAAGCTCTATGTGGGTGTTGTGATTTATATACCACCATGAGGGCTATTATGGGATACATGTGTGACAATGGCTCAAGACTCTCACAACATTTCTTAAGGTATTTTTAGAATTTTTTTATTTGACAAATTATGAGACTATGTAGTTTTGGAGGAATGAAATAATGGACCCTAAAATTAACATGGGGCCCATGAGGAAAAATAGACAATAGAAACCACACATGGATATAACTCTGTGATCACCACCATCAAGCAATGTTGCCATGGGAGGGGATGGAGCATATGGTTGGGCTATGATTCACTCATTTGAGAGGTTGGATCATTATTCACCTACTTCCACTTGAACATGTCACCCAAAAGCCTACTTTTCGATTTGCAAATCTCTATGTGGGTGTTGTGCTTTATATATCACCATGAGGGCCATCATGGGATACATGTGGGATAATTGCTTAAGACTCTTATAGTGTTATTCAAGGTTTTTTTTTTTTAAAACTATTTGATAAATTATGATACTAGGCAGTATGAGAGAAGAGAAATAATGGACCCAAGAATTAACATGAGGCCCACGAGGGAAAATTATCAACAAAAACCACACATGGGGATAAATATGCACTCACCACCATCGAGCGATGCTCCCACAAGAAAGGATGGAGCATATGGTTGGGAAATGACTTGCTCGTTTGAGGGACTAGATCATGTTTCACCTACTTCCACTTGGGCATTTCAACCAAAAACCTGCTACCTAATTTGCAAATTTCTATGTGGATCTTGTGCTTTATATATCACCATGAGGATCATCATGGGATACATGTGGGATAATGGCTCAAGACTCTCACATCGTTGCTCAAGGTATTTTTAGAATTTTTTTATATGAGAAATTATAAAAATAGGCAGTATGGGAGGAGCAAAATAAAGGATCCTAGAATTCACATGGGGTCCATGAGGGAAAACAACCAATGAAAACCACAAATGGGGAAAACTCTACACTCACCACCATTGAGCAATGCTCCAATGGGAGAGGATGGAGCATATGGTTGGGCCATGATTCACTCATTAGGGATCGGGTCATGGTTCACCTACTTCTACTTGGGCATTTCACCCAAAACTTGATTCCCGATTTGCAATGCTCTATGTGGATGTTGTGCTTTATATACCACCATGAGGGCGATCGTGGGATAATTTCTCAAGACTCTCATAGTATTGCTCAAGGTATTTATTAGAATTTTTTATTTGATAAATTATGATACTAGGTAGTTTAGGAGGAGCAAACTAATGGACCCTAGAATTAACATGGGGTTCGTGAGGGAAAACAACCAATGAAAACCACACATGGAGAGAACATCGTGCTCACCACCATTGAGCGATGCTACCATGAGAGAGAATGGAGCATATGGTTGGGCCAAGATTCCCTCTTTTTATGGGTTGGGTCATGGTTCACCTACTTCCACTTGGTCATGTCAACCAAAAGCCTACTTCCTAATTTGCAAAGCTCTATGTGGGTGGTGTGCTTTATATACCGCCATGGGGGTCATGGTGGGATACATGTAATATATTGGTGTAAGAATCACATAGCTTTGCTCAAGGTATTTTTAGAATATTTTTATTTGAAAAATTATGAGACTAGGTAGTATGGGAGGAGCAAAATAGTGGATCCTAAAATTAACATGGATCACACAAAGGAAAATATCCAATTGAAATGATACATGGGGAGAACACCACACTTACCATGATAAAGTCATGTCCCCATGGGAGAGGATGGAGCATATGGTTGGGCCATGATTCACTCATTTTATGGGCTGGGTCATGGTTCACATACTCCCACTTGGGTATTTCACCCAAAATCATGCTTCTCGATTCACAAAGCTCTATGTGGGTATTGTGCTTTATATACCACCATGAGGGCCATCGTAGGATACATACAGGATAATAGCTTGAGACTCACATCGTCACTTAAGGTATTTTTAGAATTTTTTTATTTAATAAATTATGAGACTAGATAGTATGTGAGAGAATGGAGCAAATGGTTGGGCCATGATTTGCTCATTTGAGAGGCTATGTCATCGTTCACCTACTTCCACTTGGGAATTTCATCCAAATGCTTGCTTCCTTATTTGTAAAGCTCTATGTGGGTGTTGTGATTTATATACCACCATGAGATTCATCATGGGATACATGTGGGATAATGGCTCAACACTCTCACAACATTGCTAAAGGTAGTTTTAGAATTTTCTTATTTGAGAAATTATGATACTAGGTAGTATGAAAGGAATGAAATAATGCATCCTAGAATTAACATGGGGCTCATGAGGGAAAACAACCATTAAAAACCACACATGGGAAGAACTTCACAATCACCACCATCGAGTGATGCTCCCACGAGAGAGGATGAAGCATATGGTTGGGCCATAATTCACTCATTTGAGGGGCTAGCTCATGGTTCACCTACTTCCACTTGGGAATTTCTCCCAAAATCCTGCTTATCGATTTGCAAATCTCTATGTGGATGTTATGCTTTATATACCACCATGAGGGCTATCATAGGATACATATGGGCTAATGGACTAGGTAGTATGAAAGGAGCAAAATAATGGACCCTAGAATTAACATGGGGTCTAGGAGGAAAAACAACAAATGAAAAGCACACATGGAGAACTCCACATTCACCACCATTGAGCGATGCACCCATGAGAGAGGATGGAGCATATGGTTGGGCCATGATTCACTCGTTTGAGGGGTTGGGTCATGATTCACCTTCATCAACTTGGGAATTCCACAAAAAATCATGCTTCTCGATTTGTAAAGCTCTATGTGGGTGTTGTGCTTTACATACCACCATGAGGGCCATCATGGGATAGATGTGGGATAATGGCTCAAGACTCTCACAATGTTGCTAAAGGTATTTTTAGAAATTTTTTATTTGAGAAATTATGAGACTAAGTAGTACAAAAGGAGCAAAATAATGGACCCTATAATTAATATGGGGCCCATGAGAAAAAACAACCAACAAAAATCACACATGGGGAGAACTCCACACTCACCACCATCAAGCGATGATCCGACGGGAGAGGATGGAGCATATGGTTGGGCCATGATTTGCTCATTTGAGGGGTTAGGTCATGGTTCACCTACTTCCACTTGGGTATTTCACCCAAAATCCTGCTTCCTAATTTGCAAAGCTCTATATGGGCATTGTGCTTTATATACCACCATGAGGGCCATCATGGAATACATATGGGATAATGGCTCAAGACTCTCGCATCATTGCTCAAGGTATTTTTAGATTTTTTTTAATTTGAGAAATTATGACTAGGCAGTATCGAAGAGGATGGAGCATATGGTTGGGCCATGATTCACTCATTTGAGGGGTTGGGTCATGGTTCACCTACGTCCACTTGGTCATTTAACCCAAATGCCTGCTTTCTAATTTGCAAAGCTCTATGTGGGTATTGTGCATTATATACCACCATGAGGGCCATAATGGGACAAATGTGGGATAATGGCTCAAGAATCTCACAATGTAGCTAAAAGTATTTTTAATTTTTTTTATTTGATAGAATATGAGACTAGGTAGTACAAAAGAAGCAAAATAATAGACCATAGAATTAACATGGGGCCACTAAGAAAAAACACCCAATAGCAACCACATATGGGAAGAACTCCACAGTCACCACCATCAAGTGATGTTGCCATGGGAGAGGATGGAGCATATGGTTGGGCCATGATTCACTCATTTGAGGGGTTGGGTCATGGTTCACTTACTTCCACTTGGGTATTTCACCCAAAAGTCTACTTCCTTATTTGCAAATCTCTATGTGGGTGTTGTGATGTATATACCACCATGAGGGCCATTATAGGATACATGTGGGATAATGACTCAAGAATCTTGCATCATTTTTTTTTGGAATTTACATGGTGGAATCGGTAGCCGCCATGAATCTGGGTAGGTTGTCTAGCTTTTTATGGCCGCCACAGTACTCTACGCTATTCACCCCAGAAGCCGCCACATAGATCTTCACACAATCCATCCTTATAACCACCATTCCACAATCATTTTAAACATTTTATGCCATTGAAAGCACTAGGAAACAAGCATTTAGTTCGACGAAGCTCGAGATTTGAGCCTTGCTCAATATATTTTTAGATTTTTTTTATTTGAAAAATTATGACTAGGTAGTATCAAATAGGATGGAGCATATGGTTGGGCTATGATTCACTCATTTTAAGGGTTGGGTCATGGTTCAACTACTTCCACTTGGTAATTTAACCCAAATGCCTACTTTTTGCTTTGCAAATCTCTATATGGGTGTTGTGCATTATATACCACCATGAGGGCCATCATGGGAAAAATATGGGATAATGGTTCAAGACTCTCACAATGTTGCTAAAAGTATTTTTAGAATTTTTTATCTAATAGATTATGAGACTAGGTAGTACAAAAGGAGCAAAATAATTGACCCTAGAATTAACATGGGGCCCATGAGAAAAAACAACTAACTAAAACCACACATGGAGAGAACCCCACACTCACAACCATCGAGCGATGCTCCCATGATAGAGGATTGAGCATATGTTTGGGCCATGATTCAATCATTTGAGGGGTTGGGTCATGGTTCATCTACTTCCACTTGGGTATTCCACCCAAAAGCCTACTTCCTGATTTGGAAATATCTATGTGGGTGTTGTACTTTATATACCACCATGAGGGCCATTATGGGATACATATGGGATAATGGCTCAAGACTCTCGCATCATTGCTCAAGGTATTTTTATATTAACATGGGGTCCACAAGAAATAAAAACCAATGGAAAAATGGGAGGAGTGAAATAATGCACCCTAGAATTAACATGGGGTCCACAAGAAAAAACAACCAACAAAAACTACACATGGAGAGAACTTCATGCTCACCACCATCAAGTGATGCTACCATGGAAGAGAATGGAGCATATGGTTGGGTAATGATTCACTCTATTGAGGGGTTGAATCATGGTTCACCTACTTCCACTTGGGTATATCACCCAAAAGCCTAATTCTTGATTTACAAAGCTCTATCTGGGTGTTGTGCTTTATATACCACCATGAGGGCCATCATGGAATACATATGGGATAATGGCTAAAGACTCTCATAGCATTTTTCAATATATTTTTCAAATTTTTTATTTAAGAAATTATGAGACAAGGAAGTATGGTAGGAGAAAAATAATGGACCCTAGAATTAACATGGGGCCCATGAGGGAAAACAACCAAGGAAACCACACATGGGGATAACTCCGTACTCACCACCATCGAGCGATGCTTCAATGGGAGATGATGGAGCATATGGTTGGGCCATGATTCACTCGATTGAGGTGTTGGGTCATGGTTCACCTAATTCCACTTGGGCATTTCTTCCAAAATCCTACTTCCCAATTTGTAAAGCTCTATGTGGGTGCTATGCTTTATATACCACCATGAGGACCATCATGGGATACATGTGGGATAATGACTCAAGAATTTCATGGGGTTGTTCAATGTATTTTTAGAATTTTTTTATTTGAGAAATTATGAGACCAGGTAGTATGGAAGGAGTGAAATAAAGGACCCAAGAATTAACGTGGGGCCTAGGAGGGAAAACATCCAATGGAAACCACACATGGGTAGAACTCCGCACTCACCACCATCAAGTGATTCTCCCATGGTAGAGGATGGAGCATATTGTTTGGCCATGATTCACTCATTTGAGGGTTGGGTAATGGTTCACCTACTTCCACTTGGGCATTTAAGCCCAAAAGCCTACTTCTTAATTTGTAAAGCTCTATGTGGGCTTTGTGCTTTATATACCACCATAAGGGCCATCATGGGATACATGTGGGATAATGGCTCAAGACTCTCATAGTGTTGATCAAGGTATTTTTAGAATTTTGTATTTGATAAATTATGAGACTAGGCAGTATGGAAGGAGTGAAATAATGGACCCAAGAATTAACATGGGGCCCATGAGGAAAAACAACCAATGGTAAATACACATGGGGAGAAATATGCACTCATCACATTTTAGCGATGCTCCCATGGGAGAGGATGGAGCATATGGTTGGGCCATGATTCACTCATTTGAGGGGGTGGATCATTGTTCACCTACTTCAACTTGGGCATTTCACCAAAAATATTGCTTCTCGATCTACAAAGCTCTATGCGGGTGTTGTGCTTTATATACCACCATGAGGGCCATCATGGGATACATGTGGGATAATGGCTCAAGAATAATAGCATTTCTCAAGATATTTTATGAATTTTTTATTTAAGAAATTATAATACTAGGAAATATGGGAGGAGCAAAATAATGAACCCAAGAATTAACATGGGGTCCACAAGGGAAAACGACCAGCGAGAACCACACATGGTGATAACTCCACACTCACCACCATCAAGCGATGCTCCTATGGGAGAGGATGGAGCATATGGTTGCTCCATGATTCGCTCATTTGAGAGGCTAGGTCATGGTTTACCTACTTCCACTAGGGCATTTCACCCAAAAGCCTACTTATCAATTTGCAAAGCTCTATGTGGATGTTTTGCTTTATATACCACCATGAGGGCCATAACAGGATACTTGTGGGATAATGGCTCAAGACTCTCATAGTGTTATTCAAGGTATTTTTAGAATTTTTTAATTTGATAACTTATGAGACTAGATAGTACAAGAGGAGCAAAATAATGGACCCTAGAATTAACATGAGGCCCATGAGATAAAATAACCAATGAAAACCACACATGGGGAGAACTCTGAACTCACCACCATCGAGTGATTCTCCCATGGGAGAGGATGGATTATATGGTTGGGCCATGATTTGCTCATTTGAGAGGCTGGATAATGGTTCACCTACTTCTACTTGGGCATTTCACCCAAAAAAATTGCTTTCCAATTTGTAAATATCTATGTGGGTGTTGTGCTTTATATACCACCATGAGGGACATCATGGATAGATATGGGATAATGGTGCAAGACTCTCACATCATTGCTCAAGGTATTTTTTAGTTTTTTTTATTTGAGAAATTATGAGACTAGGTAGTACGGAAGGAGTGAAATAATGGACCCTAGAATTAACATGGGGCCTAGGAGGGAAAATAGCCAACAGAAACCACACATGTGTAGAATTCTGTACTCACCACCATTGAGCAATGCTCCCATGGGAGAGGATGGATCATATGGTTGGGCATTATTTTCTCATTTTATGGGATCGGTTATGGTTCACCTACTTCAACTTGGGCATTTCACCCAAAATACTACTTCTTAATTTGCAAAGGTCTATGTGGGTGTTGTGCTTTATATACCACCATGAGGGACATCATGGGATACATGTGGGGTAATTCCTCAAGACTTGCAGTGTTGCTCAAGGTATTTTTAGAATTTTTTTATTTGAGAAAGTATGAGACTAGGTAGTTTGGGAGGAGTGAAATAATGGATCCTAGAATTAGCATGGGGTATATGAGGGAAAACAACCAACATAAACCATACATGGAGAGAACTATGTGTTGACCACCATCGACCAATGATACCATGGGAGAGGATAGAGCATATGGTTGGGCCATGATTCACTCGTTTGAGGGGTTGGATCATGGTTCACCTACTTCCAGTTGGGCATGTCACCCAAAATCCTGCTTCTCAATTTATAAAGCTCTATGTGGGTGTTGTGATTTATATACCACCATGAGGGCCATCATGGGATACATGTGTGACAATGGCTCAATACTCTCACAACATTGCTCAAGGTATTTTTTAGAATTTTTTATTTGAGAAATTATGATACTAGGTAGTTTTGGAGGAGTGAAATAATGGACCCTAAAATTAACATGGGGCCCATGAGGGAAAATAGCCAATGGAAACCACACATGAGAGAACTCTGTGCTCACCACCATCAAGTGATGTTGCCATGGGAGGGGATGGAGCATATGGTTAGGCCATGATTCACTCATTTGAGGGGTTGGATCATGATTCACATACTTCCACTTGGGCATGTCACCCAAAAGCCTACTTTTTGATTTGCAAAGCTCTATGTGGGTTTTGTGCTTTATATACCACCATGAGGGCCATCGTGGGATACATATGGGATAATGGCTCAAGACTCTCATAGTGTTACTCAATGTATTTTTAGAAAATTTGTATTTGATAAATTTTGATAGTAGGTAGTACAAGAGGAGTGAAATAATGGACCCAAGAATTAACATGAGGTCCACAAGGGAAAATAACCAACAAAAATCACACATGGGGAGAACTCCGCACTCACCACCATCGAGCGATGCTCCCACAAGAGGATGGAGCATATGGTTGGGCAATGACTCGCTCATTTGAGGGACTAGATCATGTTTCACCTACTTCCACTTGGGCATTTCAACCAAAAACCTGCTTCTCGATTTGCAAAGTTCTATGTGGGTGTTGTGCTTTATATATCACCATGAGAGTCATCATAGGATACATGTGGGATAATGGATCAAGACTCTCACATCGTTGGTCAAGGTATTTTTAGAATTTTTTTTATATGAGAAATTATAAAACTAGGTAGTATGGTAGAAGCAAAATAAAGGATACTAGAATTAACATGGGGCCCACGAGGGAAAACAACCAATGAAAACCACACATGGGGAAAAATATACACTCACCACCATCGATAAATTCTCCTATGGGAGAGGATGGAGCATATGGTTGGGCCATGATTTACTCATTTGAGGGGTTGGGTCATGGTTCACCTACTTCTACTTGGGCATTTAACCCAAAAACCTACTTCTTGATTTGCAAAGCTCTATGTGGATGTTGTGTTTTATATACCACCATGAGGGCCATCGTGGGATACATGTACAATAATGGCTTAAGACTCTCATAGTATTGCTCAAGGTATTTATTAGAATTTTTTATTTGATAAATTATGAGACTAGGTAGTTTAGGAGGAGCAAACTAATGGGCCCTAGAATTAACATGGGGTTCATGAGGGAAAACAACCAATGAAAACCACACATGGAGAGAACATCATGCTCACCACCATTGAGTGATGATACCATGGGAGTGGATGGAGCATATGGTTGGGCCAAGATTTGGTCTTTTTATGGGTTGGGTAATAGTTCACCTACTTCCACTTGGGCATGTCACCCAAAAGCATACTTCCCGAATTGCAAAGCTCTATGTGGGTGTTGTGCTTTATTTACCACCATGGGGGCCATGGTGGGATACATGTAATATATTGGTATAAGAATCTCATAGCTTTGTTCAAGGTATTTTTAGAATATTTTTATTTGAAAAATTATGAGACTAGGTAGTACGAAAGGAGCAAAATAATGAATCCTAAAATTAACATGGGTCAACCAAAGGAAAACATCCAACATAAATGATACATGGGGATAACACCACACTCACCACCATAAAGTGATGTCCCCATGGGAGAGGATGGATCATATGGTTGGGCCATGATTCACTCGTTTGATGGGCTAGGTTATAATTCACATACTTCCACTTGGGTATTTCACCCAAAAGCATGCTTCTCAATTTGCAAAGCTCTATGTGGGTGTTTTGCTTTATATACCAACATGATGGCCATCGTGGGATACATACAGGATAATATCTTGAGACTCTCACATCGTCACTCAAGGTATTTTTAGAATTTTTTTATTTAAGAAATTATGAGACTAGGTAGTACGTGAGAGAATGGGGCAAATTGTTGGGCCATGATTTGCTCATTTGAGAGGTTGTGTCATGGTTCACCTACTTCCACTTGGGCATTTCACCCAATCGCTTGCTTCTTGATTTGTAAAGCTCTATGTGGATGTTGTGATTTATATACCACCATGAGATTCATCATGGGATACATGTGGGATAATGGCTCAAGACTCTCACAACATTTCTAAAGGTAGTTTTAAATTTTTTTTATTTGAGAAATTATGATACTAGGTAGCACAAAAGGAGTGAAATAATGGATCCTAAAATTAACATGGGGCCCATGAGGGAAAATAACCAATAAAAACCACACATGGGAAGAACTTCGCAATCACCACCATCAAGTGATGCTCCCACGAGAGAGGATGGAGCATATGGTTGGGCCATAATTCACTCATTTGAGGGGCTAGGTCATGGTTCACCTACTTCCACTTGGGCATTTCACCCAAAATCCTGCTTCTCGATTTGCAAAGCTCTATGTGAATGTTATGATTTATATACCACCATGAGGGCCATCATAGGATACATATGGGATAATGGACTAGGTAGTATGAGAGGAGCAAAATAATGGACCCTAGAATTAACATGGGGTCCAGGAGGAAAAAACAACCAATAAAAATCATACATGGAGAGAACTTTGCATTCACCACCATTGAGTGATGCACCCATGAGAGAGGATGAGCATATGGCTAGGCCATGATTCACTCGTTTGAGGGGTTGGGTCATGGTTCACCTTCATCGACTTGGGAATTCTATCCAAAATCTTGCTTCCTAATTTGTAAAGCTCTATGTAGGTGTTGTGCTTTATATACCACCATGAGGGCCATCGTGGGATATATGTAGGATAATGGCTCAAGACTCTCGTAGTGTTGCTCAAGGTATTTTTAAAAGTTTTTTATTTGAGAAATTATGAGACTAGACATTTAGGGAGGAGTGAAATAATGGAACCTAGAATTAATATGGGGTCCACAAGAGAAAACAAACAACAAAAACCACACATGGGGAGAACTCCACACTCACCACCATCAAGTGATGCTCCCACGAGAGAGGATGGAGCATATAGTTGGGCCATGATTCGCTCATTTGAAGGGTTGGATCATGGTTCACATATTTCCACTTGGGTATTTCACCCAAAATTCTTCTTCCCGATAATCAAAGCTCTATGTTGTTGGTGTGCTTTCTATACCACTATGAGGGCCATCGTGGGATACATGTAGGATAATGGCTTAGGACTCTCATAGCATTGCTCAAGTTATTTTTAGAATTTTTTTATTTGATAAATTATTGAGACTAGGTAGTATGGGAGGAGCAAAATAATTAACCCTAGAATTAACATGGGGCCCATGAGGGAAAACAACCAACAGAAACCACACATGGGGAGAACTTCACACTCACCACCATTGAGAGATGCTCCCACAAGAGAGGAAGGAGCATATGGTTGGACCATGATTCACTCATTTGAGGGGTTGGTTCATGGTTCACCTACTTCTACTTGGGCATTTCACCCAAAAACCTCCTTCCCAATTTGCAAAGCTCTATGTGGATGTTGTGCTTTATATACCACCATGAGGACCATCGTGGGATACATGTGGGATAATGGTGCAAGACTCTCGCAGCATTGCTCAAGGTATTTTTAGAATTTTTTATTTGAGAAATTATGAGACTAGGTAGTACAAGAGGATCAAAATAATGGACCCTATAATTAACATGGGGTCCATTAAGGAAAACAATCAATGGAAACCAGACATGAGGAGAACTTTGTACTTAGCACCATCGAGTGATGTTCTCACAGGAGAGGATGGAGCATATGGTTGGAATATTATTCGCTCGTTTGAGGGGCTGGGTTATGGTTCACCTACTTTCACTTGGGCATTTCACCTAAAATCCTTCTTCTCAATTTGCAAAACCCTATGTGGGTATTGTGCTTTATATACCACCATGAGGGCCATCATGGGATACATGGTGAGCAGAAATTATGTTCGGGAAAACATTCATTTCTCTTCCATAAATTATCAATCCGGTAAGTTTGTAAAGTTATGAGTGTCACACACATTATATTCCTATAGTGTTGGGAAATGAATCCATTTATACCTTATTTACTTTTGTGGGGGATGTTTGTGTGTTTTCATTTCAGCCAAACTAAATAAACTAAGTGTAGAGAATTTAAATAAATAAAATACAATGCTGGAAATGAAATGCTAAAAATAAAAACACACACCTAAATTAAATAAAGCAAGAACTAAAGCAATAAAATAATCTACAAAAAATAAAGAACAGAAATAAATAGGCGATATCTACTACAAGGAGTGGGCCCAAGATCTCGTAGATAGTCCACCCAACTAGCTACGTAGAGCTTGCTTAGATAAAAGGAATTGCACTCTTAATAAATTTGACAAGAAATAAAATAGAATAATTTCTCCATAAAATTTCCCTTCTCTCAGGGAAGACCTGTGCATTTATACAATGCACAACCTTCCTCTATTACAAATTTAGGCAAGTCTATTTCAGACCTGCAGTTACAATAGATATGTAATGAATATTGCATCCGTTCAATTATAATAACCATATATTAATTAAAATAGTCACACACTAATTTTACCGTCTTGTAGGATAAATCAGGCATGTTCTATTTTATCATAACAGAATATGTCTGGCAGAAAATAATGGATGCATTATTCTATTTTAATAATATTGCATAAAATAGAATATCTCCCACATTGATCGTTGGAAAAATCGTTGCTCTTGGTTCATCCATGAGCGTGAAAGAATAATGCTCACGTTACAAAGGTATCCATCCAATCAAATAATAGAAGTGTTCATTATATTTTAATAATAGTAAATAAAATGAAATCTCTCCTTTTTGTCTTCACATGTAACCTCCTTTTTAGCCCATTGGTCAACCGGTAAAAGCTAGCTTGGTCAATCTTACAAAGTATGGAGGTGCGGAGGTGCCTTCTTCATGAGGAAGGCACCTAATTTTATTGGGCACCTTCATTATAAGGAAGGCACCTACTCCTACTAGGCGCCTTCCTTATAAGGAAGGCACCTACTTCTGCTGGGCACCTTCCTTGAAGAGGAAGGCACCTACTCTCATTGGGCGCCTTCCTTGAAGAAGAAGTTATACCTCTTGTAGGATGACCATTTTTTTTTCTTCATTGAGTGCTGCTACAACATTGCACATAGATTTAGAATTTTCTTTTGCTCGTCCGTTTATGCAAGTCAAAGTAGATTGCAAATCCACTATATATATTTTTTTCTTATTTAAATTAGCAGATTGCAATCCACTCACATTCCTTTGTAATTTGTTGCGGATTGCTATTCCACAACACAATAGCACCATAAGTGACGTTAGCCACTCTTTTTTCTCCGGATTGTGGATTCGGGCCTCCTCTTGTCTTGCACTCAGTGAAAATCAGTCCGCACTACTCCCTTTATTAAATATCCCAGATTGTGACTCTGATGTTCCACCAATAAATTCATCGTCCGAATAATTCACGATGCACAAATGAAACAAGGTCAAATCTATTCACGTGAATGCCATAGTTTTTTCTATACATATATATTTATTTATTTATTTTCCATTTTGAGGTAATAATATTTTTCATCCGAGGCATGTCATACGTTGGAACTTCGATGGGAGATTTTGATAAGAAGAATTTAAGGGAGCATCTACTAATGTTTAGCATGGAGATTATTTTTAATATAACCGTACACATAATTAAAAAAAAAAAATTAATATATATACCTGGGTGAATTTCATAGAACCTGGTGTATATGATGCACGTGATGTGAGACGTCTTCATGTTGGTGCTCCTAGATATTTTATTTCTTTATTTATTTATATATATATTTTTTTTTTGGCTGCCTTCTTGCTCCACACCATTAATCATTTTTGTTCTTCCTTCTTCTATCGGTGTGGATTTAACAACTTCAACATCATAGCCATAATTTACCATTTTTTTATTCTTCCCCACTTAAATTGGTGACACCCTTATCGCCAACAATAGGTCCCTCTATGCAATAGGTCTATAGCCCTCCAAAAATTAGGTCTCACACTGAACAATAGGTACCCTCATCCAAGGGAGAATAAAATTGCTTATTGGTGCCTTCCTCCAAGTGGAAAAAGGTATTGTTGTATTGGACTAATTGTAGGCACTCTCCTCCTAGTGGGAATTAAGTGACTTTTCCGCTTTGCTGCACTCCTAATTGTAGGGCACAAAATATCACATCTATTGGACCTATTTTAAGCCAACTCCACCTATAGATCATGCTCATGGTTGTGTCCTACAAAACTAGACACACAAAAACTAGAAAACAAGAATCATGGCCTGTGCCTGAGGCCCTAGCTCTTAGCATACCTTTAGATTGCATTCAGAGGGCACGATTACCTGCACACACGAAAGAAAAAAAATAGGAGTCATGACTCTGTGCCTGTTAGGCCCTAACTCTCAGGATGCCTGCAGCTTGCATTTGGTTCATGATTTCCTGCAAAGCAATAAGAAAGCAATTTTTATGCTAAGTAGGACATGTTCTATGATTTTTATTTTTCATTAGGAGGATTTGCATAATTTTTTTTTTTATCAAGGCACCTCTACTGTATGCCATCAAGGCGCCTTGTCACTTATTCCTCTTTTTTTTTTTAAAGTCCCTTGTGCCATAGAACCACCCAGGTGCAGGAAATGGATCAAGGCACCCTAGATGTCAAGGCTCCTACTTGCTATGGAAGATGCCTGCTTGTTGTGGAAGGCACCTTCAATGTATAGCACCTTCTTGTTGTGGAAGGTGCCTCCAATGTATGGCACCTTCCTGATGCGAAAGATGCCTCCAATGTATGGCGCCTTCTTCATGCGAAAGGTGCCTCCAATGTATGGCACCTTCTTGATTCGAAAGATGCCTCTAATATATGGCACCTTCTTGATGTGGAAGGCACCTCCAATGTATGGTGCCTTCTTGATGCAGAAGGCACCTCCAATGTATGGCACCTTCTTCATGCGGAAGGCGCCTCCATTGTATGCTGCCTTATTCATGTGAAAGGTGCCTTCTTGATGATCAAGGCATCTTTCACTTCATTTTTTTTTTTACATATCCTCCCATTTTTTTTCTTTTCTTTCTCTTTTTTTTCTTTATTTTTTTTCTCTTTTCCTTCTCTATTTTTTTTTTCTTTTCTTTCTCTTTTTTTTTAAGGAATGATTAAACATTCATCCAAGCTACTGGTATGGTATGGGGTCTCCCCCATGCCGATGTCTGATCCACTCTCACAAATTTGAGGCGATTTTTAATGGAGCTCGTTGACTGTTACTCGAACATTGTCTCGACACTCTACTTTGTACGTGGTGTAGCATCTTTGACTTCGCTCATAATTTACTCAGGTTGTAATAGTCACACACCTTGTAGCAAAACTTTTCCAAAGTTTCACAAGCACCTTAGACTAGAAGCCTTTCGCTTGATCAAGGTTACTTAGCCTGCCTTCAAGTGCCAATGTTTCCAAGGCAAAACTCTACTAGCTTTCACCTGTTAGATTGGATGTTACACAATCAGGTACATGAGACACTTCATATAGTGCTATTACGAACTCCACGTATAATTCTCAATTTACGAAATCTTCACAGACACCTATTTATTTGTCTACATTGCACTTCATGATGTCCTGCAAAACATAAAAGAAAAATCTAAACTAAAGGCGTTAAAATAAAATTCTAATTTTTTTTTTCATTTCTTTTTCATTATATATATATATATATATATATATATATATATATATATATATATATATATATATATATATATATATATATATATATATATATATATATATTTTATTACTTCCAAGCTCCTCCCTTGCTTTATTTAGTGATCGGTTGGAGATTTATCATTTTCCTTCTAGACCAACCTGGTCCTAGGGAAAGAGGATACTTTCTTCCAACAAGTAACAAAAATAAAGCTTCTATTTTTTTCTCTCCCTTGCTTTATTTAGCTACCGGTTGGAGATTTCTCATTTCCCTTCTAGACCAAGCTGGTCCTCGAGAAAGAGGATACTCTCTTCCAACAAGTAGCAAAATAAAACTCTATTATTTTTTATCTGCTCTTAACTTGGAGCCTTTTTCAATAGAAGATATATTTTTTTTCTATTTTTTATGAACACTGTAAACAATGTTCATTGTGTTGTTGGTGGCAATAATGAAGGTGGGGTCTCCCCCATACCTACATCTAAACTAGTCTTCTAAAAATCATCTCCTTCTTGATCAACTAGTTTGATGCACTGTAGCATGAGAAGAGTATTTTCCTTCATGGCCTCTCAACCAAACTCTTTCAACGTAATGGTAAAATGTGCAGGCTGGAAAATGATTATCTATAGGCTAGCGACCATAAGAAAACTCTGCATAATAGTATTTAAAAAAAATAAAAGCTAGTTTTTTATTCACCAGATCGCCTTAAGCGCAAGTGAAGAGCATACTCCATAATAAGGTGTTCTTTTTAAATTATGCTTTGTCTTTTTTCCTGCATCAAAGAATTTACCAATATGTTGCAAAGTGTTAAGCCTGTAAAAAAATTTCAATCATTAAAATCAAGCTTTTGGAGGCATAATTTCCCAATAGTTTTTGTATAAAAACACATCCCTAAAAATTTTCAATCAGACTTGGGTTGTGCTATTTCTTTTGATTTCTTGAAACCATTTAGAACATGATGGAAATCCTTCATTGCCAAATTTTTCTAAATTTTTCAACAACACAATTTATTCCTACTTCTACACTTAATTTGGTACATCAGGTTCATTCCCACGTTTACCTGAGAAGCTAGAAAATGCAAATAGTTGCCTATGGGATTTGGCTCTGATTGTACCAAAAACTATTTTTGGCCTTATAAAAAGGCACTTGGTGGACTCACACTTCTCAGGTAAAAGATCTATAGGTAATTTTAAATAGGATTTTTATCTGACCTGTAAATCAGAACACTATAGTTTAGACACTCCCCGACAATGGCGTCAAAATGGTGAGCAAAAATTATGTTCGGGAAAACATTCATTTATCTTCCATAAATTATCAATTCGATAAGTTCGTAAACTTATGAGTGTCATGCATAGTATATGCCTGCATTTTGGGGGAATGAATCCATCTATACCTTATTTAGTTTGGTGGGGGATGTTTGTGCGTTTTCATTTCAACCAAACTAAATAAACTAAGTGCGGAGAATTTAAATAAATAAAATACAATGTTGGAAATGAAATGCTGAAAATAAAAACACACACCTAAATTAAATAAAGCAAGAACTAAAGCAATAAAATAATCTATAGAAAATAAAGAACAAAAATAAATAGGGGAGGACTAATGCAGGGAGTGGGCCCAAGCTCACACAGATAGTTTTCCCAGCTAGTTGCATAGAGCTTGCTCAGATAAGAGGAATTGCACTCTTAATAAATTTGACAAGAAATAAAATAGAATTATTTCTCCATAAAATTTCCCTCCTTCTCTCAGGGAAGACCTGTGCATTTATACAATGCACAACCTTCCTCTGTTATAAATTAAGGCAAGTTTATTTCAAACTTGCATTTACAATAGATATGCAATGAATATTGCATCCGTTCAATTATAACAACCATATATTAATTAAAATAGTCACACACTAATTTTACCGTCTTGTAGGATAAATCAGGCGTGTTCTGTTTTATCATAACAGAATATGTCTGGCAGAAAATAATGGATGTGTTATTCTATTTTAATAATATTGCATAAAATAGAATATCTCCCACATTGATCGCTGGAAAAATCATTGCTCTTGGTTCATCCATGAGCATGAAATAATAATGCTCACGTTACAAAGGTATCCAATCAATCAAATAATAGAAGTGTTCATTCTATTTTAATAATAGTAAATAAAATAAAATATCTCCTTTTTGTCTTCATGTGCAACCTCCTCCTTAGCCCATTGGTCAACCGGTCAAAGCTGGCTTGGTCAATCTTGCAAATTATGGAGGCATGGAGACACCTTCTTCATGAGGAAGGTGTCTACTTTTGTTGGGTGCCTTCATTATAAGGAAGGCACCTACTCCTACTGGGCACATTCCTTATAAGGAAGGTGCCTACTTTTGTTGGGTGCCTTCCTTGAAGAGGAAGGCACCTACTTTTGTTGGGCACCTTCCTTGAAGAGGAAGGTGCCTACTTCTACTAGGTGCCTTCCTTGAAGAGGAAGGAACCTACTCTCATGCCTTAGTCTCTGAAAGTAGAAGTATGCTAGTTCCAAGTGGATGTAGACTAGAAAACACCATATTAGTAGCAAAACATGCATTTATACACAATTCCCACTAAAAACACCAATCAAGCATAATACCTATTTTTCTCTCAATTATATGCATCAGTTATATAAAAATGCATCTCAAATGCTAATTAAACCAATAATTATGCCCCTTAATAGTGTATAAAAATGTACATTTTTGGGACTCATCAATACATATGGGATAATGGCTCAAGACTCTCACATCGTTGCTCAAGGTATTTTAAAAAAATTATTTGATAAATTATGATACTAGATAGTATAGAAGAGGATGGAGCATATGGTTGGGTCATGATTCACCTACCTCCACTTGCGCATTTCACCCAAACACCTGCTTCCCAATTTGTAAAGCTTTAAGTGGGTGTTCTACTTTATATACCACCATGAGGGCCATCGTGGGATACATGTGGGATAATGGCTCAAGACTCTCACAATGTTGCTAAAGGTATTTTTAGAATTATGAGACTAGGTAGTATGGAAGGAGCGAAATAATGGACCCTATAATTAACATGGGGCCCTCAAGGGAAAACAACCAATGGAAACCACACACAGGCAGAACTCTACTCTCACAACCATCGAGTGATGCTCCCACGTGAGAGGATGGAGCATCTATTCAGTCCATGATTCGCTCATTTGAGGGGATAGGTCATGGTTCACCTAATTACACTTGGGCATTTCAATGAAAAGCTTTCTTCTCAATTTGCAAAGCTATTGTGGGTGTTGTGCTTTATACACCATTATGAGGGCCATTATGGAATACATGTGGGATAATGGCCCAAGGATCTCGCAACGTTGCTCAAGATATTTTTAGAATTTTTTTATTTAAAAAATAATGAGACTAGGTAGTACTAGAGGAGAGAAATAATGAACCCTAGAATTAACATGGGACCCAAGAGTGAAAACAACCAATGAAAACCACACATGGGGAGAACTTTGCACTCACAACCGTCGAGCAGTGCTCCCATGGGAGAGGATGGAGCATATGGTTGGGTCATGTTTCGCACATTTGAGGAGCTAGATCATGGTTCACCTTCTTCCACTTGGACACTTCACCCAAAATATTGCTCCCCTATCTACAAATCTCTATGTGGGTGTTGTGATTTATATACCACCATGAGGACCATTATGGGAGAAATGTGGGATAATGACACAAGACTCTTGCATCGTTTCTCAAGGTATTTTTAGAAATTTTTTATTTGATAAATTATGAGACTAGGTATTATAGGAGGAGAAAAATAATAAACCCTAGAATTAACATGGGGTTCATGAGGGAAAATAGCCAACGGAGACCACACATGGGAAGAACTCCGCACTCACCACCTTTGAGCAATGCTCCCATGGGAGAGGATGGAGCATATGGTTGGGCCATGATTCACTCATTTGAGGGGGTAGGTCATGGTTCACCTACTTCAACTTGGGAATTTCACCAAAAATCTTGCTTCTTGATTTGCAAAGCTCTATGTGGGTATTGTGCTTTATATACCACCATGAGGGACATCATGGGATACATGTGGGATAATGGCTCAAGACTCTTGCAATGTTGCTCAAGGTATTCTTAGAATTTTTTTATCTGAAAAATTATGAGACTAGGCTATATGGAGAAGTGAAATAATGAACCCTAGAATTAACATGGGGTCCACGAAGGAAAAAAGACAATGAAAACCATACATGAAGAGAAATTCTCAGTCACCACCATTAAGCTATGCTCCCATGGGAGAGGATGGAGCATATGGTTGGTCAATGATTCACTCATTTGAGAGGTTGGGTCATGGTTCACCTAATTCTACTTGAGCACTTCATCTAAAATCCTGCTTCCCAATTTGCAAAGCTCTATGTGGGTGTTGTGATTTATAGACCACCATGAGTGCCATCATGGTATACATGTAGGATAATGGCTCAAGATTATTGCAACATTGCTCAAGGTATTTTTAGAATTTTTATATTTGAAATTTTATGAGACTAGGTAGTATAGGAGGATCAAAATAATGGACCCTAGAATTAAGATGGGGCCCATGACAAAAAATATCCAAAAAAAAAGAACACATGAGGAGAACTCCGCACTCACCACCATCGAGTGATTCTCCCATGGGAGAGGATGGAGCATATGGCTGGGCCATGATTCACTCGTTTGAGGGGCTGGATCATGGTTCCCCTGCTTCCACTTGGGAATTTCACTCAAAAGCCTGCTTCTTGATTTGTAAATCTCTATGTGGATGTTGTGCTTTATATACCACCATGAGGGCCATTGTGGGATACATGTGGGATAATGGATCAAGAATATCACAACATTGCTCAAGGTATTTTTAGACTTTTTATATTTGAAAATTATGAGACTAGGTAGTATGGGAGGAGTAAAATAATAGACCCTAGAATTAACATGGGATCCACGAGAGAAAACAACCAATAGAAAGCACACATGGGTAGAACTCTACACTCACCACCATCCAATGATGTTCCTGTGAGAGAGGAAGAAGCATATGGTTGGGCCATGACTCACTCATTTGAGGGGTTGGGTCATAGTTCACCTACTTCAACTTGGGCATTTTACCCAAAAGCCTACTTCTCAATTTACAAATCTCTATGTGGGTGTTGTTCTTTATATACCACCATGAGTACCATCATGGGATACATGTGGGATAATGGCTCAAGCCTCTCACATCATTGATCAAGGCAGAGTTTATGCATAAGGGGTTGGACTCAAAATGTACTTGTAAAAAAATGGTGAATCCTAATCAAAATCAAGGTGAATCATAAAGAATCCTAAGCAAATCAAATCGAGCATCTTCATACCAAAATTTGGGGTATTTGAAGCCCTAAAATGTAAGATCATATTTGGGTCCACTTTTGACCTATTAAATCATCTTATAAATTCATAAAAACACCACCATTAGATTAGGCTTGAAAAGAGCTTTCCAACGAGTAAAAATATGCCTATGTTTGGATATATATTGTGGCAACTAAGAAAAAATTGGTCCTAAAAATTTTAGGCGAATGGGCTGACGTCGAGGGTCCTCATATTTTCCAATTTCCAATTTTGAAAATCCTAATATTTGCCCAATTGGCAAATATTCGCCACTATGCATAACCCTAGATCAAGGTATTTTTAGAATTTTTTTATTTGAGAAATTATGAGATTAAGCAGTATGGAATGAGCCAAATAATTGGACCCTAGAATTAACATAGGGCCCATGAGGAAAAATAGCCAATGAAAACCACACATAGGTAGAACTTCTCACTCACCACCATCGAGTAATTCTCCCATGGAAGAGGATAGAGCATGTGGTTGGTCCATGATTTGCTCATTTGAGGGGTTTGGTCATGGTTTACCTACTTCCACTTGGGAATTTCACCCAAAATATTACTTCCCAATTTGTAAAGCTCTAAGTGGGTGTTGTGCTTTATAGACCACCATGAGGACCATCATGGGATACATGTAGGATAATGGCTCAAGAATCTCACATGGTTGCTCAAGGTATTTTTAGAATTTTTTTATTTGAAAAATTATGAGACTAGGTAGTACGAGAGGAGTAAAATAATGGACCATAGAATTAACATGGGGCACATGATGGAAAACAACCAATGTAAAGCACACATGGGGAGAACTCCACACTCACCACCATCCACTTATGCTCCCATGGGATAAAATGGAGTATATGGTTGGGCCATGATTCACTTATTTGAGGGGCTAGGTCATGGTTCCCATACTTCCACTTGGTCATTTCACCCAAAATACTGCTTCCCAATTTGCAAATATCTATGTGGGTGTTGTGCTTTATATACCACCATGAGGGACATCATGGGATACATGTGGTATAATGGATCAAGACTCTCACAATTTTTCTCAAGATATTTTTAGAATTTTTTATTTGATAAATTATGAGACTAGGTAGTACGAAAGGAGAAAAATAATGGACCCTAGAATTAACATGGGATCGACGAGGGAAAACAACCAATGAAAACCATACATGTGGAGAACTTCTCACTCACCACCATAGAGCGATCCTTCCATGGGAGAGGATGGAGCATATGGTTGGTCAATTATTTTCTCGTTTGAGGGAGTGGGTCATGGTTCACCTACTTCCACTTGGGCATTTAACCCAAATCCTACTTTCTAATTTGCAAAGTTGTATGTGGATGTTGTGCTTTATATACCACCATGAGGGCCAGTGTGGGATACATGTGAGATAATTTCTCAAGACTCTCATAGCATTGCTCAAGGTATTATTAGAATTTTTTTATTTAAGAAATCATGAGACTAGGTAGTACAGGAGGAGTGAAATAATGGACACTAGAATTAACATGGGTCCAAAAAAACCAACGAAAACCACACATGGGGAGAACTTTGCACTCACCACCATTGAGTGATGCTCCCATGGGAGAGGATGGAGCATATGGTTGGGCCATGATTCGCTTGTTTGATGGGTTGGTCATGGTTCCCCTACTTCCACTTGGGAATTTCACCCAAAAGCTTGATTCCCAATTTGCAAATTTCTATGTGGGTGTTGTGCTTTATATACATCCATGAGGGCCATCATGGGATACATGTGGGATAACGTCTCAAAACTCTTGTAGCATTGCTCAAGGTATTTTTAGAAATTTTTTATTTTAAAAATTATGGTACTAGATAGTAAGGGAGGAGCGAAATAATGGACCCTATAATTAACATGGGACCCATGAGAGAAAATAGCCAACAAAAACCATACATGGGGAGAACTCCACACTCACCACCATCGAGTGATGCTCCCACGGGAGAGGATAGAGCATATGGATTGAACATGATTCACTCGTTTGAGGGGCTAGGTCATGGTTCATCTACTTCCACTTGGGCATGTCACCCAAAATTTTTCTTTCTGATCTACAAAGTTCTATGTGGGTGTTGTGCTTTATATACCACCATGAGGACCATCATGGGATACATGTGGGATAATGGCTCAAGACTCTTGCAACATTGCTCAAGGTATTTTTAGAATTTTTTTAATAAATAAATTATGAGACTAGGTAGTACAGGAGTGAAATAATGGTTCCTAGAATTAACATGGGGCCCATGATGGAAAACAACAAACAAAAACCACACATGGAGAGAACTCCACACTCACCACCATCGAGGGATGCTCCCACGAGAGAGGATGAAGCATATGGTTGGGCCATGATTCACTCGTTTGAGGGGTTGGGTCATGGTTCACCTACTTCCACCTAGGCATTTCACCTAAAATCCTACTTCCTGATTTGCAAAGCTCTATGTGGGTTTTGTGCTTTATATACCACCATGATGGCCATTGTGGGATACAAGTGGGATAATGGCTCAAGATTCTCACAGCGTTGCTCAAGGTATTTTTAGCATTTTTTATTTGATAAATTATGAGACTAGGTAGTACAGGAGGAGAAAAATAATAGACCCTATATTTAAAATGGGGTCCACAAGTAAAAAAAACCAATGGAAACCACACATGGGGATAACTCTCAACTCACCACCATTGAGCAATGCTCCCATGGGAGAGGATGGATCATATGGTTGGGCCATGATTTGCTTGTTTGATGGGTTGGGTCATGGTTCACCTACTTCCACTTGGGCATTTCACCCAAAATATTTCTTCCTAATTTGCAAAGCTCTATGTGGGTGTGCTTTATATACCACCATGAGGGCCATCATGGGATACATATGGGATAATGGCTCAATACTCTTGCAACATTTCTCAAGGATTTAAAAAATATATATATTTGAGGAATTATGATATTAGGTTGTATGGGAGGAGTGATATAATTGACCCTAGAATTAACATGGGGTCCATGAGGAAAAATAGCCAACTAAAACCACACATGGGGAAAACTCTGCACTCACCATCATCGAGCGATGCTCCCTTGAGAGAGGATGGAGCATATGGTTGGGCTATGATTCACTCGTTTGAGGGGGTGGGTCATGGGTCACCTACTTCCACTTGAAAATTTCACCCAAAAGCCTACTTCCTAATTAGAAAATCTCTACGTGGATGTTCTTCTTTATTTACCACCAAGAGGGCCATCATGGTATACATATGGGATAATGACTCAAGACTCTTGCATCATTGCTCAAGGTATTTTTAGAATTTTTTTATTTGAGAAATTATGAGACTAGGTGCTATGGGAAGAGAAAAATAATGGACCCTAGAATTAGCATGGGGTCCACTAGGGAAAACAACCAATAGAAACCACACATGGAGAGAACTCCATGCTCACCACCATTGAGCGATGCCCCATGGGAGAGGATGGAGCATATGGTTGGGCCATGATTCGCTCATTTTAGAGGCTGTGTCATGGTTCACCTACTTCCACTTGGGCTTTTCACCCAAAATCCTACTTCCCAATTTGCAAAGCTCTATGTGGGTGTTGTGTTGTATATACCACCATGAGGGCCATTGTGTGATACATGTGGGATAATGGCTCAAGACTCTCACAACGTTGCTCAAGGTATTTTTAGAAAAAAATTATTTGAAAAATTATGAGACTAGGCAATACGAAAGAAGTGAAATAATGGACCCTAGAATTAACATGGGATCCATGAGGGAAAATAGCCAATGAAAATCACACATGAGGAGAACTTCGTACTCACCACCATCGAGTGATGCTTCCATTGGAGAGGATGGAGCATATGGTTGGGCCATGATTCACTCGTTTGAGGGGTTGGGTCATGGTTCACCTACCTCCACTTGGGAATTTCACCCAAAAACATACTTCCCAATTTGCAAAGGTCTATGTGGATGTTGTGCTTTATAGACCACAATGAGGGCCATCATGGGATAAATGTATGATAATGGCTCAAGACTTTCACAACATTGCTCAAGGTATTTTTAGAATTTTTATATTTGAAATATTATGATACTAGGTAGTACAAGAGGAGTGAAATAATGGAACCTAGAATTAACATGGGGTCCACAAGGGAAAACAACCAACGAAAACCACACATGGGGAGGACTCCACACTCACCACCATCAAGTGTTGCTCCCATGCAAGAGGATGAAGTATATGTTTGGGCCATTATTAGCTCATTTGAGGGGCTGGGTCATGGTTTAGCTACTTCCACTTGGGCATTTCACCCAAAATCCTACTTCTCGATTTTCAAAGCTCTATGTTGGTTTTGTGCTTTATATAAAACCATGAGAGCCATCGTGGGATAATGGTTCAAGACTCTCATAGCGTTGCTCAAGGTATTTTTAATTTTTTTATTTGAGAAATTATGAGACTAGGTATTATGGGAGGAGAAAAATAATGGACCCTAGAATTAACATGGGGACCATGAGGAAAAACAACCTGAATTAGCAAGAAAAATTGCTCACCTAAATGTATTGAAACTGAAATGTAATCTAGTGTTTATAATAAAGCATGCAAAATAAATATGCTAAAGAGGTAAATAAAGTAAACTATAAAATTAATGAATTATTTGAAGTAAAATATGGGGGGTTTATCCTTGTATTTATAAATTCATCAATACAATTATTACAATACGTCCCCTTGAGGGCTTATTATTTTGATACATTTTAGATTACAAATTACAAGGGGTCAAATCCCTTCATGAGCTTAATGGTATGCTTCCAGTGTTCTTCTTGCAACCCACACTTGAGAGCTATTCTTGGGCTATGTTTATTCAGCTCCTTAGCTCCTCCCTCATGCATAAAATACCTGGACCTACGCACAAGATATTGAATGAAGTTAATAGCATATGCATTTGATATTGAAAACTATGAAAAACCATAAAAAGTATGCATCTATGAATATAATATTTATTTGTGACTATTCTAAAAGACTCCAACTGACTTGAAATTTAAGTATGATATTAATGAGATAATTTTGAAAATATCTAAGCATAAATTAAAGTGCAATTGTGATCAGGACCTATGGCCATCCTTGGCATGAACAACTAATTCTAAAATTACAAAACACAAATTGACACATTAAATCTATTCCAAACTTAACCAAAATGGAGTATTCTACCATTATAATGCTATAGAATTGATCTATATTAAAATCAGGTCCAAATTGTTAGCCATTTCATGGTTGTCCCTGGAAAGTGCAACTAGGATTGTTATCCATACCTAGTAGGGGCGTTCACAAAATGGGCGTTTTTTGCCACTAATTACAAAGGGATATGGTTTAAAACTCTCCTAAATGTGTTGTCATAAAATTTGGTCAAATTACTCTTATATTTGAAATATTTTGGACTTGCTTAGTGTATTTTGGGATGCCCCTAAAAGCACATTCGAAATGAAGAGGTTTCCAAGGAAAATACGTGGGAAAATATGAGGATAAATGTGGGTGGCACTTCATGGTCAAAATGTTACAAATAAATCCTTTTTTAAATTGGGTGGGAGCACCTCAATTTATAGCCTAAAATGGAAAAAGGGGAAAAGGGGCAAGTTCTGGCATGCAAGGCAAGTGCCACCACTTGCCAATTCCTTTGTAGGTCCTGATGTCTATGATAGCCTCTGAATAAATTTTGGGTGATTGGGCAAGATAAATGGTAGGAATTTATTGCCATTTATCCTACTCTTTGACTTTTGGAGGGTTTGGTTCATGGCCATCTCACCCAGGGATGGCTGCTAGTGGCCATCCCTAGGTGGGATGATCATGAACTATGATCATCCCTAGGTGGGAAAACCATGGCTACATGGCCCAAAACCTCCCAAAATTTGTGTGAACCTTCCCAAAAGTGGTTGGGAGCCCTAATTAACCTTTGATAGTTTCCCAATTGGGGCATATGATGTCGATAAGAGTGGCGCATAGCAGTATTATCCAATTTACATGATTTTAATATATACAGGTGCCCCTTTTTGAGATGCACTATGTGCAATAGAGCATTGAGCAAAATACATGACTAAATAATTAAATGATTAAGGTTATTCATTAAAATAACCAAATTTATATGAATTCATGGTGGAAATAGCATACATTCTTATAATCCTTGCTTTTGACATATTTGAATGATTGATTTTGGTATACCTTTCAGTCGCACTGTAGTGACAGTTGTATGGGATTAGGGTATACTTGATCTTGGTTTCTTGTTTCCTTGTAAGCCTTTTTGTGGGTGAATTTACAAGGCTTAAAGGAGGCCAAGCCTTTGTTTTTTGTATTTGTTGATTGTTTGCCCCAACATGGGCTTGCAAATTTATCTTTGGCAAAGATTCTTTTGAATGTATGAAAATTGCACTTTTGAGTGTTTAACTGTTGATTTAATTTTGAAATAATTATCATGACCAATGACTTAATTGATAATTTTCAAGTCACTTGAATCATATGACTTAATTGGGATAACCATCAATTTTTCCCATTTCAAGATGTACCAATTTTGCTAGGATTTTGATTGTTTTGATGGTGTTTCATGGAAGCAAAAGACTAAATACTTCATTCTCGTGGAGTGGTCCAGCCATAGTGGCCTTCTTGGGGAGTGAAATAGAGACTTTTCAAAGCATCCATAAATAATTTTAGTTCAATATTGATCCCATGTTAATTTTAACCATTTTTTACTTGTTTTTGGTGGGTTTTTTGCCCTGTTTTTGAACTTTTTTAGCTGTTTTTGTAGGATTTTTTTGGTGTTTTTAATTGATTTTAAATTTTAAATTTTTTATGATATTCATAGAAAGGAAATGAACACCTCATTCCAATGGAGAAGTCTAGCTACAATGGACTTCTTGGGGATTGAAGTGAAGACATTTCAGTTCGACTATGAATAATTTAGTTCAAGTAACCTTATGGTAATTTACTCATCTTGTCGAATTACATGGAGTGCAAGTCACTGCAACCACCAAGTGTATAGGGTAAATAACTGGGTATGAGGTACACTTGAGATTTTGCTTTATTTGAATTTTTTATTGATTTTATGATTTTTGGGAGCATGAGGTCTAAGGACCCACTTGATTGCAACCCATGGGTAGTTTTTGGATTATGATGTAGCTTTGGATTTCATACATACATACATACATATTTATATGAGTTTTATGTTATCATCATGTTTCTTTACTACTTTATGAAATGTATGCAATGCTTATGTTTGCTTTATGATGATATGATGGATGCCTAATATGGATGCATGTATTTGTAATATGATGTGATTTTAATGATATGGATATTTGTAAATTCTCAATGGAATGGATGATTTGTTTAATTTATATGATGTATTATGACTACTAGTTGACACATTATATGCTAGCACCATTGATTATATAAAATTTATCTCATCATTTTTATGTTATTATGATATTATGTAATGGATTGTGTAAATGTAAACTAACAAACATGTTATGGCATGATATGAAATGGAATGAATAATATAATGTTATATGATGTGTTTGGGATTTTCAAGAGACTCAAACACTCTAGTTACCTAATAAAAAGGTGTATAATAACTATGCAAAACTTTTTAACAAAGTATAAATCTTCTAAGATAACCAAGATATTCAATATCCTTGTGTGTGCATGTGAGTTCATTACTATGATAATGCATAAAGTTACCCTAGTGCCAAACAGGATTGATTCAACTCATGTGTACTATATATCACCTTGCGAGTCTCATTATCCTGAGTTTTGGACATAGTTGTATTAGACCACTAGGAAATATAGACTATCAAAAGCTAGCTCATCTGCATGCAAACATTGGTCTATACAAAAGCAAGTTGCTTATGTGACAGACATATCATCATGCGTAAGGATACTACCATTTCTAGGTGGGCTTGATGCCACCCAACCTATAATGAGGATCACCTTATGGTTCTCTAATTCTAAGAATTCTAGGGATTCAAGTTCAATACTCCCTTTTTTATTTTATCTTTGAATTGTGCTAGGGAGTTGCTCATTTTTGTGATGGTGAGCAATGGATTTTGGTAGTAGTGAGAACCACTGTTTATTTTACTTTTTTCTAATGATAAAAACCATTATTTATTTTTCTCTTTTGGATACTTACCCCAATGTGGCATGAAGTAAGGTATTTTGATTAATTTGGGTAAAGAGGAACTTGTCCTTTTGTTAATTCTCAGCCTCTTTGAACCATTTGCATAGGGGGATGGGTGAGATAAAATTTTTGCTTAAGGTAACCTAGACCACTTTGTAGGTTTCATATTTCCTTGTGCTAAACTTAGATTTGTTAATGTGAAAATATGTTAGGATTTTGACATATACAAGGTACAATCTAAGCAGGATTCTACCTTCTAAAAATCATGATAACTTTCTACAGAATCTAAAAATAATACTAGATAAGGTTGAGTGACCGAAAACACTAAAGACACCTTTATGAACAATGGCTAAGCTAAGGGAAACTGACACATAGTATAGAATGTATATGTAAAGGGTAAAGATAAGGTAAATAGGTGTTAAAACTGACCTTTGACAACCTTAATTTTTACAAATGCCTAAAGTACAAATTTGGTGCTAGACATGTATGATCAACTTCTAATAATGCACAATGCAATGATGATAATACCTAATGCAACTGATGTTATAATGCAATGATATGAAATGCAATGCAATGCAATATAATATTTTTGTGTTTTTGATGTTTTAATAATATTTTTAGATTTTTTTATATATATGTATATACAATTTTGACCAATGGTCTTAGTAAATGCCATTGGAGCTTTTTGGATGACCAAAGGGCTTATATATGCCTTTGGGGATTTTTGGGATGACCAAAGGTTTTATAGACATATTGGGGCTATTAGGGGTTATCAAAGGGCTTATAGATGCCTTTGGAGCTATTTGGGGTGACTAAAGGGCTTATATATACCTTTGGGACATTTTGGGGTGACCAAAGGGCTTATAGATGCCTTTAGGGCATTTTGGGGTGACCAAAGGGCTTATAGACACCTTTGGAGCTTTTTGGGTTGACCAAAGGGCTTATAAACACCTTTGGTGCTTTTTGGGTTGACCAAAGGACTTATAGACACCTTTGGTGCTTTTTGGGTTGACCAAAGTGCTTATAGATGACTTTGGAGCTTTTTGGGTTAACCAAAGGGCTTATAGATGCCTTTAGAGAATTTTAGGGTGACCCAGATGATCGTAGATTGCCTAGGGGTATTAAAGAGTGACCTAGATGATCGTAGACTACCTAGGCATATTTTAGGTTGACCTATATGGTCATAGAACACCTAGGGGTATTTTAGGTTGACCTAGATGGTTGTAGACTACCCAAGGGAGTTTTAGATTGACCTAAATGGTCGTAGACCACCTAGGGGTGTTTTAGGTTGGCCTAGATGGTCGTAGACCACCTAGGGGTGTTTTAGGTTGACCTAGACAGTCCTAGACTGCCTAGGAGTGTTTTAGGTTGACCTATATGGTCGTAGATCACCTAAGGGTAATTTTAGGGTGACCTAGACATCATAGACCACCTAGTTTTTTTTAGGTTGATCTAGATTATCGTATACCACCTAGGGGTATTTTGGGTTGACCTAGATGGTCATAGACCACCTAGGGGTGTTTTAGAGCCTTTGGATGGATCCCCTACCTATAGAACCCCTATATATAGACCCCCTATCTATAGGTTATCGCTAGACTCGCAAGGGTGGTTGTGGTAGATTATGAGCTTGATATTCAAGTGGTAAAAGTTATCATCAAATATGATGCTGCAATGGGAACATACGAAGATAGAAATATTTTTTGTCATCCAAAGGGACAACTCACTCATATTCCTCATCTAAAATTTGGTAATTTATGGGAGCTATTCCATAGTCTGAGTCATCATCTATTTTTCATTCATGAGGAGGACCTTGATCCTCTCCCTCACTATCAGATTGAAGGTTATGCGATCTCTCTCCCACTTCATGAGGTTGAGCGAAATCGCTGGATAACCCTTGATATACCATGTTTATGGGAAAATAATATCCCAATGACTGGACATGATGTGGATTGGTGTAGGTATTACATGCTAGCTCATCCCTATAATTTAGAACTAGGCATTTTAGAATCTCTATAAGGATATCTAAAGGTACTGGCTTGTTGTGTCCCAACCCAAATTTATCATATGGCAACTAATATTGTGGCTAAAAAGGAACATGAGTATCCTATTCATACAACCCTAGACCAAAACCATGGCAATTGTAGTGATGTATATATTTCATGGCGTAGTCAAGATTTGACATGTAGTTTATATCCTTAGATAAAGGTTCATCATCTTCTTCTTGCTAAAGAACTGGAAACGTTCCATACTCGATATCCCCATATATAAAATTTATTTGATTGGGTGGTATACTAAGAGGTACAATGCTACCTATGGGGAGATGAGATCATCCCATATCTTGCACTGTCTTGATGGATGAAACTGTTGTGATGTTTCTCACTAAGTACTCTCCTATCCCTATACTAGACATCTGGATTGTAACCTAGGATGATGAAGGTGGAGGGGATGGAAGTGAGGCTTTATATGACTCAAATTGTACCTTCTATGATTGTTCCTCATCTTAGATATGGTGGAAATTATGGGAGGGATTTCATCGATTGGCCTTGAAAAACACAAGATTATATTGAGAGGGGGGGTGAACAGTATAAGACCACTTTTTACTTTTCTTTCCCAAATAGTATTATTCAATATAATCAATGGCAATATTAATATCAATAACCAAATTAATGCACAAATCATCACACACAATAGAAACACCAATTTAACGTGGTTCACCCAATGCGGGCTACTCCATAGAGAAAATATTTCACTAATATTTTCTCAATAAATATCTTGGGAATCCTTTACCTATTATAATTTTTATGGACCTCTATCCAAAGGAGACACCAATTTCCTAATCAATTTCATAGATATCTATCCATAAGAGACACCAATCTCCTCAACTAGTTCATGGATCTCTATCCATAGGAGAACTTCTTTCTCCTTTGCTTTGGCTAGTAATATTCTAGAAGAATTGATGCCTCCATTGCATTGGCTAATGGATATCTATCCACTAAATACTCTTTTCCTCACTCAAAAAACTTGCCCTCACTTCCCTAGGTAATGGATCTCTATCCACTAGAGACTATCATCCTCTATAATCTATCACCTCCAAAGCTAGCTCTCGATACTAAACATGATCCTTTGATCTAGCACCAATATTCTCAATCTCTATTCTTTTATTTATACTAAACACAGTCCTTCGATCTAGAACAAATTTGCTCAATATATATCCTTTGATATGTACTAAACATAGTCCTTCAATCTAGCACAAATCTGCTCAATCTCTATCTCTGGTTTGGCACAAACCTGTCCTCAAATCTACACCAAAATCTATCCTCAAATATTTACTAAACACAGTCCTTCAATCTAGCACAAATTTATCCTCAATATTTGTCCTCAAGCCTTAACTCAAAGCTTGACTCAATCTCAAATCAACTCATCTGGATCTGCCCCAAACCTTAACTCAAGGTTTGAATAAATAAATCAATCAATTCTACTCTCAATTATTCTCAAAGACTTGTCTCAAATCTGCCTTGTAAGCTTCCACAAAAGCTCACACTAATATATCCTCAAGTTATCTATTTAAATTTTCCAAATATGCTCTACAAGTCCTCACTAGAACTTGTCCAAATCTGCTCAATAAGTCCTTACTAGGACTTATCCAAATATTCTCTCAATATGTATTGTAAGCTTCCACAAAAGCTCACACAAATCTGTCCACAAGTATTTTGAATACTTGCCTTAAATCTGCTCAAAAAGTCCACACTAGAACTTTTCCAATATAATAGAAACATAAAGATAATTGTTATAGACTCAATATTCTCTACACTCATCACAATATGCTCTACTCTCATCACAATGTTCAGTCACTTTCAATCACTCTCCTAGAAACATATAGAGAATTTTTAGAGACTCAATATGCTTCACATTCACCTAAATACTCAATCACTTTCAATAACTCTCTTAGAAACATATAGAGAATTGTTAGAGACTCAATATGCTTCACATTCACCTCAATACTCAATCACTTTCAATCACTCTCTTAGAAACATATAGAGAATTGTTAGAGACTCAATATGTTTCACAATCATCAACACTCAAACCTCTTTCTAAAATCAATTCAAAATATAGAATAATTTGTTTCATAGAACTTGAACAATAACTTCACACATTCACTTGACTAGGCTCAACCAACTCTACTCAACCAATCACTCAATGAAACAATCCTTGCTTACAAACCCTAGTTCAAGTATATGAACACTCACTCAAAATGTTTCCAACAATGCTTATCAACCAATATCACATAACAATGATAGTCATGATCTTTGCAAATCCTAGTTCAAGTTGTTCACTTAACCAATGGCTTCAACAACAATGCTTATTAACCAATCTCACATATAGCTCAACAACTCAATAAGGAAAACCTAATTAAGTCCTTTTCACTCCAAACTTGTTTTTCCAGAAAACCAACCAATCAACTCAACTATGGAAGAATGTGCCCATACCTTTTTCTTGATGATGAAGGAATCTCAAAAATATACCACAACCACAAACACTTATTTTCCAAGCTCAAAGAAGTTATAAGATGATAAACTCTCTCAAAAATACAATGTAAATATCAAAACATACATACACCTTATCACTCCATATTTAATAAAACATCCATAAACATATACAAAAATATTTGACCAAATACACCTTATAATATCCCAATTAAAATAATATCCAACACCAAGAATAATGTCAATAAAATCACCTTCACAAAATAACTCAATGGCAAGAAGTCCTCTCAAAATTTAACCAACACTTTAATATTCAATAAACCAATATGTCATAAATACTTTATTTAAAAATAAAGCTAACTCCTTATTCCTCCAATTAACCAAAATTATGATTAATTAAAATACTTTTTATCTACCCCTTTTAACTCTCTAGGACCTCATGTCAAAACCTTAGGTAGTACAAAAATGTATTAAAAATTTTATTACCTTTGCCTTGGTGAGACTCAAACTCACAACGTTGCCTCTACCAGTGCCCTAGTTGTGTCTCCAACCATTGTGTGATCTAGGCACTCATTTATGGAGCAAAGAGAACCATGTGCTCTATATTTCTCCCCTAATGTGCCTAAGCCAAAAATCATGCGTCGCTTCCTTCGATGCCTCAAACACAACACACCAAAAAGTTTTTGCCATAAATTGATCGTAGATCACTCCACACCCAAACACCTTAGCCCTCAATCACTTGCCACTAGGCCACACTACCTAGGTGGATATGAAATTTTAGCCCTCGATAATATTATCCCCTTTCACTAGTGCTTAATACAATAATCTTGTCTTCTTCCTCACATTAATTCTCACAACACACACTTGCCTCTTTCACTTGTTTGAATGAAGGATAATTCAAATGCCACTAAGGCATATAGTTTATATACCATTTGCCACCTTTTAAACTTGAACGTCGGTGCCTTTATTTTTTAAATAATTAATTTATAAATTATTTAAATTATTTAGAATTTAAATATTATAAATTAATATTTAACTCCCTTGGGCTTTATAACATGAATTTAAAAGCTTCCTTGGGTTTTTATGAAAAACCTTTTATTTTTGCTCATCCATGGTTTTAATAAAAACCCTCCTGCTTATGCTTCCACATAATATTAAAAATATTATGAAGCTCTTTTACCATAAACCTTTGCATTGTTTATTTTGACCTTTTGACATCAACGATAGTTTATTCCTTGACATCAATGACAACTTTATTCCTTGACATCAATGACAACTTTGACTCAAAATATCCAATCGGCCTCTTCGACATGTTCCTTTACGGAGGATCTGATAATGACGAAGGTTTTTCTAAAGTTACCAATGATGATGATGGTATGGGTGAAGATGGTAATAGTGTAATGGAAAGCAATGGAGATGGGAATGGACCCTAAATGGACTTGTTCATTTGGAAGTCCACATGAGTTAACGATAATGTCACCTCAAGGATTTGTTGCACCATGTTACAATACTTAAAGGGATCAAGGTCTATAGAGACTACGTGTACTTTCCATTCATAAGTATACTTTAGGCATTGATGACCAATGGATGGGATACACTTCATGTTCCAAATCCAAGGTCTTCCTAGAAATATGTTCTAGGTTATCGCACACTCCAAAACATGACACAATGTCGATATAGTTTTGTGTCCCACATGAGTGGGTAGGACTATGGTTTCGATTGTGGGGCATATCACATCATTGAATGCTCAAAGGGTGTAGGTGGATGCTACAAAATGAGATGTTGATAGTCCTAGGTATTTAAGAGCACTAGTGGTTATTATGTTGCTTGATGAACCAATGTCTATAAGAACTCTCTTATACGATATATCATTCATACATGTAATGATGTGTAAAGGAGGATCAATCACATCACTTGTTATGGGTTTGAGTTTGTGCTCATGTAATGTGATCACTAGTTCCTTACATTGTTGCACATGCCCCACAAAATTGATGAAGAAGTTAGACTCCTATGGATGCAACTCTATCGACTTAAGAATATCCATTAAAGCTTCTCTATGAGGAGGAGATTGATGAATAAGCTCATAAATGGACAATCTAGCCAATGTTGTTCTTAAGCTTTGTGAAAGCTTAATTTTTATTATCATTACTGGCCTAGGTGGAAGGCTCTGTACTGGAGGTGGAGGAGGTTACGACATTGATGGAACATCACTTGAAGCTGCAAGTGGTGCAACTTGACATGGGTAGAATCTATTCGTAGTCACAATGCTTACCATCTTGACATACCCTTGTAAAGGGGGTGTTGTCTTGACATCATTAATTTGTTTAGAAGGAGCTGCCTATATCTCATGAGTAGGTAATGGGTCTTTAAAAACACCCATCTGTTGATTATTTGGGGCAAGAGGATTATCCACTTGGAGCTCGTTCCTCTCTATCATGTCTTGCACTATGTTTTTGAAACCATAGCATGTAGGCAAGTCATGGCCATTCTATCAATGATATCGACAAAATTGATCTTCTCGATGTCCCATAGGCTTTGGTTTACCTATATTCAGGTCTATAGGCTTGTTTTTTGGTAGATTAACCATTTTGGTAGCCTAAAAATGATCAAATAAGGATTCCATTGATTCAATAAAGGGTGTAAACTATCTCCTAGAGTGACGTTGCTGATTTTGACCCTGATTCACTTGAGTATTATTATTATAACTCATAGGAGGAGGTTGGGCCTGATAATTTACCTTTTGAGGAGGCATCATTTGTGCAGGCCCTAGGAAATTAATGGCCACTTGATTGACCGCTATCAAATTTGATGGCATTGGATTGCTCTTTGGGTTATTTCTCCACTCCTTTTTGTGAGGTTTAGCTATCTCCCCCTCTTGGATTTTGATTTCTTCTATAGTTCTAGCTTGCGCTAGAGCATCCTCAAGAGTGGGATATTGGTGGAGTTGTAACAATAAAGCTATTGGTTTTAAGAAACTCTTTGAAAACATCTGAGTCAACTCAAACATTGGAAATATATAGGGTAGCTTAGCTAAGAGCGTTTGCCACCTATTTCTATAGTCAGTGATAAAATCATCATCATATTATTTTAACCCCGTAAGGTCAGTTAAGATCACCTTCTTATTGGTATTGAAGGTGAAACATTCCAAGAACGTTTCTACAAACTGTTCAAAGGTATAGATGCTCTGCCTTGGAAGTTGATTAAACCACTCAATGGCTAGGCCAAAGAGGGTAATCAAAAATGTTCTCTAGAGTAATGCATAATTCTCCTATATGCGAAAGCACTGATTCATGAATCTCGTGATGTTCACTTGAGCATATTCTTCTCATTTAAACTTCTCTAACATTGGCATTTTGAAATGCTCAGGATATGTAGGGAAAGGTATAGATGGATGCAACGATTGATTGCACAACTAGCGCAAGGTGGGATTCTAAGGCCCATTCCTAGCTGTCTTACTCTCTATATTTTCTAAGTGCTCAAGTAGTGCTTGATACGCATAAGAGGATTTAATATCTTATTTTTTATTTTGGACCCATAGAGGGGGATGAGGAATACTAAGCATAGGTTGAGATGGTTGGTTGTCATCAACCATATATCCAAAAGGTGCTTCTAAGTAATCCTCATTTTGTTCCAAATCATCATAAGCCCCATAAGGTATTTTTGGAATGGGCCTAAAAGGGGGAACTAATACCTATTGTAGGTGATCTATATTATTCTTAGTAGGTAAATTTTTATCAGGCCTAGGAGGTCTAGGTGGCAACATTTGATTAGGTCTAGGAGACCTATCTTGATGGAAAGTGGGTTGCCTTTGCCTAGCCTCATGTCTATGCATGCTTGGAGTAGGAACTCTATTACACAATGTTTCTTAAATATGTTGCTCAAGTATTTGTTTTTCTTATTGTCGATTCTCTAGTAGATCCAAGCATTGTTTATCAGACTGAATTTGATTAAACTTATCTTGATAATAAACATATATCTTGACTAGTTTATTAATTTGATCAGATGTATTGGGCCTATGTACATTAACATTATTTCCCTGATACCTATATTGTTCAGGAGGGTTTGTGAGGTCTACTATGTATTTCCATTGATTGAGAAAAGTCACATTAACTTGAGGTTTACCCCTAAACATATGTTCTTGATAATATACTGGTGTAGAGGCACATTGTTCTTTCATGGAATGATGTGATTAAGGATAATAAGGATCTTCCTCAGGTCTTTCCTCATAAATGAGGAATTATAGGGAATAATTAGCTTACCAACTACGAAAAATATCATACTCATATGGTTTTTGGTACCTTGGCAAAGGGTGATTTGAAAGCATAAGATGATCATTTAACCCTACCCTAGGTGTATGGTCTTGCTCTTGCATACTAGTGTGTGGAGTAGACCAAGAAGGCATGAAAATGCATGGTATTTATCTATGTGTATGCGCCTCATTACATGGTTTACTTTCTTGAAATAAGGCATTGGAAGTATTCATAATTGGGAAGTAATTTCCTAGAGTAGGACTGTGACCTATAGGGGTTCCCTGCATGGGGTTCCTTGTAAGCTAGGTCCTCTATTTGACAATCTAGGACTAGGGAGAGTAGGTGGCCTCCAAGGAGGTATAACCGTGTCCTTGGGATCAAATTGGAGATGATCCATATCTCCTTACCTACTCCCTATAGAATCGTCCCTTAAGTGGGCCTGGATACAAGTATATACCATAACTACCTACTCTAAACCTCTATGTGATTATCTCCTTTACAAGTTTTATGGATTGAAATACACAATAAATAGAGACACACAAAAATATAAATGATTATCTCTTTTAAATATTATGTGTTCCTAAACTATTTTATGTGTTTCAAATTTGTTGTTTTTGTAAAGAATATTTTTCACGTGTTTTTGAATGTTGATGTAATTCTCAATTATTTAAATCAATTTCACATATATACTCATAGATCGATAACTGGCATTGAAATTTCGATCATGTGAACCAACCAAGATATGGATATGAAACCCATACTCGATCATGGAGCATAGGTCCTACTAGTCCTCACCCAGTACTCACTTGGTCAGCGTTATACCCTTCGAAGAGGAGCACATACAATGTTTTCAAGCTACGTCATATATTGGAGCTAGATTTGGCCAAAAATAGGGCATGTGGGATTTGAGCCAATGGATGGATATGAAACCCACCATCGTTGAATTCTATTAGTGGTTGGGGATGAATTCCAACTCACTAATGTTAAAAATAAATGTGGTGTGTGCGGTTCCTTTTAAAATTATTGAAAGAAAATAATATAGCATTCAATGACTTTTCACTAAATGCAGTAAATAAAATTTTACTTTCAGAATCATATGCATATATAGAAAGAAGGAAACCTATAAAATTTGAAGCCTTTATGAAAACCTAACCCTTAGGTAGGTTACACATAGGAAAACCATACAAAATGTATTTATAAAGGGTATTCCTTTTTCTAATTTTCTTCAATTTGTTAAGTGGAATATAGAAATTGTAAATATAACCTTCAAGCACATACAAAAGGTAAGAAAAACTGAAATTTAACCTTTTCTAGACAACCTTGCTGTAAATTAATGGTTCAGGAAGTTACCTTGTCTATTTTGAAAGTTGCTATTTCTAGAATTTTTTGCAGAAAAACCCTGGCTTTGTGGCCATCCCTGGGTGCGATGACTATAAATTTTTGGGTCTTCCCTTGGTGGGACATTTACAGTGGTCATCCCTGATAGGAACAACTAGGAATTCAATTGTTTTTTTTTGCTTAGAACGACCAAAACCTGAAATACACAAAACACAAAAAGGAGGTCAAAAATGACAAAAATTAAAGGGGACAAGGGACAAGAGTCCCACCATGATTACCACTAAAGTAGAAAAAAAATGGCTCGTCTAAATGTATTGAAACTAAAATGTAATCTAGTGTTTATATGAAAGCATACACAAGAAAGATGCTAAAGAGGTAAATAAAGTAAACTATTGAAATGACGAATGATTTGAATTAAAATAGGTGGGTTTCTCCTTGTATTTATAAATTCATCAATCCAATGTTTAAAATACGTCCCCTTGAGGGCTTCTTATTTTGATACATTTTAGATTACAAAATACAAGGGATCAAATCCCTTCATGAGCTTATTGGCATGCTTCTAGTGTTCTTCTTGTAACCCACACTTGAGAGCTATTCTTAGGCTATGTTTATTTAGCTCCTTAGATCCTCCCTCATGCATAAAATACCTGCACCTACACACAAGAGATCTAATGAAGTTAATAGCATATGCGTTTGATATTGAAAACTGTGAAAAATGATAAAAAGTATGCATCTATGAATATAAGATTTATTTGTGACTATTCTAAACAAATCCAACTAACTTGAAATTTAAGTATGATGTTAATGGTATAATTTTTGAAGGATATAAGCATAAATTAAAGTGAAATTGTGATCAAGACCTATGGCCATCCCTGGCAGGTGCAACTAAGACTGAAGTTACAAAACACAAATTGACACATCAAATCTATTCCAAACTTTTTTTTTTTGGTAATTATTTTAATATATTAACAGTGGGTTTTTATAGAGGATCCCAAAACCTTATGTACAAAATTAGCCATATTTCTAATGATGCATCATACCTCTTGGCTGTAACAATAAGCCTAATTGCAAGTAAAGCCATCCTAATGCTAAAGACTTGGAAACTGTAAAAAGGGCTTTTAGGCCTGGAAACCCAATGAAAAAGAAACAGGACAAAACCGAAGGAACACCAAGTAGAGCCCGAAGAAATGAAATGAGGAAAGCAAAACAGACAAGACACCATGGACAACTAAGTAGACAAAATTGCCACGCCACACCAAAACTCGTCGGAGGGGGCTTTCCAAAAACTGTGCAAGGAAAGCTTCATGAATGGATGTCTGCTCTGGCCAACCTTTCCACCTCGGATGGGAAGCGAGACCGCCACATGACCGGACACGTGGTCGTGAGCCCTTTGTTGGCCATGTGGTCAGCCACGCGATTACCTTCTCTCAAAGTATGATTTGCTTTCCACCTACCATGATAGGAGAGAAGCGTTCTTGCCTCGAGGATGATGTTGTAGACTTTCCAAGATGGATTTTTGGTGCCAAGAAGGTAATTCATGATGTTGAGCGAGTCACCCTCAATAATAAGAGGTCGAGGATCCTCAGAGAGTATCCGAATACCTTTCAGAGCGCCTCGGGCTTCGGCATAGTGATTTGTCTGGGAGCCCAAATCTTCACAATAGGCCATCACAAGATTCCCATCATGATCTCTGACAACACCCCCAGCACCAGCGGGCCCAGGATTCCCCTTAGCCGCTCCATCAAAGTTTAATTTAATCCACCCCATGGGGGGTTTGGTCCAAACAATATTCCTTCGACAGGGCCCTTTAACAACCTCCAAAAACGGCCAGAGATTCATCATTTTGAGAATCGCTTCTTCGCTCGAAAGGTAGGGATGGGGACTAGGAACAACAATAGAATTCTCGATGGCGTAGGACAACGCCCTTTGAGCAATAGAAGGGGGCCCTCTAGGAGCTCTGCCAAAGATTATGGCATTCCTCTCTAACCAAATTTGCCAAATTGAATGATGGAAGGAGGCCTCGAGGAGGAAGCGAAGTTTGGGATTCTTGAAAGGATTAGGCCATTGGTGGAAAGCATCTCTGAGGGAACGGGGAGAGCACCATAGGATTTGGAAGGAGGATAGGACAATACTAAGAACAGAGTGGGAAAATGGGCAATGCAAGAATAAATGATCCCTCATCTCGCAATCTGCAAGACACAAGTAACACCTATTGGGGAAGGCAAAACCTCTCTTGTGAAGGTTGTCAATTGTTAAGGCTTTGTTGTGGAAAGCAATCCATGCAAAGAAGTTGATTTTAGGGATGACTCCTTTCCTCCACATAGTATTCCACCTATAGTCCAGAGCAGTCTTGGTGGTAAGAAACTCATAAGCTGATTTAACAGAAAAAAGCCCATCCT
Source organism: Wollemia nobilis (assembly GCA_028583015.1). Lineage (NCBI taxonomy): Eukaryota > Viridiplantae > Streptophyta > Pinopsida > Araucariales > Araucariaceae > Wollemia > Wollemia nobilis. The sequence goes on along the minus strand of JAQPPZ010000136.1, from coordinate 16,308,024 downwards.
CCGTACCACTCCAGATGATTCTGTCATTCCTCCTGGTAGAAGGAATTAAAACTGACTGGAGGATATTTGCAAGAAAGGTAACCTCATTATTAAACCCCTCCACAACTGGAATCTTCCATCGAGGAAAATGGGTGCTCCGGTCTATGAACTCTGCCACCCTGAGTTGGGAGTTAGGGTCAGTCAAACCTCTCAGCCCAGCGAGATCCGCCCTCGACCCAAGGGCTTCTTCAGTCGCCCACCTGTCCTTCCAAAAGAAAATGAGGTTGCCATCACCCAAAATCCAGCGGGCTCCCAGGCTGATCAAATGCCGGGTTTGGAGCACAGATTTCCAAAAGGTCGATGCCACGGAGGAGGTCTCAGCATCCAAGAAGGAAATGGGGCCAAGATACTTCTTTTTAACCAGCTTAACCCACTCCACCGGGTCGCTAGATAGAATCCTCCAAGCGTGCTTCGCTATCAGAGCCAAATTCATAAGTCTTGATCTTCTCAACCCCAGACCGCCTTGGTCTATCCTCGAACACACCTTGTCCCAGGCAACAAGGGGGAGTCTAGATTTCTCTTCGCTGCCAGACCATAGAAAGGTCCTCTGAATCTTCTCAATTTTGGAGTGAACTACAACCGGAAGCATGAACACCGACATGAAGTAGGTCGGGATCCCCTGAAGACAAGCTTTGGTAAGGGTGGCTTTTTTGGCTTGCGACAGGAGTTTGCCCTTCCAAGTTTCGAGTTTCTTGTGAAGGCGCTCAAGAATCATGTTCCACATATCCCCACTCGCCCACCCGCTATAAGATAGAGGCAACCCCAGATAGGACGTAGGCAGGGAATCAATAGTGCATTCAAGAATTCTAGCAATCCGAAGTTGCCTGCGTAGGGGAGTGTTAATAAAATAGATTTTGCTCTTGATGTAATTGACCTTTTGCCCTACAGCTTGCTCATAACGGGATAGGATCCGCTTGAGCGATTTGGCTTGGGCAATGGATGCCCTAGTGGAGATGAGGGTGTCATCCACAAATTGCTGATGAGTGACAGGATCAACTCTAGAAGTCGGCAAAATGCCAAAAATCTTGTTCTGACGAAGAGCCTCTTTCATGGACCAACTCAGAACCTCCGCCAGAAGAATGAAAAGGATGGGGGATAAAGGATCGCCCTGTCTGAGGCCTCTGGCACTTTGGAAATACCCAGCTGGGGACCCATTGACCAGGACAGAAAAAAAGGGAGTGGATATACAACTGTAGACAAGGTCAATCCAGTGGGGATGAAAGCCGAACTTGAGGAGGACTGCACACAAAAAATTTTGATCAACCCGGTCAAAGGCTTTGTTCATGTCGAGCTTAAGAAAAAGAGCAGCATTCTTGGAGCGGTAAGCGGAATGAAGGGTCTCATGGACAGTGATGACACCATCAAGAATGTTTCTGCCTTTAACAGTGCTTCCCTGACAAGGATCAATCAGGATGGGGAGGACTGTTTTGAGTCTATTGGCTATAGACTTGGTAAGAATATTGTAAAAAACATTGCACAGGCTGATGGGCCGATAGTGAGAGAAACTTTTGCAGGCAGGAGACTTAGGAATGAGGGCAAGAAAGGTGGAATTGAGTTTCGGGTGGATGGATCTGGAAGCTTGAATAACCCGAATAGCATCGCACACATCCAGACCCACGACCTCCCACATGACTTGGAAGAATCGGGGGGAAACCATCGGGGCCAGGGGCCTTATCTAGTTGCATGGAGAACAATGCTTCCTTAATCTCGGATGAGGAAAAAGGTTCCAGAAGCTTAATGCTTACCTCATGGGGGACTTTAGTCAAAAAATTGGCGAGCAGAGATTTTTGGACCTGAAGGTTGCTGTCCGGAGGAGTGCCAAGCAAATCCTGAAAAAAGTCAACCGCTTCGCTCCTGATTTCCTCTATCTCCCTGGTAATGCGCCCATCCTTACAAGCCACTTCTCTGATCTTGTTGGCCCCTCTGTGCCTCATAGTAGACGCATGGAAAAACCTCGTGTTGGTGTCTCCATTCTTCAACCAAAGGTCACGAGATTTCTGGCGCCAGAACGTTTCCTCCCTAGCGAGAATAGAATGAAAGTCCACCAAAAGACTCCGCTCTTCCTCCCTGAGACCCTCAGTGTAACCTTCGAGTTCCATCCTTTCCTCCAAAACCTTCAGGTTCTCAGAGATGGATTTTTTGGACTCAAAAATGTTGTCGAAAACCTCTTTATTCCAAACTTTCAGCTTTTCTTTGACCATTTTGAGCTTTAGAGCCACCCTCTTAGGAGCATTTCCTTCCACCTTCAATTGCCACCATGCTGAAACCAAACCTTTGAAGTCCTTGTGAGAGATCCACATGGATTCAAATCTGAAGGGGGTTTTAAAAATAGGCCCATCATCCGCCTCCAAGAAAATAGGGTTATGGTCAGACCCAATCCTTGGAAGAGCCGAAAGGATAGCCCCGCCAAGGATAGGAATGGCTTCTTGGGACATAAAAAATTTGTCGAGCTTGACTTGAATCAAACCACTCCCAATCCTTCTATTACTCCAAGTGAAGGAAGCCCCTTTGAGTTCGATGTCGAGCAAGCCATTAGTAGAGACAAAATCCCTGAAGTCCTCCAAGCTGTGGCTGAAGTGGTCGGATCCTCCTTTTTTTTTTGAAGGATGAAGGGGACAATTGAAGTCACCCCCTAAAACCCAAGGAAAATTACTAAAATTCTCCCTCATATGAGAGATAGCTTTCCACATTTCTGCTCTCTCTGTGGCAGAATTTGAAGCATAAACGTTGGACAGAATCCAGGAAAAATTGGTGGTTTTGGACTGGAACAGTACATTGATGATTATGTTGGAAGTTGATAGCAGGCTGCCCTCAAACCTCGAAGGGTCCCACAGAACCATGAGTCCTCCCACTATTCCCACTGCAGGGCTGGACAGACAATTTGCCTTGGCCCAAATGGCCTTCGCAACTTTATCAGAGGAGATAGCATCGACCTTGGTCTCTTGCAAAATAAGGATGGAAGGATTAGTCCTCCTACGGAGATCAGCCACTAACCTTCGTTTGGCTGCACCGTTCAGTCCTCTCACATTCCATGAGAGGACTTTCATCTGGATAGTTTGAGGTTTTTCTTGCCTCCCCTTCCTTGTTGAGGGGGAGGTTTTGATGCATGCGCTTCATCCGTCTGAGCGCCACAGTCATCCAGAACCAGCAAACGCTGGGTTCCATTTGCAACGTCATTTGTTGTCTCTTTGTCCCACCTGTCTTTGTTAGGAGGACGGCCCTGCTTCCTCTCACTACCAAAATCCACACTTTGCTTTTGGCTCCTCATGTTTTAGGGGCTAATGTGACCGGATTGTTCACCCCTCCTTCCTAAGAGGTAATCTTCTAGCATCGTCTACGACTGGCTGAAATCGGGATGACCCATATCTTGGGGCAGAGAAATAGTCTGAGTCACAATTTGGGATGGGGTCCATTCCTTCTCTTCCTATGATTCACTTTCCAAGTGGGAGTCTGCTCCTTGCTGATTGTCAGCCTCAAGTTGCTCGGGGTCCGATTGGAGAGTGGGATTCTCTTCAGGCTGAGAGAGTCCGACGCAGACTCTAGAGGGGCCTAGAGATTCATGACCCTTCGCATCTGGAAGATTTGACTGCTTCGCCTGACCTTCCCCATGCTCCAGGGGGTTGTCATTTTCATGCTTTTGCTTACCCGATTTTTGAAGAGGACACTAGGATTGGAGGTGCCCTTGGGACCGACACTGGGGGTAGAAAGCTGGTCTATTTTCATAGACAATAGCTTGTTTATGAAGAAAGGTACCTCCAGACCGAAGAGTGATGAAAGTTGGGAGTTCCGCCTCCAAATCTGCCAGAACGCAAAAATGGGCTTGGACAAACCTTGTTCGAGCTCGGGTGGGTGGGTCAATGGTGACCAACTCCCCAATGGAGCACGCAATACCCCTTATGACATTTTCATGCCAGCCAAAGAGGGGAAGATTCGGGAGCCTAACCCATATTGGGGCAATGTTGATGTTCTGGGTATCAAGACTGAAATCCATGTCCCACTTCCTAAGGAATAAACTTTTGCGGCCCAGAAACCATGGCCCGCTAGCCAAAATTTTACAGTAATCCTCCTTATTGTTCAGTCTAATGGCAAAAAAACCTCGGGATAGGGCCGCTAGCTCCATATGACCAGAAGTCCTCCATTTGCTTGCTGCCCACTTTCGGATAGTTTCCATGTCGGGACGGCCGCCAATGAATTTGCCTATGAGGGTAAATTTCTCAAACTCCATGAAGCTTGAAAGAACTTCCATCGGGATGTCCAGCTCATCCCCAACCGAAAACAACTCTTTGGTAAAAAACTCGTTTAGGGTTTTTGAGGCCACTGCCTGGGCATAAGACTTTTGAGCCCCACCACCCCCTTTGTCTGGTGGGTCCTTACCCCGACTGACACCGTCAACAACCCGGTCTTCTTCAATGGGTCCAGACGCTTCCACACCTCTGGATCCCTGGTGCCCTTCGATTGCTCTGCTATGCCCAAGACACGAACCGTAGCCGCTCCCGAGCTCCCCTGCAGATGACTTCCCGCCCATCGACATCTCCTCCCTCCCCGCACTTGGAGACTGCTGCTCCACTCTCCGGCTATTGGCGGCTGCTAGTTTCACCCTTCTACTCTCTCAAATCTATTCCAAACTTAACCAAAATGGAGTATGCTGCTATTCTAATGCTATATAATTGATCTATGTTAAAATCAGGTCCAAAATTTTAGCCATTTCATGGCCATCCCTAGAAAGTGCAACTAGGACTGTTATCCATCCCCTGTAGGAACGGTCACAAAATGGGGTGTTTTTTACCACCAATTCCAAAGGGATATGGTTTAAAACTCTCCTAACTATGTTGTTGTCAAATTTGGTCAAATTAATCTTAGATTTGATAGGTTTTGGACTTTCTTGGTGTATTTTTGGATGCCCCTAAAAGTTCCTTCGAAATGAAGAGGTTTCCAAGCAAAATAGGTGGGCAAATATGAGGATAAATGTGGGCAACACTTTGTGGTCAAAATGTTGCAAATAAATCCTTTTCTAAATTGGGTGGGAGCACCTCAATTTATAGCCCAAAAGTGCAAAATGGGAAAAGGGGCAAGTTTTGGCATGCAAGGCAAGTGCCACCACTTGTCAATTCCTTTGCCATGCACAAGGTGAAAGAGGATGCCCATTTGGACCTCCAATTTGTAGGTCATGATGTCTATGACAACCTCCAAATAAATTTTGGGTGATTGGGTAGGATAAATGGCAGGAATTGATTGTCATTTATCCTACCCTTTGACTTGTGGAGGGTCTATTTCATGGTCATCCCACCCAGGGATGGTTGTTGGTGGCCATCCCTGGGTGGGACGGTCATGAACTGTGATCGTCCCTAGGTGGGACAACTATGGCTACATGGCCCAAAACTTCCCAAAAGTGGGGTGAACCTTCCCAAAAGTGTTTGGGAGCCCTAATTGACCCTTGAGGGTTACCTAATGGGGCCATATGATGTCAATAAGAGTGACGAATAGCAGTCTTATTCGATATACATGATTTTAGTGTCTACACAACCAACGAAAACCATACATGGAGAGAACTGCACACTCACAACCATTGAGCGATGATCCCATGTGAGATGATGGAGCATATGGTTGGTCCATTATTAGCTCATTTGAGGGGTTCAGTCATGGTTCACCTACTTCCACTTGGGCATTTTATCCAAAATCTTGCTTCCCAATTTGTGAAGTTCTATGTGGGTGTTGTGCTTTATATACAACCATGAGGGCCATCGTGGGATACATGTGGGATAATGGCTCAAGACTCTCATAGTGTTTCTCAAGGTATTTTAAAAAAATATATATTTGAGAAATTATGAGACTAGGTAGTACGGGAGGAGTGAAATAATGGACCCTAGAATTAACAAGGGCCCACAAGGGAAAACAACCAATGAAAACCACACATGGGGAGAACTCCACACTCACCACCATCAAGTGACACTCACATGAGAGAGGATGGAGCATATGATTGGGCCATGATTCACTCATTTTAAGAGTTGGGTCATGGTTCCCTAATTCCACTTGGGCATTTCACCCAAAATCCTACTTTCTAATTTGCAAAGCTCTATGTGGGTGTTGTGATTTATATACCACCATGACGGCCATCGTGGGATACATGTGGGATAATGTCTCAAGACTCTTGTAGCATTACTCAAGGTATTTTTAGAATTTTTTTATTTGAGAAATTATGAGACTAGGTAGTATGGGAGGAGCAAAATATTAGACCCTAGAATTAACATGGGGTCCACGAGGGAAAACAACCAATGAAAACCACACATGGGGATAATTTCGCACTCACCACAATCGAGTGATATTCCCATGTGAGAGGATGGAGTACATGGTTGGGCCATGATTTGCTCATTTGAGGGGTTGGTTCATGTTTCACCTACTTCCACTTGGGCATTTCACCCAAAAGCCTACTTCCCGATTTGCAAAGCTCTATGTGGGTTTTGTGCTTTATATACCACCATGAGGGCCATCATGGGATACATGTGTTATAATGGCTCAAGACTCTCATAGCAAGGTATTTTTAGAATTTTTTTATTTGAGAAATTATGAGACTAGGTAGTATGGGAGGAGCAAAATAATGGACTCTAGAATTAACCCACGAAGAAAAACATTCAATGAAAAGCACACATGGGGAGAAATCCACACTCACCACCATTAAGTGATGCTCCCATGGGAGAGGATAGAGCATATGGTTGGGCCATGATTCACACATTTGAGGGTCTGGGTCATGGTTAACCTACTTTCACTTGGGCATTTCACCCAAAATCTTGCTTCCCAATTTGCAAAGATCTATGTGGGTTTTATGCTTTATATACCACATTAGAGCCATCATGGGATACATGTGGGATAATCCCTTAAGACTCTCATATTGTTGCTCGGGTTATTTTTAGATTTTTTTTATTTGATAAATTACAAGACTAAGTAGTACGGGAGGAGCAAAAAATGGACCCTAGAATTAACATGGGACCTACGAGAGAAAACAACCAACAAAAACCACACATGGGGAGAACTCCACACTCAGAACCATCGAGTGATGCTCCCATAGGAGAGGATGAAGCATATGGTTGGGCCATGATTCACTTGTTTGAGGGGTTGGGTCATGGTTTAGCTACTTCCACTTGGGTATTTCACCCAAAAGCCTACTTTTTTATTTGCAAAGATTTATGTGTGTGTTGTGCTTTATATACTACCATGAGGGCCATCATGGGATACATGTGGGATAATGGCTCAAGACTCTCGTAGCGTTGCTCTAAGTATTTTTAGAATTTTTATATTTGAGAAATTATGATACTAGGTAGTATGGGAGGAGAAAAATAATGAATCATAGAATTAACATGGGATCCATGAGGGAAAATCAACAATGAAAACCACACATGGGGAGATATCCACACTCACCACCATTGAGTGATGCTCCCATGGGAGAGGATGAAGCATACAGTTAGACCATGATTCGCTTATTTGAGGGTCTAGATAATGGTGTGCTTTAACATGGGGTCCACAAGATAAAACAACCAATAGAAATGACATATGGAGAGAACTCTGCACTCACCACCATCAAGCGATGCTCCCACGAGAGAGGATGGAGCATATGGTTGGGCCATGATTCACTCATTTTTGGGGTTAGGTCATGGTTCACATACTTCCACTTGGACATTTCACCCAAAATCATACTTCCAAATTTGTTAAGCTCTATGTGGGTGTTGTGATTTATATACCACCATGAGGTCCATCATGGGATACATGTGGGATAATAGCTCAAGACTCTCGCAAAATTGCTCAAGGTATTTTTTATAATTTTTTTATTTGAGAAATTATAAGTCTGGATAGTACAGGAGGAGCAAAATAATGGACCTTAGAATTAAGATGGGGTCCACAAAGTAAAACAACCAACTAAAAGCATACATGGGAAGAACTCCACACTCACCACCATAAAGCGATGCTATCACAGGAGAGGATGGAGCATATGGTTGGGCCATGATTCACTCATTTGAGGGGTTGGGTCATGGTTCACCTACTTCCACTTGGTTATTTCACCCAAAATTTTTCTTCCTGATTTGCAAAGCTCTATGTGGGTGTTGTGCTTTATAGACCAGCATGAGGGCCATCATGGGATACATGTGGGATAATGGCTCAAGACTTTCACAATATTGCTCAAGGTAGTTTTAGAATATTTATATTTGAAATATTATGAGACTAGGTAGTATAAGAGGAGTGAAATAATGAACCCTAGAATTAAAATGGGACCCATAATGGAAAACAACCAATAAAAAGCATACATGGGGAGAACTTCGCACTCACCACAATCAAGCGATGCTCCCACAAGAGAGGATGGAGCATATGGTTGGGCCATGATTCGCTCATTTGAGTGGCTGGGTCATGGTTCCCCTACTTCCACTTTGGCATTTAACCCAAAAGTCTACTTCCCAATTTGCAAAGCTCTATGTGGGTGTTGTGCTTTATATACCACCATGACATCCATCGTGGAATACATGTGGAATAATGGCTCAATACTCTTGCAGCGTTGCTCAAGGTATTTTTTAAAATAAATTATTTAAGAAATTATGAGACTAGGTAGTAGGGGAGGAGCAAAATAATGGAACCTAAAATTAAAATGGAGCCCACGAGGGAAAACAATCAATAGAAAGCACACATTGGGAGAACTCTGCACTCACCACCATTGAGCGATGCTCCCATAGAAGATGATGGGGCATATTTTTGGGCCATGATTCACTTGTTTGAGGCGTTGGTTCATGGTTCACCTACTTTCACTTGGGCATTTCACACAAAAGTTTGCTTCTTGATTTGCAAAGATCTATGTGGATGTTGTGCTTTATATACCACCATGAGGGCCATTGTGGGATACATGTGGGATAATGGCTCAAGACTCGTAGCATTTCTCAAGGTATTTTAAAAAAAATTATTTGAGAAATTATGAGACTAGGTAGTACAGGAGGAGAAAAATAATGAACCCTAGAATTAACATGGGGACCGTGAGGGAAAACAACCAATGAAAACTACACATGGGGAGAACTCTGCACTCACCATGATCGAGCAATGGTCCCATGAGAGATGATGGAGCATATGGTTAGGCCATGATACACTCGTTTGAGGGGTTGGGTCATGGTTCACCTTCTTCCACTTGGGAATTTCACCCAAAAGCCTACTTCCCAATTTGCAAAGCTCTATGTGGGTTTTATGCTTTATATACCACCATGAGGGCCATCATGGGATACATGTGGGACAATGGCTCAAGACTCTCACAACATTGCTCAAGATATTTTTTTAAAAAAATTATTTGAAAAATTATCAGACTAGGTAGTACAGGAGGAGAAAAATAATGAACCCTAGAATTAACATGGGGTCCACGAGGGAAAACATCCAATGGAAACCACACATGGGGAGAAATCTGCACTCACCATCATCGAGTGATTATCCCATGGGAGAGGATGGAGCATATGGTTGGGCCATGATTTGATTGTTTGAGGGGTTGGGTCATGGTTCACCTACTTCCACTTGGGAATTTCATCCAAAAGCTTAATTTCTAATTTTCAAAGCTCTATGTGGGTGTTGTGATTTATATACCACCATGAGGACCATCATGGGATACATGTGGGATACTGGCTCAAGAATCTCATAAAGTTGATCAAGTTATTTTTAGAATTTTTTATTTGAGAAATTATGAGACTAGGAAGTACAGGAGGAGCGAAATAATGGACCCTAGAATTAACTTGAGGTCCACGAGGGAAAATAATCAACGAAAACCACACATGGTTAGAACTCCACACTCACCACCATCGAGCGATGCTCCCATGAGAGAGGATGGAGCATATGGTTGGGCCATGAATCAGTCATTTGAGGGGTTGGGTCATGGTTCACTTTCTTCCACTTGGGCATTTGATCCAAAATCCTACTTCTCAATTTGAGATGCTCTCTGTGGGTGTTGTGCATTATATATCACCATGAGGGCCATCATGGAATTCATGTCAGATAATGGCTCGAGACTCTTACAACATTGCTCAAGGTATTTTTAGAATTTTTTATTTGATAAATAATGAGACTAGGTAGTACAGGAGTAGCAAAATAATGGACCCTATAATTAACATAGGACCTATGATGGAAAACAACCAACAAAAACCACACATGGGGAGAACTTTGCACTCACCACCATCGAGCGATGCTTCCACGAGAGAATATGGAGCATATGGTTGGGCCATTATTCACTCATTTGAGGGGTTGCATCATGGTTCACCTACTTCCACTTGGGTATTTCACCCAAAAGTATGCTTCATAATTTGCAAAGCTCTATGTGGGTATTGTGGTTTATATATGACCACAAGGACCATCGTGGGATATGTGTTGGATAATGGCTCAAGACTCTTGTAGCATTACTCAAGGTATTTTTAGAATTTTTATTTAAGAATTTATGATACTAGGTAGTATGGGAGGAGCAAAATAATGGACTCTCGAATTAATGTGGAACCCACGAAGAAAAATATTCAATGAAAAGCACACATGGGGAGAACTCCACACTCACCACCATCAAGTGATGCTCCCATGGGAGAGGATGGAGCATATGGTTGGGCCATGATTCACTCATTTGAGGGGCTGGGTCATGGTTCACCTACTTTCACTTGGGCATTTCACCCAAAATCCTGCTTCCCAATTTGCAAAGGTCTATGTGGATATTGTGCTTTATGGACCACCATGATGGCCATCATGAGATACATGTGGAATTATGGCTCAAGAATCTCATAGCATTGCTCAATATATTTAAAAAAATATATATTTGAGAAATTATGAGACTAGGCAGTATGGGATGAGAGAAATAATGGACCCTAGAATTAACATGGGGTCCACAAGAGAAAACAACCAATAAAAACCACACATGGTGAGAACTACACACTCACCACCATCGAGTGATGCTTCCATAGGAGAGTATGGATCATATGGTTGGGACATGATTCACTCATTTTATGGGTTTGGTCATGGTTCACCTACTTCCACTTGGGCATTTCACCCAATAGCCTACTTCCTAATTTGCAAAGCTCTATGTAAGTTTTGTGCTTTATATACCACCATGAGGGTTATCATGGGATACATGTGGGATAATGGCTCAAGACTCTCGTAGTATTGCTCAAGGTATTTATAGAATTTTTTTATTTGATAAATTATGAGACTAAGTAGTACAACATGATAAAAATAATTAACCCTAGAATTAACATGGGGTCCACAAGGGAAAACAACCAATGAAAACCACACATGGGGAGAACTCTGCACTGACCACCATCGAGTGATGCTCCCATTGGAGAGGATGGAGCATATGGTTGGGCCATGATTCACTCGTTTGATGGGTTGGGTCATGGTTCACCTACTTCCACTTGGGCATTTCACCCAAAATATTGCTTTTATATTTGCAAAGCTCTATGTGGGTGTTGTGCTTTATATACCACCATGAGGAGCCATTGTGAAATACATGTAGGATAATGGCTCAAGACTCTCAAATTTTCTCAAGGTATTTTTAGAATTTTTTATTTGAGAAATTATGAGACTAGGTAGTATGGGAGGAGAAAAATAATGGACCCTAGAATTAACTTGGGGCCCACGAGGGAAAACAACCAAGGGAAATGACACATGGGTAGAACTCTACACTCACCACCATCAAGTGATGCTCTCACGGGAGAGGATGGAGTATATGGTTGGACCATGATTCACTCATTTGAGGGGCTAGGTCATGGATCACCTACTTCCACTTGGGCATTTCACCCAAAATCCTCCTTCTCGATTTGAGAAGCTCTATATGGGTGTTGTGCATTATATACCACCATGACGGCCATCATGGGATACATGTGGGATAATGGCTAAAGACTCTCGCAATGTTGCTCAAGGTATTTTTATTTATTTTTATTTAAGAAATTATGAGACTAGGTAGTATAGGAGGAGTAAAATGATGGACTCTATAATTAGCATGGGGTCCATGAGTGAAAATAGCTAGCAAAAACCACACATGGGGAGAAATCCACACTCACCACCATTGAGCGATACTACCATGGGAGAGAATGGAGCATATGGTTGGGCCATGATTCGCTTATTTGAGGGGATAGGTCATGATTCACCTACTTCCACTTGAGTATTTCACTCAAAATCTTGCTTCCTAATTTGCAAAGCTCTATGTGGGTGTTGTGCTTTATATACCTCCATGAGGGCCATCATGGGATACATGTGGGATAATGACCTAAGAATCTTGCAACATTGCTCAAGGTATTTTTAGAATTTTTTATTTAAGAAATTATGAGACTAGATAGTATGGGAGGAGCAAAATAATGGATCCTAGAATTAAGATGTTGCCCATGAGGGAAAACAACCAATGAAAACCACACATGGGGATAACTCCGCACTCACCACCATCGAGTGATGCTCCCATTGGAGAGGATGAAGCATATGGTTGGGCAATTATTCGATTGTTTGACGGGCTGGATCATGGTTCACCTACTTCCACTTTGGTATTTCACCCAAAAGGTTGCTTCCTAGTTTGCAAAGCTCTATGTGGGTGTTGTGCTTTATATACGACCATGAGGGCCATTGTGGGATACATGTGGGATAATGGGTCAAGACTCTCGCAGTGTTGCTCAAGGTGTTTTTAGAATTTTTTTATTTGAGAATTTATGAGACTAGGTAGTATGGGAAGAGAAAAATAATGGATTCTATAATTAACATGGGGCCCACGAGAGAAAAAACCAATGAAAAACACACATGGGGATAACTCCACACTCACCACCATCGAGTGATGCTCCCATGGGTGAGGATGGAGCATATGGTTGGGTCATGATTTTCTTGTTTGAGGGACTGGGTCATGCTTCACCTACTTCCACTTGGGCATTTCACCCAAAATCCTACTTCTTAATTAGCAAATCTCTATGTGGGTGTTTTGGTTTATATACCACCATGAGGGCCATCGTGGGATACATGTGGGATAATGGCTCAAGACTCTCCCATCATTGCTCAAGGCATTTTTAGAAATTTTTATTTGAGAAATTATGAGACTAAGAAGTACGAGAGGAGAAAAATAATGGACCCTAGAATTAATATGGGGCCCACAAGAGAAAACAACCAATGAAAACCACATATGGGGAGAACTCCGCACTCACAACCATCAAGTGATGATCCCATGGGAGAGGATGGGTCATATTGTTGGTCCATGATTCCCTCGTTTAAGGATTTGGGTCATGGTTCACCTACTTCCACTTGGGAATTTCACCTAAAATCTTGCTTCCTAATTTGCAAAGATCTATGTGGGTGTTGTGCTTTATATACCACAATGAGGGCCATTGTGGGATAATGGCTCAAGACTCTCACAACATTACTCAAGGTATTTTTAGAATTTTTTTATTTGAGAAATTTTGAGACTAGGCAGTACGAGAGGAGTGAAATAATAGACCCTATAATTAACATGGGGTCCACAAGGGAAAATAGCCAACATAAACCACACATGGGGAGAACTTCTCACTCACCACCATCGAGCAATACTCCCAAGGGAGAGGATGGAGCATATGGTTGGGCCATGATTCGCTCATTTGAGGGGTTGGGTCATGGTTCACCAACTTCCACTTGGGAATTTCACCCAAAATCCTACTTCTCTATTTGCATAGCTATATGTGGGTGTTGTGCTTTATATACTACCATGAGGGCCATCATGGGATACATGTGGGATAATGTCTCAAGACTCTCATAACATTGTTCAATGTTTTTTTAGAATTTTTATATTTGATACATTATGAGACTAGGTAGTACAAGAGGAGCGAAATAATGGATCCTATAATTAACATGGGGCCCATGAGGGAAAATAGCCAATGAAAACCACACATGGGGAGAACTCCACACTCACCAACATTTAGTGATGCTCCCATAGGAGAGGATGGAGTATATGGTTAGACTGTGATTCACTCATTTGAGGGGTTGGATCAAGGTGTGCTTTAACATGGGTCCCACATGGGAAAATATCCAATAAAAACTAAATATTGGGAGAACTCTGCACTCACCATCATCGAGTGATGCTCCCACGAGAGAGGATGGAGCATATGGTTGGGCTATGATTCACTCATTTAATGGGTTGGGTAATGGTTCACCTAATTCCAATTGGGTATTTCACCCAAAAGCCTACTTCTCGATTTGTAAATCTCTATGTGGGTGTTTTTAATTTATATACCACCATGAGGACCATCATGGGATACATGTGGGATAATAGCTCAAGAGTCTTGCAATTTTGCTCAAGGTATTTTTAGAAAATTTTATTTGAGAAATTATGAGACTAGGTAGTACAAGAGGAGTGAAATAATGGATCCTAGAATTAACATAGGGTCCAAGAGGAAAAAAAACCAATGGAAACCACAAATGGGAAGAAATCTGCACTCACCACCATCTAGCAATGCTCCCACGAGAGAGGATGGAGCATATGGTTGGACCATTATTCTCTCGTTTGAGGGGTTGGATCATTGTTCATCTACTTCCACTTGAGCATTTCACCCAAGAGCCTATTTCTCAATTTGCAAAGCTCTATGTGGGTGTTGTACTTTATATACCACCATGAGGGCCATCATGGGATACATATGGGATAACAACTCAAGACTCTCACACCATTGCTCAAAGTATTTTTTGAATTTTTTGACTTGAGAAATTATGAGATTAGGCTGTATGAGAGGAGTGAAATAATGGATCCTAGAATTAACAAGTGGTCCAAGATGGAAAACAACCATTGAAAAGCACACATTAGGAGAATTTTGCACTCACCATCATCGAGCGATGCTCCCACGCGAGAGGATGAATCATATGGTTTGGCCATGATTCACTCGTTTGAGGGGTTGGATCATGGTTCACCTACTTCCACTTGGGCATTTCACCCAAAATCTTGCTTCCAAATTTCCAAAGCTCTATGTGGGTGTTGTGCTTTATATACCACCATGAGGCCATCATGGGATACATGTGGGACAATGGCTCAAGACTCTCATAGCATTTCTCAAGGTATTTTAGAATTTTTTATTTGAGAAATTATGAGACTAGGTAATACAGGAGGAGCGAAATAATAGACCCTAGAATTAACATGGGGCCCACGAGGAAAAACAACCAATGAAAACCACACATGGGGAGAACTCTGCACTCACCACCATTGAGTGATGCTACCACGAGAGAGGATTGAGCATATGGTTGGGTCATGATTCACTCATTTGAGGGGTTGGGTCATGGTTCACCTACTTCCACTTGGGATTTTCACCCAAAATCTTGTTTCCTAATTTGTAAAGATCTATGTGGGTTTTGTTATTTATTTACCACCATGAGGGCCATCATGAGATACATGTGGGATAATGGCTCAAGACTCTCGTAGTGTTGCTCAAGGTATTTTTAGAATTTTTTTATTTGATAAATTATGAGACTAGGTAGTATGGGAGGAGCAAAATAATAGACCTTAGAATTAACATGGCACCCATGAGGGAAAACAACAAACAAATACCATACATGGGCAGAACTTTGCACTTACCACCATCAAGCGATGCTCCCACGAGAGAGGATGGAGCATATGGTTGGGCCATTATTCGCTCATTTAAAGGGGTTGGGTCATTTTTCACATACTTCCACTTGGATATTTCATCCAAAAGCCTACTTACTGATTTTCAAAGCTCTATGTGGGTGTTGTGCTTTATATACCACCATGAGAGCCATCATGGGATGCATGTGGGATAATGGTTCACGACTCTCGTAGTGTTGCTCAATGTATTTTTTAGAATTTTTTATTTGATAAATTATAAGTCTAGGAAGTACAAACAGAGAGAAATAATGGATCCTAGAATTAACATGGGGTTCATGAGGGAAAACAACCAATGGAAACCACACATGGGGAGAACTCCACACTCACCACCATTGAGCAATGCTCCCATAGGAGAATATGGAGCATATGGTTGGGCCATGATTCGCTTGTTTGAAGGGCTGGTTCATGGTTGACCTACTTCTAGTTTGGCATTTCACCCAAAAGTCTGTTTCTTGATTTACAAAGCTCTATGTGGGTGTTGTGTTTTATATACCATCATGAGGGCCATCGTGTATGGCTCAAGACTCTCGTAGCGTTGTTGAAGGTATTTTTAGAATTTTTTTATTTGAGAAATTATGAGACTAGGCAGTACAGGAGGAGCAAAATAATGGACCTTAGAAATAACATGGAGTCCACAGAGGAAAACATCCAACGAAAACCACACATGGGGAGAACTCTACACTCACCACCATCGAGTGATGCTCCCACACGAGAGGATGGAGCATATAGTTGGGCCATGATTCGATCGTTTGAGAGGCTGGGTCATGGTTCGCCTACTTCCACTTGGGTATTTCACCCAAAAGTCTACTTCCTGATTTGTAAAGATCTATGTGGGTGTTTTTTTATTTATATACCACCATGAGGGCCATTGTGGTATACATGTGGGATAATGACTCAAGACTCACAACATTTCTTAGGGTATTTTTAAAATTTTTTATTTGAGAAATTATGAGACTATGTAGTATGGGAGGATCTAAATAATGGACCCTAGAATTAACATGGGACCCATGAGGGAAAATAGCCAATAAAAACCACACATGGGGAGAACTCCGCACTCACCACCATCAAGCGATGCTCCCATGGGAGAAGATGGAGCATATGGTTGGGCCATGATTCGTGCATTTGAGGGGTTGGGTCATGGTTCACCTACTTCCACTTGGGCATTTCATCCAAAATATTACTTTTGAATTTGGAAATATCTATGTGCATGTTGTGCTTTATATACCACCATGACGACCATCATAGGATACATGTGGGATAATGGCTCAAGAATCCATAGCGTTGCTCAATGTATTTTTAGAATTTTTTAATTTGAGAAATTATGAGACTAGGTAGTACAGGAGGAGCAAAATAATGGGTCCTGGAATTAACATGGGGACCACATGGAAAAACAGCCAACAAAAACCACACATGGGGAGAACTCCACACTCACCACCATTAAGCGATGCTCCCATGAGAGAGGATGGAGCATATGGTTGAGCCATGATTTGCTCGTTTGATGGGTTGGGTCATGGTTCACCTACTTCCACTTGGACATTTCTCCCAAAATCTTGCTTCCCAATTTGCAAAGCTCTATGTGGGTGTTATGCTTTATATACCACCATAAGGGCCATCGTGGGATACATGTGGGATAATATCTCAAGACTCTCGCAGTGTTGCTCAAGGTATTTTTACAATTTTTTTTATTTTAGAAATTATGAGACTAGGTTGTACGGGAGGAGCAAAATAGTGGACCCTAAAATTAACATGGGATGCACAAAGGAAAATAGATAACAAAAACCATACATTGGAAGAACTACGCACTCACCACCATGGAGCGATGCTCCCATAGGAGAGGATGAAGCATATGGTTGGCCAATAATTTGCTCATTTGATGGGTTGGGTCATGGTTCACCTATTTCTACTTGGGAATTCACCCAAAATCCTGCTTCTTTATTTGCAAAGCTCTATGTGGGTGTTGTGCTTTATATACCACCATGAAGGCTATTATGATATACATGTGGGATAATGGCTCAAGACTCTTGTAGTGTTGCTCAAGGTATTTTTAGAATTTTTTTATTTGAGAAATTATGAGACTAGGAAGTATGGGAGGAGCGAAATAATGGACCCTAGAATTAACATGGGGTTCACGAGGAAAATAAACCAACATAATCCACACCATCGAGCGATGCTCCCACGAGAGAGGATGGAGCATATGGTTGGGCCATGATTCACTTGTTTGAGGGGATGGGTCATGTTTCACCTACTTCCACTTGGGCATTTCATCCAAAAGCCTGCTTCCCAATTTGTAAAGTTCTATGTGGGTTTTGTGCTTTGTATACCATAATGAGGGTTATTGTGGGATACATGTGGGATAATGGCTCAAGACTCTCATAGCATTTCTCAAGGTATTTTTAGAATTTTGTTTATTTGAGAAATAATGAGACTAGGCAGTATAGGAGGAGAAAAATAATGGACCCTAGAATTAACATGGGGATCACAAGGTAAAATAACCATCAAAAACTACACATGGGGAGAACTCTGCACTCACAACCATCAAGCAATGCTCCCACAGGAGAGGATGGAGCATATTGTTGGGCCATGATTCGCTCATTTGAGGGGTTGGGTCATGGTCATCTACTTCCACTTGGGCATTTCATCCAAAAGCTTGCTTCCCAATTTGCAAAGCTCTATGTGGATGTTGTACTTTATATACTACCATGAGGTCCATCTTGGGATACATGTGGGATAATGGCTCAAGACTCTCATAGTGTTGGTCAAGGTATTTTTAGAATTTTTTTATTTGAGAAATTATAAGACTAGGAAGTACAAGAGGAGCAAAATAATGGACTATAGAATTAACAAGGAGCCCACGAGGGAAAAAACCCAATGGAAACCACACATGGGGAGAACTCCACACTCACCACCATCGAGCGATGCTCCTACGGGAGAGGATGAAGCATATGGTTGGGCCATGATTTTCTCATTTGAGGGACTGGGTCATGGTTCCTCTACTTCCACTTGGGTATTTCACCCAAAATCCTGCAACCTGATTTACAAAGTTGTCTGTGGGTGTTATGCTTTATATACCACCATGAGGACCATCTTGGGATACATTTGGGATAATGGGACTCTTGTAGTGTTGCTAAAGGTACTTTTAGAAATATTTTATTTGAGAAATTATTAGACTAGACAGTACAGGAGGAGCAAAATAATGAACCCTAAAATTAACATGGGTTCCATAAGGGAAAACAACAAACGTAAACCACACATTAGGAGAACTCCGCACTCACCACCATCGAGCGATGCTCCCATAGGAGAGGATGGAGCAAATGGTTGGATATGAATTTCTTATTTGAGGGTTTGGGTCATGGTTCACCTACTTCCACTTTGGTATTTCACCAAAAAGTTTGCTTTTCAATTTGTAAATCTCTATGTGGATGTCGTGCTTTATATACCACCATGAGGGCCATCATTGGATACATGTGGGATAATTTTTTTTTTTTGAATTTACATGGTGGAATCGGTAGCCGCCACGAATCCGGGCAGGTTGTCCAGCTTTTTATGGCTGCCACAGTATTCTATGTTGTCCGCCCCAAAAGCCGCCACACAGATCTTCGCATAGTCCGCCCCTATAACCACCATGCCACAATCATTTAAAACCTTTTACGCCACTGAAAGCACCAAGAAAGGGACAAGCGTTCAGTCCGACGAGGCCCGATATTTGAACCTTGGACCTTCAACCCCTTGTGGGGTTTGGATGAACCAATTGGTCTACACCTCGGACCCTACATGTGGGATAATGGCTCAAGACTCTCACATCGTTTCTCAAGGTATTTTTAGAACTTTTTTATTTGAGAAGTTATGAAACTAGGCAGTATGGGAGGAGTGAAATAATGGACCCTAGAATTAACATGGGACCTCTGAGGGAAAACAACCAACAAAAACCACACATGGGGAGAACTCTACGCTCACCACCATCGAGTGATGTGCCCATGAGAGAAGATGGAGCATATTTTTGGGCCATGATTTGCTCATTTGACAGGTTGGGTCATGGTTCACCTACTTCCACTTGGGCATTTCATCCAAAATCCTGCTTCCAAATTTGCAAAGCTCTATGTGGGTGGAGTGCTTTATATACCACCATGAGAGTCATCGTGGGATACTTGTGGTATAATGGGACCCTCATGAAGTATTTTGATTTTAATTCAAAATTTTGTTTGCAACAAGATTTTAAAAAATTGCTTACATCAAGGTAGTAAAATTGCTTGCATATAACATTAATTTAAATTGATTTTTTTTCTGAATATTTTCATGTCAATGGTATTATTTTAGATTAAATATTTCAAAAAAAAAATCAATGGTTTTTCTAAGGTGCAAAAAATTAAAATCAATTTTAGGGTTCTTTAAAATTTCATCATCTTGCTCAAATTTTACTTCAAATTTGAAATCACCATAACTTTTGATAAAAAAAATTGTTTAAGGTGATTCAAATACTGGTGGAAATATCTTGGGCTCATCTTTATAGTGGTACCATATTTGCAGATTTTTAGAATTGATTTGCCATCTAGAAATAGTAGTTTCCTGTTGTAGCCAAGGAACTTCTAAATACAATATCTCTTGATCCAAAATGCGTTTTTGAGTTATCTCAACGGCTTTGAGTACCCATTTGGCTCATTTAGACACTTGGAAATTTTCATAAAATTTTGGGTAGTTTTATTTTTTTGCCATATTTTTGTACCACACAAATTTCACTTCCAAGCATCTCAATTTTATTTCCAAGTATTGAAAATTTTTATCAGGTAATGAGAATCTTTCAAAATTCATTAAAATGCAAAATATAAAAGGTTGAAGTCTTTGGAATCAATGTGTAATGCTAGAGTGAAATTTACTAAGTGTAAGCAATGGTAGAAAAATAGGATGTCATCTCACATCAATGGAGTCCCAAAACCCAACCATTCAACAAAGTAGATAGGCAATGGTGGAAAAATGGGATGCCATCTCACCCTGAGTGAGTCCCAAAATCCTGACACTATGGAAGTGAAAATTGCTTAAGTATGGACATTGGTGGAAATCTGGGACATTGGAGGAAAGAAGTGAGTCCTAAAATCCTGTCATTATGGAAAGTGAAATTTTTTCTAAGTGTGAGCATTGGTGGAAAAATGGGATGCCATTGCACCCTGGTGGAGTCCCAAAACCTCGCCACTTATCAAGGTTGGAAATTTGGCAGAAAAATGGGATGCCATTGCACCCTGATGGAGTCCCAAAATCCCACCACCTCATAACTTTGAGAAAAATTGAAAATTGGTTAAATGTTACACTTGGCAGAGAAGTGGGTTGCTACCGCATTCCACGTATGTCCCAAAACCCCACCATGATCATTGTTGGAAATATGAGACATTAGCATAGAAAGTGAGATCTCAAAACCTCGCCACACTCATTATCAAAAATTTGGAACATTGGTGAAGAAAGTGATATCTTGAAACCCCGCCACGCCCATTGTTTGAAAAGATTAAAATGTGCTAAGTATAAAAGGAATGTCACACTTTCAAGGTGGAAAACCCAAGAACTCAACAATGGAAATGAAACCTGGTAATTGGTAATTTTAATCCAACACTTAGAAGTTGAGCTTCGTGATTGAAGGCCACCCGGATTGATGCTATAGCAATGAGCAATGCTATTATACAAAAAATACGATTGAAATTTTTGAAAATGATGTGATGCCTCTAATATCAAAAACTTAGAAAATTGAAAAAAATTAAAAATTAAAATTCAAAACCTTAGGAAAATTAAATTAATCATAATATTAATGTTTTCTAAGGGGACCCTCATGAAGTATTTTGATTTTAATTCCAAATTTTGCTTGCAACAAGATTTTTAAAAAATTCTTACATCAAGGTAATAAAACTGCTTGCATAGAACATTGATTTAAATTGAATTTTTTTTTCTAAATATTTTCATGTCAATGGTATTATTTTAGATTAAATATTTCCAAAAAAAATTATTTTCAATGGTTTCCTAAGGTCCAAAAAATTAAAATCAATTTTAAGGTTCTTTAAAATTTCATCATCTTGCCCTATTTTTACTTCAAATTTGAAACCGCCATAACTTTTGATAGAAAAATCTGTTTAAGGTGATTCAAAGCCTGGTGGAAATATCTTGGGCTTGTCTTTATAGTGGTACTATATTTGCAGATTTTTAGAATTGATTTGCCATCTAGAAATAGCAGTTTCCATTGTAGCCAAGTAACTTCTAAATGCAATATCTCTTGATACAAATTGTATTTTTGAGTTATATCAATAGTTTTGAGTACCCATTTGGATCATTTAGACACTTGAAAATTTTCATAAAAATTTGGGCTCTTTTATTTTTTACCATATTTTTGTACCACACAAATTTCACTTCTAGGCATCTCAATTTTATTTCCAAGTATTGAAAATTATTGTCGGGTAAAGAGAATATTTCACAAGTCATTAAAATACAAAATATAAAAGGTTGAAGTCTTTGGAATCAATGTGTAATGCTGGAGTGAAATTTACTAAGTGTAAATGATGAAAAAATGGGATGCCATCGTACCTCGATGAAGTCCCAAAACCCCGCGATTCAACAAAACAAATAGGAAATAGTGGAAAAATTGGATGCCATCTCACCCTGAGTGATTCCCAAAATCCCACCACTATGGCAAGTGAAAATTGCTTAAGTATCAACATTGGTGGAAATGTGGGACATTGGAGGAAAGAAGTGAGTCCCAAAATCCTTCCATTATGGAAGGTGGGATTTTTTCTAAGTGTGAGAATTGGTGGAAAAATGGGATGCCATCACACCCTGATGGAGTCTCAACACCCCTCCACTTAGCAAGGTTGGAAATTTGGCAGAAAAATGGGATGCCATCGCATCACGATGGAGTCCCAAAATCCCACCACCTCATAACCTTGAGAAAAATTAAAAATTGGTTTAGGGATGCCATTGCACCTCGATGGAGTCCCAAAATCCCACCACCTCATAACCTTGAGAAAAATTAAAAATTGGTTAAATGTTGCACGTGGGAGAGAAGTGGGTTGCTACCGCATTTCACATATGTACCAAAACCCCACCATGCTCATTGTTGGAAATATGAGACATTAGCAAAGAAAGTGAGATCTTGAAACCTCACTACACTCATTATCAAAAATTTGGAACATTGGCCAAGAAAGTGAGATCCTGAAACCCACCACACCTATTGTTTGAAAAGATTAAAATGTGCTAAGTATAAAAGGAATGTTGGACTTTCAGGGAGGACAACCCAAAAGCCTTGACAATGGAAATGAAACCTGGTAATTGGTAGTTTTAATCCAATACTTGGAAGTTGAACTTTGTGATACAAAAAACATGATTGAAATTTTTAAAAATGATGTGATGCCTCTAATACCAAAAACCTTAGAAAATTTTAAAAAATTAAATAATTAAAAAATTAAAATTTAAAACCTTAGGAAACTTAAATTAATCATAATATTAATGTTTTCTAAGGGGATCCTCATGAAGTATTTTGATTTTAATTCCAAATTTTTCTTGCAACAATATTTTAAAAAATTGCTTACATCAGGGTAATAAAATTGATTGCATAGAACATTGATTTAAATTGAATTATTTTTCTAAATATTTTCATGTCAAATGTATTATTTTAGATTAAATATTTCAAAAAATTTAATTTTCAATGGTTTTCCTAAGGTCTAAAATATTAAAATCAATTTTAGGGTTCTTTAAATTTCATCATCTTGCCCTAATTTTACTTCAAATTTGAAATTGCCATAACTTTTGATAGAAAAATCTTTTTAAGGTGATTCAAAGCCTAGTGGAAATATGTTGGGATCATCTTTATAGTGGTATCATATTTGTAGATCTTTAGAAAGGAATTTCCATCTAGAAATAGCAGTTTTTCATTGTAACCAAGGAAATTCTAAATGCAATATCTCTTGATCCAAAATGAATTTGAGTTATTTCAACTATTTTGAGTACCCATTTGGCTCATTTAGACACTTGGAAATTTTAATAAAATTATGGGCACTTTTATGTTTTTACCATATTTTTGTACCACATGAATTTCACTTCTAGGAATCTCAATTTTGTTTCCAAGTATTGAAAATTATTATCGGGTAATGAGAATCTTTCAAAAGTCATTAAAATGCAAAATATAAAAGCCTGAAGTCTTTGGAATCAATGTGTAATGCTGGAGTGAAACTTACTAAGTGTAAGCAATGGCAAAAAAATAGGATGCCATTGCACCTCGATGGAGTCCCAAAACCCGACCATTCAACAAAGCAGATAGGCAATGGTGGAAAAATGGGATGCCATCTCACCTTGAGTGAGTCCCAAAATTCGGCCACTATGGAAAGTGAAAATTGCTTAAGTATGGACATTGGTGGAAATCTGGGACATTGGAGGAAAGAAATGAGTCCCAAA
Source organism: Wollemia nobilis (assembly GCA_028583015.1). Taxonomy (NCBI): domain Eukaryota; kingdom Viridiplantae; phylum Streptophyta; class Pinopsida; order Araucariales; family Araucariaceae; genus Wollemia; species Wollemia nobilis. The sequence goes on along the minus strand of JAQPPZ010000136.1, from coordinate 16,283,972 downwards.
ATCCTGTCATTATGGAAAGTGGAATTTTTTTTAAGTGTGAGCATTGGTGGAAAAATGGGATGCCATCGCACCCTAATGGAGTCCCAAAACCCCACCACTTAGCAAGGTTAGAAATTTGGCATAAAAATAGGATTCCATTGCACCCTGATGGAGTCCCAAAATCCCACCACATCATAACCTTGAGAAATATTAAAAATTGGTTGTGTTGCACTTGGCAAAGAAGTGGATTGCTACCGCATTCCACGTATGTCCCAAAACCCCACCATGCTCATTGTTGGAAATAGGAGACATTAGCAGAGAAAGTGAGATCTCAAAATTTCGCCACACTCATTGTCAAAAATCTAGAATATTGGTGAAGAAAGTGAGATCTTGAAACCCTGCCACACCCATTGTTTGAAAAGATTAAAATGTGCAAGTATAAAAGGAATGTGGGGAGGAAAACCCAAGAACTCAACAACGGAAATGAAACCTGGTAATTGGTAATTTTAATCCAACACTTGGAAGTTGAGCTTCGTGATTGAAGGCCACCCGAATTGATGCTCTAGCAATGAACAATGCTATAATACAAAAAACACGACTAAATTTTTTGAAAATGGTGTGATGCCTCTAATACCAAAAACCTTAGAAAATTAAAAAAAATTAAAAAAATAAAATTCAAAACCTTAGGAAAATTAAATTAATCATAATATTAATGTTTTCTAAGCGGACCCTCATGAAGTATTTTGATTTTAATTCCAAATTTTGCTTGCAACAAGATTTTAAAAAAATTCTTACATCAAGGTAATAAAACTGCTTGCATAGAACATTGATTTAAATTGATTTTTTTTTTTTTCTGAATATTTTCATGTCAATGATATTATTTTAGATTAAATATTTCAAAAATTTTGATTTTCAATGGTTTCCTAAGGTCCAAAAAATTAAAATCAATTTTGAGGTTCTTTAAAATTTCATCATCTTACCCTAATTTTACTTCAAATTTGAAACTGCCATAATTTTTGATAGAAAAATATGTTTAAGGTGATTCAAAGCCTGGTGGAAATATCTTGGGCTCATATTTATAGTGGTACTATATTTGCAGATTTTTAGAATTGATTTGCCATCCAGAAATAGCAGTTTCCCATTGTAGCCAAGTAACTTCTAAATGCAACATCTCTTGATACAAGCTACATTTTTGAGTTATCTCAATAGTTTTGAGTACCCATTTGGCTCATTTAGACACTTGAAAATTTTCATAAAAATTTGGGTACTTTTAAACTTTTACCATATTTTTGTACCACACGAATTTCACTTCTAGGCATCTCAATTTTATTTCCAAGTATTGAAAATTATTTTCGGGTAAAGAGAATATTTCACAAGTTATTAAAATGCAAAATATAAAGGTTGAAGTCTTTGGAATCAATGTGTAATGCTGGAGTAAAATTTACTAAGTGTAAATGATGAAAAAATGGGATACCATCGCACCTCGATGGAGTCCCAAAACCTCGCAATTCTATAAAGTAGATAGACAATGGTGGAAAAATGGTATGCCATCTCACCCTGAGTGAGTCCCAAAATCCCGCCACTATGGCAAGTGAAAATTGCTTAAGTATAAACATTGGTGGAAATCTGGGACATTCGAGGAAAGAAGTGAGTCCCAAAATCCTGCCATTATGGAAGGTGGGAACTTTTCTAAGTGTGAGCATTGGTGGAAAAATGGGATGCCATCACACCCTGATGGAGTCCCAACAACCCTCCAGTTAGCAAGCTTGGAAATTTGGCAGAAAAATGGGATGCCATCACACCCCGATGGAGTCCCAAAATCCCACCACCTCATAACCTTGAGAAAATTTGAAAATTTGTTAAGGGATGCCATCACACCCCAATGGAGTCCCAAAATCCCACCACCTCATAACCTTGATAAAAATTAAAAATTGGTTAAGTGTTGCACGTGGGAGAGAAATGGGTTGCTACCACATTTCGCATATGTACCTAAACCCCACCATTCTCATTGTTGGAAATATGATACATTAGCAAAGAAAGTGAGATCTCGAAATATCACCACACTCATTGTCGAAAATATGGAACATTGACGAAGAAAGTGAGATCCTAAAACCCTGCCACACCCATCATTTGAAAAAATTAAAATGTGCTAAGTATAAAAGGAATGTCGGACTTACAACCCAAAAGCCTTGACAATGGAAATGAAACCCGGTAATTGGTAGTTTTAATCCAACACTTGGAAGTTGAACTTCGTGATACAAAAAACATGATTGAAATTTTTTTAAATGATGTGATGCCTCTAATACCGAAAACCTTAGAAAATTTTAAAAAATTAAAAAATTAAAATTCAAAACCTTAGGAAACTTAAATTAGTCATAATATTAATGTTTTCGGGACCCTCATGAAGTATTTTGATTTTAATTCCAAATTTTGCTTGCAATAATATTTTAAAAAATTGCTTACATCAGGGTAATAAAATTGCTTGCATAGAACATTGATTTAAATTGAATTATTTTTCTAAATATTTTCATGTCAAAGGTATTATTTTAGATTAAATATTTCAAAATTTTAATTTTCAATGGTTTTCCTAAGGTCTAAAATATTAAAATCAATTTTAGGGTTCTTTAAAATTTCATCATCTTGCCCTAATTTTACTTCAAATTTGAAATTGCCATAACTTTTGATAGAAAAATTCGTTTAAGGTGATTCAAAACCTGGTGGAAATATGTTGGGCTCATATTTATAGTGGTATCATATTTGCAAATTTTTAGAATATATTTGCCGTCCAGAAATAGGAGTTTCCCATTGTAGCCAAGGAACTTATAAATGTAATATATCTTGATCCAAAATGAATTTTCGAGTTATCTCAACTGTTTTGAGTACCCATTGGGCTCATTTAGACATTTGGAAATTTTAATAAAATTTTGGGTACTTTTATTTTTTTACCATATTTTTGTACCACACAAATTTCACTTCCAGGCATCTCAATTTTATTTCCAAGTATTGAAAATTATTATAGGGTAATGAGAATATTTCAAAAGTCATTAAAATGTAAAATATAAGAGGCTAAAGTCTTTGGAATCAATTTGTAATGCTGGAGTGAAATTTACTAAGTGTAAATGCGATGCCATCGCACTTCAATGGAGTCCCAAAACCCGGCCATTCAACAAAGCAGATAGGCAATGGTGGAAAAATGGGATGGCATCTCACCCTAAGTGAGTCCAAAAATCTTGCCACTATGGAAAGTGAAAATTGCTTAAGTATGGACATTGGTGGAAATCTAGGACATTGGAGGAAAGAAGTAAGTCCCAAAATCCCACCATTATGGAAGGTGGAATTTTTTTAAAGTGTGAGCATTGTTGGAAAAATGGGATTCCATTGCACCCTGGTGGAGTCCCAAAATCTTGCCACTTAACAAGGTTGGAAATTTGGTAAAAAATGGGATGCCATTGCAACTCGATGGAGTCCCAAAACTGAAGAACACAAGCTTATACTGAGAGGGGGGGGTGAACAGTATAAGACCTCTTTTTACTTTTTCCTTTATACTTCAAAACAGTAAAGCAATATACCCAAAGCAATATCAAAACAATGCACAATATCATCCACAAAGTGACACCAATTTTAACGTGGTTCACCCGGAATGGCTGGGCTACGTCCACAAAACTTTTCTCTAAAAGTTATCTCAAAGTTCTTTGGGAATCCTTCCCAATTACAATGTTTATGAGCCTCGGCCCAAAGGAGATACCTTCCCCCAATCAGAATTTATGAGCCTCCGCTCAAAGGAGATACCTTCCCCCAATCTGAATTTATGAGCCTCTACTCAAAGGAGATACCTTCCCCTCTCGCTCTAGAAATGATCCCTCGAAGATCAACCGCCTCTACCTCTTGCCAGCACGTGGAACTCCTTTCCATCGAAGACCTCTTGTCCTCAATGCTTAGCCTAAGAGACCTTCGCCTTCTATGATCACGTCCACAGTAGCTCAGCAACTTGTACCAAACATAGTCAGTCGGTCTAGTACAAGTCTTCCTCTGTCTGTCAGATCTGTCCAACACTTGAACAAATCAATCCTCTGCACACAAGCTACACTGTCTTCGCACACTCTATGCCCATACAGTAGCACTCCACGTTCGTCTTTGCCCTTTGTGCTCTCTACGCCCTCTGCTCTCTCTACGCAATCACAGCCGCACTTGGTCAAACTTCAACCTTTGCACTGTCTGCACAAACACAGCGGCACTTAGAACAATTCACCATGACTCTTCGCTCACTCTGCACACTTCGATCAAATTTTGCACTCTGCTCTCGATGATCAAACTTCTCACTCTGCGCTCTATCTGCGAACGTCGCAACTAACAATATGCCACCAACTCTTCAAAATAGCCTGCCTTTTATAATAACACTTTCAAGATCAAAACCTTAATCTTAGTCGGTTGTAACCCTGATCTTTAGTCGGTTGCACAACCCTAAACTTCGTTGGCTGCAAACCCTAATCTTCGTCGGCTCACATTTAACTTTGTCGGCTTCAACTGCCTCTGTAACTCTTCTATAGCTTTTGCCGTGAAACTACAACATGTCGCGATATCATGACACCTTTGCAACCGTACACTTTCTTTTGGCTTTTGTCGCGATATCGTGACACTTCAGCCTTTGTCGACTTCAACTAAGCTCTTGTCGTGATATCGTGACACTTCTGTCTTTGTCAGCATCAACTTTGCTTTTGTCGCGATATCGTGACACTTCTCCCTTCGTCGACCTCCTTTCTACTTTTGTCATGAAATCGTGACACTTCTGCCTCTGCAGACTTCGTCTTCACTTCTGTCGCGATATCGTGACACTTCTGTCTTCATAGCCTTCCTCTCTGCTTTTGTCGCGAAATCATGACACTTCTCCTATAGAAGACCTGCTTTCAGTTTTTGTCGTGAAATCGTGACACTTCTGCTTTCGTCTGCTTTCTTTTCTGCCTGTCATGAAATCGTGACACTTTCTGCATCCGTACGCATTCTTTGCAACCCGTCACGAAATCACGACGCTTTCAGCTTTCGTACGCTTTCCTTGTAACCCGTCGTGAAATCACGACGCTATCAACTTTTCATACGTTTTCTTTGCAACCTGTCATGAAATCGCGACGCTTTCAGCTTTCGTACATTTTCTTTGCTCTTTGAGTCGCGAAATTGCGACATGTCGCGATATCGTGACACTTTTCTAACTTGCTTTCTCTCTCCTGCTTAAGTCACGAAAATGCGACATGTCGCGATATCGCGACACTTTTCCTCCTTAGCTCTTTTCTGTTCTTCGGGTCATGAAAACCCGACATGTCGCGATATCGCGACACTTTTTCTCCTTAGCGCTTTTCTTTTCTTCGGGTCACGAAAACCCGACATGTCGCGATATCGCGACACTTTTTCTCCTTAGCGCTTTTCTTTTCTTCGGGTCACGAAAACCCGACATGTCACGATATCGCGACACTTTTTCTCTGTGAGCTCTTTCTCTCGAACCTGTCAGCTTGGGGTTTGCAAAAGACCTTTGAAACTGTCATGCCGTAACCTTCATCAAAACAAATTATTTGACATCAAATCAAATTCCTTCAAAAGCTTCTTGACATCAATGACAACTTATATACTTGAGCAAATGCAATGTACCCAAAGTACCCAAAATTGCCAACAATCTCCCCCTTTGTCATTGATGGCAAACCTTTACTGAAAACACTTCTCAAGAGCCAAAACTGAAACCAACTATGCTAACAACTGACAAACTATGCCCACAACTGAGAATCTTCCTTTGAAGTTTTGCTCCCCCTGACTTGAAGCTTTCCTCTTCACTTGAAGCTCTCCCCCTTACTCATATCTCTCCCCCTTTGTCATCAATGGCAAAGGGTCACCTTTGGGGCTCGGGACTAAGAATGAGCCTCTTAGCTTAGTCCCTCCCCCACCTCCCCGATGAGGTGTTTAATTTCGGGGTGGGAGTAAAACTCCCATTAGGCACTCGATCATCATCAGCGTCTATAACTTCCTTGTCGGGCCTTCTCTTGAACTCTTTGTCCATATTCCTGTTCCTGTCACTGTTCTTGTTCTTGTTCTCATCCCTCGTTCTTGTCCATGCCTTGATCTTTAGACCTGATAATGCCACTGTTCATGTTCCTATATTCTGGAATTTCAGCTCTACACTGTCTGATTTTGTGACCTTCATTGTTGCACTTGAAACACTTGACGATGTTGTTTCTCCGAGGTAAACCTGATCTTTGAATCCACTAGTTCCGACCAAACCTCGTTTCGACCAAACCTATTTCGGCCAAACCTGTTTCGACCAAACCTGTTCCTCGTTATTTGCCTTGCAATAAACTGCCTTGTGCCCAAACTGTTGACAAGAGTAGCAATACCCTTGAAAGTAACTAGCACTTCTGAAACTGTCATTTACCTTCTTCACTTGAGCCATGCAATGTGAAGCCATGTGACCAAACCTGTGACACGCAAAACATCTGCCTTGAAATTTTCCTTTATTTGACCTCTTGGGTCCTGAAAACTTCTTCTTCTCATTCTGAATTCTGTTTTCTATTTCTGTGCATCTATCATTCAAGGACTCATGATCTGAAATACTTTCCTCATCAGAACTCTCTTCCTTTTGGAGTCTCTTACTAGACTCTCCAACTTGTTCCTTGTGTGGCTTAACAAAACCAAGGCCTGTTTTATTCGTTGTTTTTCTTTGACCTTTGATGAGTGACTTAACCTTTTTGGAGCTATCTTGAAACCTATAAAGCTTATCCTTGTACTCTTTAGTTTCTTCTTTCAAAGAAGCCATTTTCTGTTCTAACTCACTATACTCAAGAACCTTAGATTCTAACTCATCCTTGAGTTCTTGTGTCTTAGCTATAGAGAAATCAAGATTTTCTATAAGATCATCTTTCTCCATACAACATTCATCTAACTTATCCTTGAGTCTAGCATTCTTCTTTCTTTCCTTTTTCAAAGCACTAAGAGCACTAATAAGTTCACTTTCAAGATCCTTTATTTGTTTGCTTTCTGAATCATCAAAGCCTTTTTCAGATTTCTTATCACTAGAGGTGCTACCTTTTTCAAAAACCATACAAGCATCTTCCTTATAGTTTTCTGAAGCATCCTCATACATACTGGAAACCAAATCATTATTTGTACAATCATCCTCAAGGTGACCAAAATTTCCACATCTAAGACATTTCATGATAATGAATCTATGTTTCGGTTCTTCCTCTTTTTTTGATATGAACAACATCTCATTTTCATTATCACTTGAAGAACTTTCACTATCACTACTAGAACACTTACTTGCTTTGTCTAGATAGAAACTCTTCTTGTGCTTGTGAGAATACCTCTTTCCTTGATTGTTGTGCTCATATTTGTTCTTTCTGTGATGCTTATGCTTTTCAGAAACCTTGCTCATAGAATCCTGTTTATCTTCATCACTTTCATTCTTGGGAACAGTACAGTCAGTAGCATAATGACCAAACTTTCCACAATTGAAACATCTTATATTTTTCATGCTTTTGTGCTTTCTAGAGAACTTGCCTTTCTTGCTGTAATATGCCTCTTCATCACTAGAAGACTCATCACTATCTTGAAGTTGTTTACCCTTGGATTCCTTGGTAGCCTTGAAAGTCGCCTCTTTCTTGACATCAACCTTCACTTGAGTTCTCAACTCAAATGCCGCAAGTATACTATGGAGCTCATCCTTTTTCAACTTATCCAAATCTTTAGCTTCCTCAATAGCAGAAATATTTTCACTAAATCTATTAGGAAGAGATCTTAAAATCTTATCACAAACATCATTTTCAGCAAGCTCAAGACCTAAGTCTTTCATGGAGTTAACAACCTCATCCATACGAAGCATGTAGTCACTAATATTTTCATCATCATTCATCTTGAGTTGTTCAAACATACCTTTGAAGTGTCTCAACTTGGCCTTTCTGACATTTGTATCACCTGTATGAACCACCTTCAACTGTTTCCACATTTCACTAGCTGTCTTGCAGTGAATCACTTTGGTGAGATCTGCTTTCTGTAAGCCTTTCAGGATTGCATTCATTGCTTTTGAATTGCTATGATGTAGGAGCCTTTCTTCTTTAGTATTAGGACCATGTACAGGAATAGTGTACTCATCTTCAATCACTTCCCATACCTCATTACCAAGTGCCATTAGATGAACCTTCATCCTTGCACTCCAAAGACCAAAATCTGACCCATCAAGAATAGGTGTTGCATTGCTACTTGAATGATCCATTGTGTTCTTTACTAGCTTTTCCTTCAAGTCGTTAAAATTTTTGAAGGCACCTGCTCCGATACCAATTGAAGAACACAAGCTTATACCGAGAGGGGGGGGTGAACAAGTATAAGACCTCTTTTTACTTTTTCCTTTATACTTCAAAATAGTAAAGCAATATACCCAAAGCAATATCAAAACAATGCACAATATCATCCACAAAGTGACACCAATTTTAACGTGGTTCACCCAAAATGGTTGGGCTACGTCCACAAAAATTTTCTCTAAAAGTTATCTCAAAGTTCTTTGGGAATCCTTCCCAATTACAATGTTTATGAGCCTCGGCCCAAAGGAGATACCTTCCCCCAATCAAAATTTATGAGCCTCTGCTCAAAGGAGATACCTTCCCCCAATCTGAATTTATGAGCCTCTAGCTCAAAGGAGATACCTTCCCCTCTCGCTCCGGAAATGATCCCTCGGAAGATCAACTGCCTCTACCTCTTGCCAGCACGTGGAACTCCTTTCCACCGAAGACCTCCTGTCCTCAATGCTTAGCCTAAGAGACCTCTGCCTTCTATGATCACGTCCACAGCAGCTCAACAACCTGTACCAAACACAGTCAATCGGTCTAGTACAAGTCTTCCTCTGTCTGTCAGATCTGTCCAACACTTGAACAAATCAATCCTCTGCACACAAGCTGCACTGTCTTCGCACACTCTGTGCCCATACAACAACACTCCATGTTCGTCTTTGCCCTTTGTGCTCTCTATGCCCTCTGCTCTCTCTGTGCAATCACAGCCGCACTTGGTTGAACTTCAACCTTTGCACTGTCTACGCAAACACAGTGACACTTAGAACAATTCACCATGACTCTTCGCTCACTCTACACACTTCGATCGAATTTTGCACTCTGCTCTCGACGATCGAACTTCTCACTCTGCGCTCTATCTGCGAACGTCGCAACTAAAATATGCCACCAACTCTTCAAAACAGCCTGCCTTTTATAATAACACTTTCAAGATCAAAACCTTAATCTTAGTCGGCTGTAACCCTGATCTTTAGTCGACTGCACAACCCTAAACTTCGTCGGCTGCAAACCCTAATCTTCGTCGGCTCACATTTAACTTTGTCGGCTTCAACTGCCTCTGTAACTCTTCTATAGCTTTTGCCGTGAAACTACAACATGTCACGATATCGTGACACCTTTGCAACCGTACACTTTCTTTTGGCTTTTGTCATGATATCGTGACACTTCAGCCTTTGTCGACTTCAACTAAGCTCTTGTCGTGATATCATGACACTTCTGTCTTTGTCAGCATCAACTTTGCTTTTGTCGTGATATCGCGACACTTCTCCCTTCGTCGACCTCCTTTCTGCTTTTGTCATGAAATCGTGACACTTCTGCTCGGTAGGGTACCTAGGAATAGATATTTGGGGATATATTATTATATTGTATAAGGGTTGGCATGGGCCACACATAACCCAAGGTTGATTGTATTATAATATTATATTATATTATATTATAATATAATATAATATTAGTAGTAGGCTCTCCAAAGTAGAATAAGAATATGGATATATAAAGAAGAGATATTTGTCATTGTAATCATTCATATCATTGAAGAAGAATCTTATGTAATCGTCGTGCCCACGAAGTGGCCTCTCATCTTGGGAGATCTTGTGGAGTTATTCCTTCCTTAAGGATTATTATTGGTGTTGCCCTACCTTAAGGGTATTATCTATCTCTCTCTCATTTGTGGATTGTTATTGTGGATAATGTATTGTGGATGAATGATTTGATATTTTTGCATATTGGTGAATGGTTCATGTTTAATAATAATAAGTTATGCAACAAGTGGTATCAGAGCAACGATTTTGGCAAAGTGGGGATTTTTGTGTGAAACCCTAGAATTAGGGCAATTTTTTTTTGGAAAAAACATCTCATCTTTCAGGAGCCATATCTCTGCGCAAGTTTATCCGATTCAAGCGATTCTTGGATCAGATTGTGTAGAATTTGAAGAGCTTTAAAATGAGTGGTCATATGATGGAATCTAAGCAGTATTGAGGGAGATACGACCTTTTGAAGTTAGTATCCAGAACAAGGATAGTGACGAATTTCGCAGATTTTTTGTGGAAAAACGTCTCATCTTTCAGAAGCCATATCTCTGCGAGATTGTATCCGATTCAGGCGATTCTTGGATCCGTTGGTGCAGAATTTGAAGAGCTTTAAAATGAGTGGTCATATGAAGGAATCCGAGCAGTATTGAGAGAGATACGACCTTCTGAAGTCAGTCATCTGGAATAAGGGTAGAAACGAATTTTCAAGTCACGAATTTTTCAAAAGACGAACTTTGTTTATTTCGGGTAAGCAAAGCAGTTGCACTTTATTTTGTTTGGAAGAAAAATGGCAGATCTAGTTGTCTATGTGGAATTTTAGCTTCAAATCAGTGGAAAGATATTTATTTCCATAAAACCCTAGTTTGCATTAGGGCATGATATATATTTTCATGAAACCCTAGATTTGCATTATCTGGAGGTGAACTTATGGAGCTAGAAATATTTTCTGGAGAAGATGATATTGATGTTAGGGAATGGTGGAATACGTTTAGGTCTCCATATCATGATATTTCTTTTGAGAAATCCTTCCTGGATATATGTTTTAAAGGGAAAGCTTTGTCTTGGTGGATAAAATTTTGTAAAGAAAGGAATAATGAATATACTTGGGATGAAATAGAGCATGAATTCTTGAGTATATGGGATCCATATTATATAGATTACCTAATGGATATCATCGAAGATGATGAAAAGAAACTACAGGAAACTCAAAATGAGCGGAATGCAATAAAAGGAGAATGTGAAGTTTTAAAGAAACAAAATGAAGACTATGAAAAAGAAATAAAATTACTCAAGAAGAAAGAGGAAAAGGTCAGGGAAGATAAAAAAGATGTCAATATGCAGACAGAGGAAACCATACCTTTGGTAGAAGATAAATTAGAAAATGGACAAAGGAATTTGTTTGAATCTAAAAAGTCTATTATGCAAGTTCATGGAAGCATTCAAAAGGAACAAGTTATTATTTCCATTGACCCTGGTAGTAGATATAATTTTATTAATATTGCTTTGGCTAAGAAGTTGCAAGTTCAAGCAACAAAAATCAAGGACATACAGCTAGAGGGTGAGAATGTTCAGATTTTTGAAGATTTAAAGATCACCATGGATAAATATGTTTTACATTCAGATTTCTATGCTATTGAGATGGATGATAAGGATATTGTTCTTGGTTATCCTTGGTTAGATTCTTTGGGTACTGTTAACATTAATGTGCAAAAGAAGTTTATGAAGTTATGGTACAGGAAAAAGAAGATAACATTACAGGATATTTCTCAGCTTAAGGAGCAGGGATCCAAGGAAAATCAAGAAGCGGTTGTAGAGAAACAAATTGAAGAACCTGAAACAAAATCCAAGAAGGCCGTAGCAGCAAAAGAGTCCATGGAAGAAGTAGCAGAAACTGATTCAGTGGAAATAATAGTAACAGAGTCCAAGGAAGCTTTGATAGAAGAGCACAAGGACACACCAAACAAAGAGAACATGAAAGAACAATGTGTAGAGGAATTTAAAATAATGGAGCCAAATGTTGAGAAGTCAAAGAAGGTAGAACATCAAGTAAAGGTTGCACCATATCGCCATCCACACCACCATGAGCGGAAACAATATTGGAGACATGGTTCAAGGCAACAATATTATGGTTCTACATGTAATCAGCAGGGCACCAACTATGGCAGTGTTTGGCAAAGAAAGCATAGTGATCATGGTTTTCAGCATGGTTCATCAGCATCAAGGAACAAGTGGACCCATCATTCAAGTTATCAAAATACAGCAGCAGAAGCGTGGAGCCAACGAAGCAGATTTGGATACTCAAGTAACAAAATGGCATACCAACATCATCGGGTTTCACTTGGATGGATGGATGATCGAGATTGGTACCAATTGCTAACATTGCTTAGCAAATCATACTATCATATTTCTTCATATGTTTCGAGGACGAAACATTTGTAAGGAGGGTGGCATGGTAGGGTACCTAGGAATAGATATTTGGGGATATATTATTATATTGTATAAGGGTTGGCATGGGCCACACATAACCCAAGGTTGATTGTATTATAATATTATATTATATTATATTATAATATAATATAATATTAGTAGTAGGCTCTCCAAAGTAGAATAAGAATATGGATATATAAAGAAGAGATATTTGTCATTGTAATCATTCATATCATTGAAGAAGAATCTTATGTAATCGTCGTGCCCACGAAGTGGCCTCTCATCTTGGGAGATCTTGTGGAGTTATTCCTTCCTTAAGGATTATTATTGGTGTTGCCCTACCTTAAGGGTATTATCTATCTCTCTCTCATTTGTGGATTGTTATTGTGGATAATGTATTGTGGATGAATGATTTGATATTTCTGCATATTGGTGAATGGTTCATGTTTAATAATAATAAGTTATGCAACACCGCCTCTGCAGACTTTGTCTTCACTTCTGTCTTCATAACCTTCCTCTTTGCTTTTGTCTCAAAATCGTGACACTTCTCCTATAGAAGATCTGCTTTCAGTCTCTATCATAAAATTGTGACACTTCTGCTTCTGTCTGCTTTCTTTTCTGCCTGTCACAAAATCGTGACACTTTATGCATCCGTACGCATTCTTTGCAACCCGTCGTGAAATCGTGACTCTTTCAGCTTTCATACACTTTCCTGGTAACCCATCGTGAAATCATGACGCTATCAACTTTTTGTATGTTTTCTTTGCAACCTATCGTGAAATCGCGACGCTTTCAGCTTTCGTACGTTTTCTTTGCTCTTTGAGTCACGAAATTGCGACATGTCACGATATCGTGACACTTTTCTAACTTTCTTTCTCTCTCCTACTTAAGTCGCGAAAATGCAACATGTCACGATATCGCGACACTTTTCCTCCTTAGCTCTTTTCTGTTCTTCGGGTCATGAAAACTCGACATGTCACGATATTACGACACTTTTTCTCCTTAGCGCTTTTCTTTTCTTTGGGTCACGAAAACCTGACATGTGATATCGTGACACTTTTTCTCCTTAGCGCTTTTCTTTTCTTCGGGTCGTGAAAACCCGACATGTCGCAATATCGCGACACTTTTTCTCTGTGAGCTCTTTCTCTCGAACCTGTCAGCTTGGGGTTTGCAAAAGACTTTTGAAATTTTCATGCTGTAACCTTCATAAAAAAAAATTATTTGACATCAAATCAAATTCCTTCAAAATCTTCTTGACATCAACGACAACTTATATACTTGAGCAAATGCAATGTACCCAAAATTGCCAACAAAAACCTCATCACCTCATAACCTTGAGAAAATTTAAAAATTGGTTAAGTGTTGCACTTGGTAGAGAAGTGGGTTGCTACCATACTGGGTATGTCCCAAAAACCCACCATGCTCATTGTTGGAAATATAAGACATTAAGAGAGAAAGTGATATCCCAAAACCTCGCCACACTTATTGTCAAAATTTTAGAACATTGGAGAAGAAAGTGAGATCTTGAAACCCCTCCAAGCCCATTGTTTGAAAAGATTAAAATATGCTAAGCATAAAAGGAATGTTGGAATTTCGAGGAGGACAACCCAAAAACTCGACAATGGAAATGAAACTCAGTAATTGGTAATTTTAATCCAACACTTGGAAGTTGAGCTTCATGATTGAAGACCACCCGGATTGATGCTCTAGCAATGAACAATGCTATAATACAAAAAACACAATTGAAATGTTTGAAAATCATGTGATGCCTCTAATACGAAAAACCTTAGAAAATTTAAAAAATTTAAATTCAAAACATTAGGAAAATTAAATTAATCATAATATTAGTGTTCTAACCTTTGCCTTTTTAAAATTTTTGTAAAAATTTTGTTGGTGGTTGCATTGAACATTGCAAATGTAATGGTTGAAAGGAAATTTTAATATGAGCAAGATGGAGAATGAAGAATTAATGAGGTTTGGCAGTTCTAAAATTTCTTGAGCATCATGCAAGTTGGAAATTAATCAAGTCTGGAAGTTGTAGGTCTTATGACAGATGAAGACTTTATGTGGCCTATGCTTATTTAATGCAATACCTACTCTTAGTTCAAGTGGTGCTTGCTTCTTACATTTTCAGTGATGGGAACTATTTTTAGTGAAAATATCTCATAAGTTTTGTTTAAAAATGACTTAAATATTCTCTTCTTGTGAGTTGTCCGCATTCATTAATGTGTAAAAATTGGAAGTCAACAAATGAATTAATATGTAAAAATATCTCGTGGGAATAATTAATTCGCATGTAAAAGTGGGTGGCTAAGAAAAAGCTCTTGTCTATAAGAGCAACTTTCTGAATCTTTCACAAGGATGCAAGAATTTTTAATAGAATTTTTTATCAAAACCATTTTTTGAATTTATGTATTATCAACATAGGATCTTTTGCAATGTTATTACTCTAAAGTGGTGTAGCCAAGCGCTTAATCTGCTTCTTAAGTTTTGATAATGCTTACTTTCCTATTCTTGTTTTCATTGAAATATATGTGATTATACTTGTTATGAATTTGATTGATTGTGGCATGTTATTGATGTTATGTGGAGATCTTAATTGAAGTGTAATCATTCTAAAATTCAGTTCTTTTTCTACTAGCTCTAGTTTTGCTATGTGAGCTGAGCTACTGGTAAAAAGCCATCACAACAAGATTGAAACTTCGGGATGATTAAACTATCTTGAGAGAGTGTTTAGTCTATTCCATAAACTTGTTTCACCTCTTGCTAGATAATAAATTGATCTTAGAAATATGGACGATTTGTTATTCTATTGATTGCAATTGGAAAACATAATGGTATGCCAAGTTGAAATTATAATTAATAATTAAAATTGTAGAATTTCATCCTTATTTTATGCCCTACCCTACTCTCTTTGTTTTTATTTTTAAGTGATCCATTTTGTATGTTATTCAATATTATTTATTCATTTAATCTGTTGAAACTTGAAGAGCTTGATCTGTTTATAAATGCAAATCTAATAAATGAACAACACAAACCACCACCAAACAACAATGAATGGAGTTCGAACCCATTGTAGGTAAAACACAGTCCACTAAAACTATTTTGGAAGTGGAAAAGAGCAAAAACATTCGACCCGACTCTATAAATCACACTTTGGATATCCAACATGATCCTAAAATGAGATGGAATTTATTCCCATTTAAATGTTACTTGTGTTTTCTGTTTACTCTTTACAAGGTATGAATGAAATCCAAACCAACATATTTTTGGTTCAAAGAGGGCAACAAACCTCCATCTAGTGTTTAGCATAGTGTGTTTAATTAAATTGAAAAATAGAGTTTTATACTATGTTTTGTCTTTTGTGGCTTGTACAATTTTATCCTTAACTGGTGGTCTTTTTTTCCTTCCTCATTAGTTTCTAAATCTTGTTTAATTGAGTATGCCTAAACAACAAAATTCTAATGAACGTAAGCTTGTCACTTAAACTTTTGAATTTGTGGTTGCAATCCATGTTTAAATGAATGATTTATAAAGTTGGATTCTACCTTTAGGATAACTAGGTCCCACCTAAGAGTCGTAGAATTCCTCATTTTTGAATTAGAAACCCCTAGAAGAAACAATCATAGGAGGGCCAAATATTTTCTTGACATAATTTTATCACCACTAGTGGTTCCCCATTATGTGACTCAAAATTTTGTCATTAATATGGTATTCATGGCCAACTGGTTAGGTTCCACTACCTTAAATATCCTTGGTGCAACCCATTATTTACCTCGAAATCCTAAGAAATACCTTTCTACTTACAAGCATGATGGGATCAGGATAACATAAGAATACTTGGTAGCCTTTAAAAATGCTTTGAAACTATAAAATGTGCAACAAATATGTAGCTTGTAGGTTATTCCCTTTCACTCTCCAGGAGGGAGCATATTATTGGATTCTGAATCTAACAAATGACTCAATAACCTCATGGGATGATCTAAATAAGGTTTTTATATCTTAATTCGATCAAATAATTGATCCTAGTGTATTGTATCAACAATTCTCTAATGTTAAGAGAGGATCCGATGAAATTGTTAGGTCTTACAACATGATATTTCAAAAGGCATATTGTAGAATGATTGGTCATTACATAGCAAGTGTGAATTTAGCCTTAGAAATCTATAAAATTACCTTAGATATAGTGACCTCTATTTTCCTCAAAAAATATACCAATGTCACGACCTTGACAGAAGCTTAAAAGGAAGCTTTAATTCTTGAAAGATAGTTAGGGTCTCAACATTTGAATAGTACTTTGATGCCATATGTCACATAGAACACACCTATTTTAAATCCTTTTCTACATCAAATGCTAATGCCAATATGTCAAGCTCTGCCTAAGGAAACTCCATTAACATTGACCCGTATTGAGCATGTATAGACTACAAAGAAGGAATCTGATAAAACTGGGATTGAAGAAGTTTCAAAGATGATTTAAAATTTGGAAAATGACTTCCTAAGTTCTAAGAGATAAGTATCTGGGGGAGAAATTTCAAATTATTTTCCTTACCAACCGAATAGATTCCCTAGACCTCCATATGAATCCAATAAGGATTACAACAAAGGTAAGGGACCCGAAGTAAATATTTGTGACTATGTATATGGTGAGAATATTTTATATATATATATATATATATATATATATATATATATATATATATATATATATATATATATATATATATATATATATATATATATATATATATAATATTTGTGACTTAGATTTACCCAATTGGTGAAGGATTCACGAAACACCCCAACACAAGGAATTAATTTTTTTGAAGTTTTGCAATACTTTTGAAGCTTTGTTCGATGAGTTGAGTTTTCCTGAGAATCAAAGAAATACTTATGGTTCTATTTCATACAAACATAGTGCTTCTATAGTTTTGGATTCATTCACTTTACCATATGAGTTAGAAAATGTTGTTGAAATACCTATGGATGAAGTGTAAACTTTTTAATAGTTTAGAAGCGATAATTACAATATTAGGAATAAAAATCTAGATCCCAACACTACATCTACACCTCCCAACAACTCCTACAATATTATTCTTGATCCTTCCCCAAATAGTAATCCATATCCATACAAAGGGGGAGATCCAAAAATACAAGATGGATTTACTGCTTCACTCAACATAGGATATAATATATTGGAGAATATGAAAAAATTTATGACTAACATTACCCTCCATGAGCTTGCTGAAATTATTGAACAGAGGGATAACTTGATTAAGAATTATTTTGAAAACTCCACCAAACCTTCAAAATAGGGGAAGAAAATGATAAATGCAAATATAGCCATATATAAAGAAAATATTGAAGTACCTCCTTTTCTATTGACAATTCATATATTAAAAAAAAATCTACATAATTATCTAGTAGATTTTGGTGCTTCAACTAATGTTATGCCTCTAGCTATTTTCCAACAATTATGTTTGACATCAATAAAATCTAATAGGCATTCAACTAGATAAAACTGAGGTCAAAGTGATAGGAAAAATTCAAGGTATACACATTCAACTAGCATCTGAACCTAGAGCGCAACACCAAATTGAAATTCAAGTTGTAGATATTTCAATAGGTTATGGAATATTATTGAGTAGGGATTGATCCAAAACTCTGAATGGGTATTTGACCACAAATTTTTCACACATGTGATTGCCCCATAAAGGTGTAGCAAATTAGTTAAGGATTGATAGAGAGCCTCGATATAAACACATGTAATTGAATATAATGTCAAAAATAAGTCTGCTAATTTTGTTGAGATAGATATTGGGATTTGTAATCTAATAAATGCAAAAAATGTGAGATCAATCAAAGTTATAACTAATCACAATAACGAGGTTTGGATACTTCACATTGATAAAGCTAAATTCCAACAAGGTTTTTGTATAGGGACAGTTCTCAAAGGAACTCACAATCAAATATATTTTATGTCCTATCACTTGTAATTGCCATGACTTAGTATGAAGTATTCATACTAGGATTGAAATTTTCTTTAGATAAAAATGTAAAAACTATCCAAGTTTTTATAGAATCTGAGTTGGTAACTAATTATGTTAAATGTATGTTCCAATGTAAGGCCTCTTACCTAAAGAGGAACAAAAATCGATCTTGGGATCTCATGGATGACTTTAGTGCTTTCAATCTAACACATATTCCTAGGGAGGAAAATTCACCTGTAGATATTCTAGCTTCATAAACTATAAATCTGAAACCCTTAGAGGAATTTAAATGGAAAAAAATTCAATAGAATTAGTCCCTTGTCCTTTTGTTCTAGATAATGTAGATACATTTTAGGTATTTTCTGATGACCAACAAATTATAGATTTCTTATAGAATATAGATGCATTTGCAAAAGTTATAATTGATGATGATCAAAGGGACACTATGCTTGAATATTTTTATGATAAAAAGGGAGTAATGAGGCTAAAAAAGAATAAAATTCTTAGGAGAATGGTAGAACTTGCAAGGTTATTTGACAACGATCAAATTAAACAAAGAATAAATTCTAGAAATCACGTTGGTACAATAGGAAATGAGATTGAGAAATTGAATGTAGGGACTGAAGAGAATCCCAAGTACATTCAATTAGCTAAAACCTGTGACCCCATAATAAAAAATATTTCTGAGTTGCTTCATAGGTCTAAGGATGTTATGGCATGGTCTTATAAGGACTTGAAGATTTTTAATCCAAAGGTTTTACGCATACTATACCTCCGAAGGAGTTTTGTAAACCCTTTAGATGGAAACAGAGACATGTTAATGCCTTATTGGAACCTATCATTTTGAAGGAGATAGAAAAATTGTTGAGTGTTGCCATCATTTTTTCTATTCGATATTCTACCTAGGTAGCTAATTCAGTACCAATTAGAAAGAATAATTGGAAAATTTTTCTTTGCATATATTTTAGAAACTTGAACAAGGCTTTTGAAAAGGACAATTATCCTTTACCTTCCATGGATGACATATTGTATATTGTAAATGATTCAGAGATTGTTCCTTTCTTGGATGGATTTTTTGGGTACAACCATATATTGGTAGATAGAGAAGACATAATGAAAACTACCTTCATGACCAAATGGGGAACCTTTTCTTACAAAATAATATCATTTAAATTGATAAATATTGGAGCTACATTCCAATGTGCAATGGATCATGCCTTCAAAGGTATCATGGGTAAGTATATTGTTGTATACATGGATGACTTGATAGTCTTTTCTAAATCTCGATTTGATCATGTCAAACATTTGAAGTCTATTTTTGACAAGTGTAGAGAATTTAGAATTTCTTTGAATATTAATAAATGTGTCTTTGGTGTAACTGAAGGTAAACTCCTTGGTCACTTAATAACTAGAGATGGCATTTCTATGGATCCCGAGAGAGCTAAAGCCATATCAAATATACCCTTTCCCAATTCTAAGAAAGAGTTGAAATCATTTTTTGGAAATATTAACTTTGTTAGGAAATTTATTTTTGGCTTTGCCGAAATAGTCAAACCATTGAATGATATGCTAAAGGATACTACTCAAATTGTTTGGTCGATAGAAGACAAAGTGGCATTTCAAGAGATTAAATTTGTTATTAAACAAGCCCTAGTTTTGGTAAGTCTAGATTTTAGTGTAGATTTTTACTTGTACTCTTTTGCTTCTGAATATACACTTGTTGTAGTATTAACTCAGTTAAGGGAAATAGGAGAGCACCCTATTACCTTCAAAAATACCAATTTAAAGGGTGTTGAATTGAATTACTCCCATTTGAATAAACAAGCCTATGCCTTAGTGAAAACCCCATTTAGAAATTATATTTTGAGGAATAAAGTACATGCCATAGTTCCTAACCCAACCATTAAGTATTTTTTAAATTCAAAATGAACTAGGAGAATAAAGAGGTAATTGGATTACAAAATTATAGGAGTTTGACTTAGAGATTCAACCTACTAAATTAAATAGAGGACTTAGTATATCCCAACATATTTATGAGATACCTACAGGGGTAGAGATTAATCGACTGGACTCCAGGTTTGGATGATTGGTATGGGGATATCATGTATTTATTAATATTTAGGAATTATCCACCCCATATGAATAGAACTCAAATAAGAGCACTCAAGTTAAAATCTGCTCATTTCTACTCAAAGGGGGTAAATTGTATAGAGAAAATTATGTTGGCATATTCTTAAGATGTATTATTCCAAATGAGGTAAATGAAGTAATATCTAATTTTCATGAGAATTTAGGAGCAGGATATTCTTTAGGTTCGACTATTGAGCACAAAATATTAAGAGCAGGATACTATTGGCATACATTGTTTAAAGACGTGCATCATCATGTGAGAACTTATCACCAATATCAAATATTTGCAGCCAACTAGGCTAATTTAGCTCTACCATTGCAACCTATTGTAATAGAAAAAACTTTCATGTAATGGGAACTTGATTTAGTGGGCCATAGTGGGATACATACTACCATGAGGGCCATCATGGGATACATGTAAGATAATGGCTCAAGACTCTCACAGCGTTGCTCAAGGTATTTTTAGAATTTTTATATTTGAGAAATTATGAGACTATGTAGTATGGGAGGACCAAAATAATGGACCCTAGAATTAACATGGGATCCACGAGGAAAAATAGCAAATGGAAACCACACATGGAGAGAACTCCGCACTCACCACCATTGAGTGATGCTCCCACGAGAGAGGGTGGAGCATATGGTTAGACCATAATTTGCTCATTTGAGGGGTTGGGTCATGGTGTGTTTTAACATGGTGTCCATGAGAGAAAACAACCAATGAAAATAACATATGGAGAGAACTCTGCACTCACCACCATCGAGTGATGCTCCCATGAGAGAGGATAGAGCATATGGTTGGATCATGATTTGCTTATTTGTGGGGCTAGGTCATGGTTCACCTACTTCCACTTGGGTATTTCACCCAAAATCCTACTTGTCGATTTGTAAATCTCTATGTGGGTGTTGTTAATTATATACCACCATGAGGGCCATCATGGGATACATGCGGGATAATAACTCAAGACTCTCGTAACATTGCTCAAGGTATTTCTATAAAAAATTTATTTGAGAAATTATGAGTCTAGGCAGTATAGGAGGAGCGAAATAATGGACCCTAGAATTAACATGGGGTCCACAAGGGAAAATAGTCAATGAAAAGTACACATGAGAAGAACTCCACACTCACCACTATAGAGTGACACTCTCATGGGAGAGGATGGAGCATATGGTTGGGCTATGATTCGCTCGTTTAAGGGGTTGGGTCATGGTTCACCTACTTCCACTTGGGCATTTCACCCAAAAGCTTACTTCCTAATTTGTAAAGCTTTGTGTGGGTGTTGTACTTTAGAGACCAGCATGAGGGCCATCATGGGATACATGTGGGATAATGGCTCAAGACTTTTGCTACATTACTCAAGGTACTTTTAGAATTTTTATAATTGAAATATTATGAGACTAGGTATTACAGGAGGAGAGAAATAATGGACCCTATAATTAACATGGGGTCCATGAGGGAAAACATCCAACGAAAAGCACACATGGGGAGAAATTTGCACTCACCACCATCAAGCGATGCTCCCATGATAGAGGATGGAGCATATGGTTGGGCCATGATACGCTTGTTTGAGTGGTTGGGTCATGATTCCCCTACTTCCACTTGGGTATTTCATCCAAAATCTTGCTTCCCAATTTGCAAAAATCTATGTGGGTTTTGTGCTTTATATACCGCCATGAGGTCCATCGTGGGATACATGTGGGATAATTGCTCAAGACTCTCGTAACGATGCTCCAGGTATTTTTAGAATTTTTTATTTGAGAAATTATGAGACTAGGCAATAGGGAAGGAGTGAAATAATGAATACTAAAATTAACATGGGGCCCACGAGGGAAACAACCAACAAAAAGGCACACATGGGGAGAAATCCGCACTCACCACCATTGAGTGATGCTCCCATGAGAGAGGATGGAGCATATGGTTGATTCATGATTCACTCGTTTGAGAGGCTGGTTCATGGCTCACCTACTTCCACTTGGGAATTTCATCGAAAATCTTGCTTCTCGATTTGCAAATCTCTATGTGGATGTTGTGCTTTATATACCACCATGAGGGCCATCATCGGATACATGTGGAATAATGGTTCAAGACTCATAGAATTGCTCAAGGTATATTTTCATTTTTTTTATTTGAGAAATTATGAGACTAGGTAGTACAAGAGGAGCAAAATAATGGACCCTAGAATTAACATGGGGCCCATGAGGGAAAAAAACCAAAGAAAAAAACACATGGGGAGAACTCCTCACTCACCACCATCGAGCGATGCTCCCATGAGAGAATATGGAACATATGGTTGGGCCATGATTCACTCATTTGAGGGGCAGGGTCATGGTTCACCTTCTTCCACTTGCGCATTTTACCCAAAATCCTACTTCCCAATTTGCAAAGCTCTATGTGGATTTTGTGCTTTATATACCACCATGAGGGCCTTCATGGGATACATGTGGGATAATGGCTCAAGAATCTTGCAGCGTTGCTCAAGGTATTTTTTGAAATTTTTTATTTGAGAAATTATCAGACTAGGTAGTATAGGAGGAGTGAAATAATGGACCCTAGAATTAACATGGGGTCCACAAGGGAAAACAACCAACAAAAACCACACATGGGGAGAACTCCACACTCACCACCATCGAGTGATTCTCCCACAAGAGAGGATGGAGCATATGATTGGGCCATGATTCACTCATTTGAGGGGCTAGGTCATGGTTCACCTAGTTCCACTTGGGCATTTCACCCAAAAGCTTGCTTTTCTATTTGCAAAGCTCTATGTAGGTGTTGTGCTTTATATAGCACCATGAGGGCCATCGTGGGATACATATGGGATAATGACTCAAGAATCTCACAAAGCCGATCAAGGTATTTTTATAATGTTTTTATTTGAGAAATTATGAGACTAGGTAGTATGGGAGGAGCGAAATAATGGACCCTAAAATTAATTTGGGGGCCCACAAGGGAAAATAACCAATGTAAACCACACATGGTCAGAACTACATACTCACCACCGTGGAGCATATGGTTGGGACATGATTCACTCATTTGAGGGGTTGGGTCATGGTTTACCTACTTCCACTTGGGCATTTCACCCAAAACCCTGCTTCTCGATTTGAGAAGCTCTATGTGGGTTTTGTGCATTATATACCACCATGAGGGCCATCGTGGGATACATGTGGGATAATGGCTCAAGAATCTCACAACATTGCTCAAGGTATTTTTAGAAATTTTTATTTAATTAATTATGATACTAGGTAGTATAGGAGGAGCAAATTAATGGACCTTATAATTAGCATGGGATCCACGAGGAAAAATAGCCAATGAAAACCACACATGGGAAGAACTCTGTACTCACCATCATAGAGCAATTCTCCCATGGTAGGGGATGGAGCATATGGTTAGGCCATGATTCTCTTATTTGAGGGGATAGGTCATGATTCACCTACTTCCACTTGAGCATTTCACTCAAAAGCCTGCTTCTCGATTTTCAAAGATCTATGTGGGTGTTTTTATTTATATACCATCATGAGGGTCATCATGGGATACATGTGGGATAATGGATTAAGACTCTCACAATATTGCTTAAGGTATTTTTAGAATTTTTTATTTAAGAGATTATGAGATAAGGTAGTATGTGAGGACAAAAATAATGGACCCTAGAATTAACATGGGGTCCATGAGGGAAAATAGACAACAAAAACCACACATTGGGAGAACTCCGCACTAACCACCATCGAGCGATGCTACCACGGGAGAGGATGAGCATATGGTTGGGCCATTATTCACTCATTTGATGGGTTGGATCATGGTTCACCTACTTCCACTTGGGCATTTCACCCAAAATCCTGCTTCCTGATTTGCAATGCTCTATGTGGGTGTTGTGCTTTATATACGACCACGAGGGCCATCATGGCATACATGTGGGATAATGGCTCTAGACTCTCACAACGTTTCTCAAGGTATTTTTAGAAAATTTTATTTGAGAAATTATGAGCCTAGGTAGTATGGGAGGAGTGAGATAATGGACCCTAGACTTAACATGGGGCCCATGAGGGAAAACAACCAATGGAAACCACATATGGGGAGAACTCCGCACTCACCACCATTGAGCGATGCTACCATGGGAGAGGATGGAGCATATGGTTAGACCATGATTCACTTGTTTGAGGGGTTGGGTCATGGTGTGCTTTAACATGGGACCCATGAGAGAAAACAGCCAACGAAAATGACATATGGAGAGAACAATGAACTCACCACCATTGAGTGATGCTCCCACGAGAGAGGATGCAGCATATGGTTGGTCCATGATTCACTCATTTGTGGGGCAAGGTCATGGTTCACCTACTTCTACTTGGGTATTTCACCCAAAAATATACTTCTCAATTTGTTACTATGTGGGTTTTTTTATTTATATACCACCATGAAGGCCATCATAGGATACATGTGGGATAATATCTCAAGACTCTCACAACATTGCTCAAGATATTTCTATAATTTTTTATTTGAGAAATTATGAGTCTAGGCAGTATAGGAGGAGCAAAATAATGGACCCTAGAATTAACATGGGGTCCACAAGGGAAAATAGCCAATGAAAAGCACACATGGGAAGAACTCCGCACTCACCACTATAGAGATATGCTCTCACGGGAGAGGATGGAGCATATGGTTGGGCCATGATTTGCTCGTTTAAGGGGTTGGGTCATGGTTCACCTACTTCCACTTAGACATTTCACCCAAAAGCTTACTTCCTAATTTGCAAAGCTTTGTGTGGGTGTTGCACTTTATAGACCATCATGAGGGCCATCATGGGATACATGTGGGATAAGAATAATGACTCAATATTTTCACAAAATTGCTAGGTATTTTTAGAATTTTTATATTTGAAATATTATGAGACTAGGTAGTATGAAAGGAGTGAAGTAATGGATCCTAGAATTAACATGGGGTACACAAGGGAAAACAACCAACAAAAATAACACATGGGGAGAACTTTGCACTCACCACCATCGAGCGATGCTCCCACAGGAGAGGATGGAGCATATGGTTCGAACATTATTCATGCGTTTGAGTGGCTGGGTCATGGCTCCCCTACTTCCACTTGGGTATTTCACCCAAAATCCTGCTTCTCAATTTGTAAAACTCTATGTGGGTGTTGTGCTTTATATAGCACCATGAGGTCCATCATGGGATACATGTGGGATAATGGCTCAAGAATATTGTAGTGTTGCTCAAGGTATTTTTATAAATTTTTTATTTGAGAAATTATGAGACTAGGCAGTAGGGGAGGAACGAAATAATGGACCCTAAAATTAACATGAGGCCCATGAGGGTGATGAGCACCAAAAATGCTCATTTTATGTACACTTTTAAGGGGCATCATTACTAGTTTAATTAGCATGTGAAATGTATTTTTATTTAACTTATGCATATAATTGATATAAAATCCAGTATTATGCTTGACTAGTGTTTTTAGTGGAAACTATGTATAAATGTAGGTTTTGCTACTAATATGGTGTTTTCCAGTATACATCCCACTTGGACATGGCATGCTTCTACTTCAATAAGTCAACATACGCCTTACTCAAACAGGCACCTTACTCTAACCAAGTCAACAGGTGCCTTACTCAAGCAGACACCTTACTCTGGCGCCTTACTCCGGCGCCTTACTCAAGTAGGTGCCAAGCAAGTGCCTTACTCAAGTAGGTGCCAAGAAGGTGCCTTACTCAAGTAGGCACCAAGCAGACCTTACTACCATACATTGGAGGTGCCTTACTCTGACCAAGCCAACTTTGACCAGTTGACCAGTGAGCTAAGGAGGTTGTTGCACATGAAGACAAAGGAGAGATATTTTAATTATGCAATATTATTAAAATAAATAAAGCACCTCTATTATTAATCGATTGGTCGGATAAATTTGTAAGGTGAGCATTTTTTCTCATGCTCACAAACCGATCAAAGTAGTGATTTTCCAGTGATCGATATGGGCAACCATGCAAATAGATTTTGCTAGCCTGGTTATAATTTTGTTCTATTAAAATAGAACACGTTTGATTTATCCTACAAGGGGTAAAATTAGTGTGTGACTGTTTTAATTAATGCATAACTATTATAATTGAATGGTTGTAATATTCATTGCATATCTATTGTAACCGCAAGTCCAAAATAGGCTTGCCTAAAATTGTAACAGAGGAAGGTTGTGCATTGTATAAATGCACAGGTCTTCCCTGAAAGAAGGATGATCAATTTTACATAGAAGCTGATTTATTTTATTTCTTGTCTAATCTATTAAGAGTGCAAATCCTCTTATTTGAGCAAGCTCTACGTAGCTAGCCAAGCGGACTATCTATGGGAGCTTGGGCCCACTCCCTGCAGTAGTCCTCCCCTATTTCATTTATGTTCTTTATTTTTAGTAGATTAAATTTATTGCTTTATTTACTACTTTATTTAATTTTCGTTGTGTGTGTTTTATTTTTCGCACATTTAATTTTTTGTACTTTCATTTCTAGCATTTCATTTTCAGCATTTTAATTTATTTGTTTATTTATTCTGCACTGAGTTTGGATGAAATGAAAATGTTTAAACATCCCCACCAAACTAAAATAGGTACAGAGGAATTCATTCCCCAACACTATAGGCATATACTGTGCATGACACTTGTAAGTTTACGGACTTACTAGATTGATAATTTATGGAAGAGAAATGATTATTTTTTTGAGACATAATTTATGCTCACCATTTTGGCACCGTTGTCGGGGAGTGTCAAAACTGTAGTGTTATGATTTATAGGTCAATTAAAAAACCCATTTAAAATTACCTATAGATCTTATACTTGAGAAGCATGAGTCCACCAAAGGGCCTTTTTACAAGGCCAAAACAACTGCCAACATAGTCAAAACCAAATCCCATAGGCAACAGTTTAAATTTACCAACTTCTTAGGTAAATACGGGAATGAACCTGATGT
Source organism: Wollemia nobilis (assembly GCA_028583015.1). Classification (NCBI taxonomy): domain Eukaryota; kingdom Viridiplantae; phylum Streptophyta; class Pinopsida; order Araucariales; family Araucariaceae; genus Wollemia; species Wollemia nobilis. The sequence goes on along the minus strand of JAQPPZ010000136.1, from coordinate 16,256,654 downwards.
ACCATATTAAGTGTAGAAGTAGGAATAAATTGTGTTGTTGAAAAAAATCATAAAATCAAGCAATGAAGGATTTCCATCATATTTTGAATGGTTTCAAGAGATTAAAAAATAGCACAACCTAGGTCTGATGTAGTTGAAAATATTTAAGGGATGTGTTTTTATACAGAAACCATTTAGGATATTATGCCTCAAAGAAGCCCAATTTTAATTACAGGCTTAACGTTTCTCAACATTGGTGAATTTTTAACAATGACATTAGCAGCCAAAAAAATGACAGAGCAAAATTTAAAGAACATCTTGTTATGGAGTATGCTCTTCACTTGCACTTAAGGCGACCTGGTGAATCAAAACTAACATGTGTTTTTTAAAATACTTCTATGCCATATTTTCTCCAAATTGCTAGCCATAGATAGTCATTTTACAGCCTGCATATTTTACCATTAAGTTGAAAAGTTTTGGTTTTGAGGCCATGGGGTAAAATGCTCTTCTCATGCTATGACATATCAAACTAGTTGGTAACAAAATGGATGATTTTCAGAAGACTAGTTTAGATGTAGGCATGGGGGACCCCACCTTCATCATTGCCACCAAAAACACAATGAACGCTATTTACAATGTTCATGAAAAAAGAGAAAAAATATCTTCTATTGAAAAGGCTCCAAGTTAAAATGTAGATAAAAAATAGAGCTTTATTTTCCGCTACTTGTTGGAAGAGAGTATCCTCTTTCCCTAGGACCAGCTTGGTCCAGAAGGGAAATGAGAAATCTCCAACCAGACGCTAAATAAAGTAGGGGAGGAGCTTGGAAGTAATCAGAAGATGAAAAAAATAATTTTTTTTTTTTTTAAATTAGTTAGAATTTTATTTTAATGCCTCTAGTTTAGATTTTTCTTTTATGTTTTGTAGGACAACATGAAGTGTGATGTAGACAAATAAGGAGTTGTCTGTGAAGATTTTGTGAATTGAGATTCATACATGGATTTTGTAATAACACCATATGAAACATCTTGTGCACTTCAATTGTGTAGCATCCAGTCCAAACATGTGAAAGCAAGCAATGTTTCAGGCTAAGTAACCCTGATCAAGCGAAAGGCTTCCAACCCAAGGTGGTTGTGGAACTTGGGGGAAAATTTTGTTGCAAGGTGCGTGACTATTACAACCTGAATGATAAATAGAGTCAGAGATGCTACACCAAGAGCATAATAGAATGCCAAGGCAATGTTCGAATAACAGTTGATGGGCTCCATTTACAACTACCTCACATTTGTGAGACTGGATCAAACATCGGCATGGGGGAGACCCCATACCATGCCAATAGTTCTAATGAATGTTTGCATTTGTTAATAAAATAAGGATACAAAAAAATTATGGGGGCACCTTACAACCGGTGCCTTACTCCCGATGCCTTACTCCCGATGCCTTACTCCCATATTCCCGACGCCTTAAAAAATAAAAATAAAAAATTGGGGGGCACCTTACTCCCATACTCGCGGTGCCTTACTCCCATACTCCCGGTGCCTTATTACTCCCATAGTAAAGTGCCTTACTTTGAAAAAAAAATTATGGGGGGCGCCTTACTCCCATAGTAAGGCGCCTACATCCCAGCACCTTACTTTGGCACCTACCTCTTGGTGCCTTACTCCCATAGTAAGGCGCCTTACTCCCGAAAAAAAAAGTGAAATATTCCCAATGGTCTATAGTTATTTCAAAAAAAAAAACTGCATGGAACACGTCCTACTTAGCATAAAACTTCTTTTTATTTTTTCTTTGCAAGAAATCATGAACCACATGCAAGCTGTAGGTATCCTGAGAGCCACAGTCTAACAGTTATGGATCCATGACTCCTATTTTCTTGCTTTCATATGTTTTTTCTTTGCAAGTCATCGTGCCCTATGAATGCAATATGAAGGTATCCTCAGAGATAGGGCCTCAGGCACAGGCATGATTCTTGTTTTCCTACTTTTGTGTGTTAGTTTCATAGGACATGACTGTGAGCATAATATGTAGGTAGAGTTGGATTAAACTAGGCCTAAGGATGTGACATCTCATGCCCTGCCATTAGGAGTGCAGTGAAGTGAAAAAAGACACTCACTTCCCACCAGGAAGAGAGTGCCTACAATAAACCCAGTACAATTGTCTTTTTCCACCTAGAGGAAGTCACCAATAAGCGATGTTCTTCTCCTTTGGATGGGGTGCCTATTATTCAGTATGGGACCTGATATTCATAAGGTTGTAGACTTGTTGTGTAGAGGGACCTATTGCTGGTGACGAGAGCATCACCAATTTAATCTGGGGAGAATAAAAAAGAAAAAGAAAAATCTTCTACTGAGAAGGCTCCAAGTTAAAATGTAAATAATTTTTTTTTTTAATTTTTTGCTACCCGTTGGAAGAAAGTATCCTCTTTCCCAAGGACCAGCTTGGTCCAGAAGGGAAATGAGAAATCTCCAACCGGTAGCTAAATAAAATAGGGGAGGATCCTGGAAGAAATCAAATGTCAAATATTTGCACGAAGGCCACATGGTGCTTGAGCACGATTAATAATATGAATGGAGCTTGTAATGGCCAAGAACAACAACACATAAATCTCAATGATGCGTCTCATGAAAACGTCACACTTGAACACCCGACAAATGTCATGGATGATGATGGATAAAATTGCTTTTACCTCACTACAAGAAAAAAAATAGAGGATTGTAGTGCTATTCCAATTATGCATGTGAAGGAAATAATTCAGAGTGGAAGATCATTTGATTTGGGCACATGCATGTCAGGACAGTATAAAGTTTAATCAATTAAAAAAAAGAGTGACATGTTTAGGAGCACACGGTGAGAAAATAATGATGCATATTTTTTTTGTTAATTACGGTAATCCCTACAATGCATCCTAAGCCAAATTAAAATATTTTTATATGTGTTGTTGATGACAAGCTTGGTGCTTCAAAAAGCTCAAAGCTATTGGCTATCATAAATATTTAATAGTGGTACATGGAACATAAGTAGGCTACATAGTTACCTGGTTCAATTATAGCCTACACAACCTCCATTTTTAATGCATAGTGCTAATATTATAGTTTTTTATGACAACATTTCATTCTATTAAAATATGTGAAAAATATACAGAGAAGAGACAGAGTCTCACTATGGTGGAGGAGAACACCAACTTTGCAAAGAGATGGTGAGGATTTGAAATCATGGAAGAAATTTGCTATCACAATGCAAATTCCCACAAACAGTTGGGTGGAGAAAATGTTCTAGTACACATCACACCAAATTTCCAGGATGGATCAGTGACAGTTTTCCAACTTGGCCACCTGATTTTAAAATTGCTAGCTCACATTGTTGCAGATGACTTTTTGTTCTCTGATGCAGATGATGAAAAAAAATGATGATGAACCAAGATTTGTTCTGGGAATGCTTCCTTCAATGGTAGAACATATGAAAAAAATAAAAAAAAATAAAAAAAAAATATTTACTCCAATATGCACCAACAATCTCATTTTATGGTGCACTATTATTACAGGCAGCATAAAGACATTTCACACCATCAACATCATACACAACAGGTTCTGCAAAATTCACCCAGGTATGTACTAATTTTTCTATTAATTATGTGCAGAGTTATTTTAAAAATCATTTTGATGTTAATACCGGTAGATGCCTCCATAATTTTTCAAAATATCCCATTATAATTCAAGCTCATGACATGCCTCGGATATGAAAAAAATTCATTACTTTGGAATAAATTAAAAAAAAAAACTATGGCATTTGCATGAATAAATTTGGTATTGTTGCATCATGATAATGGTAGCCAGTGTAAAATTTGGTCCCACCAATTTCGATCACTGATTATGAGTTTGATTCCTAGCAAAAAAAGGGACCTCATAATTTTCTATAGTGGCCATGATTTAATTGGTTGCCCGTAGTTGACCTGTTTCTGACTTCTGTTGGTGTAGTAGTGCCCAATGGAAGAAAAACAGTAGTGCTCAATGGAAGAAAAATGGAGATGTTGAAGACAGTTATATAAAAATAAATTATTCTAGAGGGTTGTTGTCATGAGGACATGACAATCTTTAGGCATGGGAGGATGATGAGCACTAGAAATGCTCATTTTATGTACACTTTTAAGGGGCATCATTACTGGTTTAATTAGCATGTGAGATGTATTTTTATTTAACTTATGCATATAATTGATAGAAAATCCAGTATTATGCTTGATCGATGTTTTTAGTGGAAATTGTGTATAAATGTAAGTTTTGCTACTAATATGGTGTTTTCCAGTCTACATCCCACTTGGACCTGGCATGCTTCTACTTCAATAAGTCAACAGGTGCCTTACTCAAGCAGGCACCTTACTCAAGTAGGTGCCTTACTTTGACCAAGTCAACAAGTGCCTTACTCAAGCAGACGCCTTACTCAAGCAGGTGCCTTACTCTAGTGCCTTACTCTGGTGCCTTACTCTGGAACCTTACTCCGATGCCTTACTCTGGTTCCTTACTCAAGTAGGTTCCAAGTAGGCACCTTACTCAAGTAGGCACCAATCAGGCGCCTTACTGTCATACATTGGAGGCACCTTACTCTGACCAAGCCAGCTTTGACCGGTTGACCAGTGAGCTAAGGAGGTTGTTGCATGTGAAGACAAAGGAGAGATATTTTAACTATGCAATATTATTAAAATAAATAAAGCACCTCTATTATTAATCGATTGGCAAGATAACTTTGTAAGGTAAGCATTTTTTCTCACGCTCACTATTGAAGCAACGATTTTCTAGCGATTGATATGGATAACCACGCAAACAAATTTTGCTATCCTGATTATAATTTTGTTCTGATAAAATAGAACACACATGATTTATCCTACAAGGGGTAAAATTAGTGTGTGACTATTTTAATTAATGCATAACTGTTATAATTGAATGGTTGTAATATTCATTGCATATCTATTGTAACTGCAAGTCCAAAATAGGCTTGCCTAAAATTGTAACAAAGGAAGGTTGTGCATTGTATAAATGCACAGGTCTTCCCTAAATAAGGATGATTAATTTTACACAAAATTTGATTTATTTTATTTCTTGTCTAATCTATTAAGAGTGCAAATCCTCTTATTTGAGCAAGCTCTACATAGCTAGTCGGACGGACTATCTGCGGGAGCTTGGGCCCACTCCTTGCAGTAGTCCTCCCCGGTTTCATTTTTATTCTTTATTTTTAGTAGATTAAATTTATTGCTTTATTTACTACTTTATTTAATTTCTGTTGTGTGTGTTTTATTTTCTACACATTTAATTTTTTGTACTTTCATTTTTGGCATTTCATTTTCAGCATTTTAATTTATTTGTTTATTTATTCTGCACTAAGTTTGGATGAAATAAAAATGTTTAAACATCCCCCACTAAAATAAATTAGGTATAGAGGAATTCATTCCCCAACACTATAGGCATATACTATGCATGACACTCATAAGTTTAAGAACTTACTGTATTGCTAATTTATGGAAGAGAAACGATTGTATTTTCGAGACATAATTTCTGCTCACCAGAGGGAAAATAGCCAACAGAAACCACATATGGGGAGAACTCCACACTCACCACCATTGAGTGATGCTCCCACGGGAGAGGATGGAGCATATGGTTGGGCCATGATTCACTCATTTGAGGGATTGGATCATGGTTCACCTACTTCCACTTGGGTATTTCACCCAAAATCTTGCTTCTCGATTTGCAAAGCTCTATGTGGATGTTGTGCTTTATATACCACCATGAGGGCCATCATGGGATACATGTGGGATAATGGCTCAAGACTCTCGCAGCGTTTCTCAATATATTTTCGAATTTTTTTATTTGAGAAATTATGAGACTAGGTAGTACGGGAGGAGCAAAATAATGGACCCTAGAATTAACATGGGATCCACAAGGGAAAACAACCAATAAAAACCACACATGGGGAGAACTCCACACTCACCACCATCGAGTGATGCTCCCATGGGAGAGGATGGAGCATATGGTTGGGCCATGATTCACTCATTTGAGGGGTTGGGTCATGGTTCACCTACTTCCACTTGGGCATTTCACCCAAAATCTACTTCTCGATTTTCAAAGCTCTATGTGGGTGTTGTGCTTTATATACCACCATGAGGGCCATCATGGGATACATGTGGGATAATGGCTCAAGACTCTTGCAGCTTTTCTCAAGGTATTTTTATAATTTTTTTATTTGAGAAATTATGAGACTAGGTAGTATGAGAGGAGCAAAATAATGGACCCTAGAATTAACATGGGGTCCACGAGGGAAAATAACCAATGGAAACCACACATGGGGAGAACTCCACACTCACCACCATCGAGTGATGCTCCCATGAGAGAGGATGGAGCATATGGTTGGGCCATGATTCACTCGTTTGAGGGGCTAGGTCATGGTTCACCTACTTCCACTTGGGCATTTCACCCAAAAGCTTGCTTTCTAATTTACAAAGCTCTATGTGGGTGTTGTGCTTTATATACCACCATGAGGGCCATCATGGGATACATGTGGGATAATGGCTCAAGACTCTCACAACGTTGCTCAAGGTATTTTTAGAATTTTTTTAATTTGAGAAATTATGAGACTAGGCAGTATGGGAGGAGTGAAATAATGGACCCTAGAATTAACATGGGGTCCACGAGGGAAAACAACCAATGGAAACCACACATGGGGAGAACTCCACACTCACCACCATCAAGCGATGCTCCCATGGGAGAGGATGGAGCATATGGTTGGGCCATGATTCACTCATTTGAGGGGCTGGGTCATGGTTCACCTACTTCCACTTGGGCATTTCATCCCAAAATATTGCTTCTCGATTTGCAAAGCTCTATGTGGGTGTTGTGCTTTATATACCACCATGAGGGCCATTATGGGATACATGTGGGATAATGGCTCAAGACTCTCGTAGCATTGCTCAAGGTATTTTTAGAAATTTTTTATTTGAGAAATTATGAGACTAGGCAGTATGGGAGGAGCAAAATAATGGACCCTAGAATTAACATGGGGTCCACGAGGGAAAATAGCCAATGAAAACCACACATGGGGAGAACTCCACACTCACCACCATCGAGTGATGCTCCCATGGGAGAGGATGGAGCATATGGTTGGGCCATGATTCACTCGTTTGATGGGTTGGGTCATGGTTCACCTACTTCCACTTGGGCATTTCACCCAAAAGCCTGCTTCCCGATTTGCAAAGCTCTATGTGGGTGTTGTGCTTTATATACCACCATGAGGGCCATCATGGGATACATGTGGGATAATGGCTCAAGACTCTCGTAGCGTTGCTCAAGGTATTTTTAGAATTTTTTATTTGAGAAATTATGAGACTAGGTAGTATGGGAGGAGCAAAATAATGGACCCTAGAATTAACATGGGGCCCATGAGGGAAAATAGCCAACAAAAACCACACATGGGGAGAACTCCACACTCACCACCATCGAGCGATGCTCCCATGGGAGAGGATGGAGCATATGGTTGGGCCATGATTCACTCATTTGAGGGGTTGGGTCATGGTTCACCTACTTCCACTTGGGCATTTCACCCAAAAGCCTGCTTCTTGATTTGCAAAGCTCTATGTGGGTGTTGTGCTTTATATACCACCATGAGGGCCATCATGGGATACATGTGGGATAATGGCTCAAGACTCTCACAGTGTTGCTCAAGGTATTTTTAGAATTTTTTAATTTATGAAATTATGAGACTAGGTAGTATGGGAGGAGCGAAATAATGGACCCTAGAATTAACATGGGACCCATGAGGGAAAACAACCAATGAAAACCACACATGGGGAGAACTCCACACTCACCACCATCGAGCGATGCTCCCATGGGAGAGGATGGAGCATATGGTTGGGCCATGATTCGCTTGTTTGAGGGGTTGGGTCATGGTTCACCTACTTCCACTTGGGCATTTCACCCAAAAGCCTGCTTCCCAATTTGCAAAGCTCTATGTGGGTGTTGTGCTTTATATACCACCATGAGGGCCATCATGGGATACATGTGGGATAATGGCTCAAGACTCTCACAACATTGCTCAAGGTATTTTTAGAATTTTTTATTTGAGAAATTATGAGACTAGGTAGTATGAGAGGAGTGAAATAATGGACCCTAGAATTAACATGGGGCCCATGAGGGAAAATAGCCAATGGAAACCACACATGGGGAGAACTCCACACTCACCACCATCGAGCGATGCTCCCATAGGAGAGGATGGAGCATATGGTTGGGCCATGATTCACTCGTTTGAGGGGTTGGGTCATGGTTCACCTACTTCCACTTGGGCATTTCACCCAAAATCCTGCTTCTCGATTTGCAAAGCTCTATGTGGATGTTGTGCTTTATATACCACCATGAGGGCCATCGTGGGATACATGTGGGATAATGGCTCAAGACTCTCGCAACATTGCTCAAGGTATTTTTAGAATTTTTTATTTGAGAAATTATGAGACTAGGCAATATGAGGAGGAGCAAAATAATGGACCCTAGAATTAACATGGGGTCCATAAGGGAAAACAACCAATGGAAACCACACATGGGGAGAACTCCACACTCACCACCATCGAGCGATGCTCCCATGGGAGAGGATGGAGCATATGGTTGGGCCATGATTCGCTCGTTTGAGGGGTTGGGTCATGGTTCACCTACTTCCACTTGGGCATTTCACCCAAAAGCTTGCTTCCCAATTTGCAAAGCTCTATGTGGGTGTTGTGCTTTATATACCACCATGAGGGCCATCATGGGATACATGTGGGATAATGGCTCAAGACTCTCACAGTATTGCTCAAGGTATTTTTAAAAATTTTTATTTGAGAAATTATGAGACTAGGTAGTACGAGAGGAGCAAAATAATGGACCCTAGAATTAACATGGGGTCCATGAGGGAAAACAACCAATAGAAACCACACATGGGGAGAACTCCACACTCACCACCATCGAGCGATGCTCCCATGGGAGAGGATGGAGCATATGGTTGGGCCATGATTCACTCGTTTGAGGGGTTGGGTCATGGTTCACCTACTTCCACTTGGGAATTTCACCCAAAAGCTTACTTCCTAATTTGCAAAGCTCTATGTGGGTGTTGTGCTTTATATACCACCATGAGGGCCATCATGGGATACATGTGGGATAATGGCTCAAGACTCTCGCAACATTGCTCAAGGTATTTTTTAAATTTTTTATTTGAGAAATTATGAGACTAGGTAGTATGGGAGGAGCGAAATAATGGACCCTAGAATTAACATGGGGCCCATGAGGGAAAATAACCAATGAAAACCACACATGGGGAGAACTCCACACTCACCACCATCGAGCGATGCTCCCATGGGAGAGGATGGAGCATATGGTTGGGCCATGATTCGCTCGTTTGAGGGGCTGGGTCATGGTTCACCTACTTCCACTTGGGCATTTCACCCAAAATCTTGCTTCCTTATTTGCAAATCTCTATGTGGGTGTTGTGCTTTATATACCACCATGAGGGCCATCATGGGATACATGTGGGATAATGGCTCAAGACTCTCATAACTTTTCTCAAGGTATTTTTAGAATTTTTTATTTGAGAAATTATGAGACTAGGTAGTATGAGAGGAGCGAAATAATGGACCCTAGAATTAACATGGGGCCCACGAGGGAAAATAACCAATGAAAACCACACATGGGGAGAACTCCACACTCACCACCATCGAGTGATGCTCCCACAAGAGAGGATGGAGCATATGGTTGGGCCATGATTCACTCATTTGAGGGGCTGGGTCATGGTTCACCTACTTCCACTTGGGCATTTCACCCAAAATATTGCTTCCCGATTTGCAAAGCTCTATGTGGGTGTTGTGCTTTATATACCACCATGAGGGCCATCATGGGATACATGTGGGATAATGGCTCAAGACTCTCATAGCATTGCTCAAGGTATTTTTAGAATTTTTTTATTTGAGAAATTATGAGATTGGGTAGTATAGGAGGAGCAAAATAATGGACCCTAGAATTAACATGGGGCCCACGAGGGAAAATAACCAATGAAAACCACACATGGGGAGAACTCCACACTCACCACCATCGAGCGATGCTCCCATGGGAGAGGATGGAGCATATGGTTGGGCCATGATTCACTCATTTGAGGGGCTGGGTCATGGTTCACCTACTTCCACTTGGGCATTTCACCCAAAATCTTGCTTCCTGATTTGCAAAGCTCTATGTGGGTGTTGTGCTTTATATACCACCATGAGGGCCATCATGGGATACATGTGGGATAATGGCTCAAGACTCTCACAACGTTGCTCAAGGTATTTTTAGAATTTTTTATTTGAGAAATTATGAGACTAGGTAGTATGGGAGGAGCAAAATAATGGACCCTAGAATTAACATGGGGTCCACGAGGGAAAACAACCAATAAAAACCACACATGGGGAGAACTCCACACTCACCACCATCGAGCGATGCTCCCATGGGAGAGGATGGAGCATATGGTTGGGCCATGATTCGCTCGTTTGAGGGGTTGGGTCATGGTTCACCTACTTCCACTTGGGCATTTCACCCAAAATCTTGCTTCCCGATTTGCAAAGCTCTATGTGGGTGTTGTGCTTTATATACCACCATGAGGGCCATCATGGGATACATGTGGGATAATGGCTCAAGACTCTCGCAACATTGCTCAAGGTATTTTTAGATATTTTTATTTGAGAAATTATGAGACTAGGTAGTACGGGAGGAGCGAAATAATGGACCCTAGAATTAACATGGGGCCCACGAGGGAAAATAACCAATGAAAACCACACATGGGGAGAACTCCACACTCACCACCATCGAGCGATGCTCCCACAAGAGAGGATGGAGCATATGGTTGGGCCATGATTCACTCGTTTGAGGGGTTGGGTCATGGTTCACCTACTTCCACTTGGGCATTTCACCCAAAATCCTACTTCCTAATTTGTAAAGCTCTATGTGGGTGTTGTGCTTTATATACCACCATGAGGGCCATCATGGGATACATGTGGGATAATGGCTCAAGACTCTCGTAGCATTGCTCAAGGTATTTTTTAGAATTTTTTATTTGAGAAATTATGAGACTAGGTAGTATGGGAGGAGCGAAATAATGGACCCTAGAATTAACATGGGGCCCATGAGGGAAAACAACCAATGGAAACCACACATGGGGAGAACTCCACACTCACCACCATCGAGCGATGCTCCCATAGGAGAGGATGGAGCATATGGTTGGGCCATGATTCGCTCATTTGAGGGGTTGGGTCATGGTTCACCTACTTCCACTTGGGCATTTCACCCAAAAGCTTGCTTCCCGATTTGCAAAGCTCTATGTGGGTGTTGTGCTTTATATACCACCATGAGGGCCATCGTGGGATACATGTGGGATAATGGCTCAAGACTCTCGCAATGTTGCTCAAGGTATTTTTAGAATTTTTTATTTGAGAAATTATGAGATTGGGCAGTATGGGAGGAGCGAAATAATGGACCCTAGAATTAACATGGGGTCCATGAGGGAAAACAACCAATGAAAACCACACATGGGGAGAACTCCACACTCACCACCATCGAGCGATGCTCCCATGGGAGAGGATGGAGCATATGGTTGGGCCATGATTCGCTCGTTTGAGGGGTTGGGTCATGGTTCACCTACTTCCACTTGGGCATTTCACCCAAAAGCCTACTTCCCGATTTGCAAAGCTCTATGTGGGTGTTGTGCTTTATATACCACCATGAGGGCCATCGTGGGATACATGTGGGATAATGGCTCAAGACTCTCGCAATGTTGCTCAAGGTATTTTTTAGAATTTTTTATTTGAGAAATTATGAGACTAGGCAGTATGGGAGGAGCGAAATAATGGACCCTAGAATTAACATGGGGCCCACGAGGGAAAACAACCAATGGAAACCACACATGGGGAGAACTCCACACTCACCACCATCGAGCGATGCTCCCACGGGAGAGGATGGAGCATATGGTTGGGCCATGATTCGCTCGTTTGAGGGGCTGGGTCATGGTTCACCTACTTCCACTTGGGCATTTCACCCAAAAGCTTGCTTCCCGATTTGCAAAGCTCTATGTGGGTGTTGTGCTTTATATACCACCATGAGGGCCATCATGGGATACATGTGGGATAATGGCTCAAGACTCTCACAACATTGCTCAAGGTATTTTTTAGAATTTTTTATTTGAGAAATTATGAGACTAGGTAGTACGAGAGGAGCGAAATAATGGACCCTAGAATTAACATGGGGCCCACGAGGGAAAACAACCAATGAAAACCACACATGGGGAGAACTCCACACTCACCACCATCGAGCGATGCTCCCATGGGAGAGGATGGAGCATATGGTTGGGCCATGATTCGCTCGTTTGAGGGGCTGGGTCATGGTTCACCTACTTCCACTTGGGCATTTCACCCAAAAGCCTACTTCTCGATTTGCAAAGCTCTATGTGGGTGTTGTGCTTTATATACCACCATGAGGGCCATCATGGGATACATGTGGGATAATGGCTCAAGACTCTCATAATGTTGCTCAAGGTATTTTTTAGAATTTTTTATTTGAGAAATTATGAGACTAGGTAGTATGGGAGGAGCGAAATAATGGACCCTAGAATTAACATGGGGTCCACAAGGGAAAACAACCAATGGAAACCACACATGGGGAGAACTCCACACTCACCACCATCGAGCGATGCTCCCATGGGAGAGGATGGAGCATATGGTTGGGCCATGATTCGCTCGTTTGAGGGGCTGGGTCATGGTTCACCTACTTCCACTTGGGCATTTCACCCAAAAGCCTGCTTCCCGATTTGCAAAGCTCTATGTGGGTGTTGTGCTTTATATACCACCATGAGGGCCATCGTGGGATACATGTGGGATAATGGCTCAAGACTCTCGCAGCGTTGCTCAAGGTATTTTTTAGAATTTTTTATTTGAGAAATTATGAGACTAGGTAGTATGGGAGGAGCGAAATAATGGACCCTAGAATTAACATGGGGCCCATGAGGGAAAACAACCAATGGAAACCACACATGGGGAGAACTCCACACTCACCACCATCGAGCGATGCTCCCATGGGAGAGGATGGAGCATATGGTTGGGCCATGATTCGCTCATTTGAGGGGCTGGGTCATGGTTCACCTACTTCCACTTGGGCATTTCACCCAAAATCCTGCTTCCTGATTTGCAAAGCTCTATGTGGGTGTTGTGCTTTATATACCACCATGAGGGCCATCATGGGATACATGTGGGATAATGGCTCAAGACTCTCGCAACATTGCTCAAGGTATTTTTTAGAATTTTTTATTTGAGAAATTATGAGACTAGGTAGTATGGGAGGAGCAAAATAATGGACCCTAGAATTAACATGGGGTCCACGAGGGAAAACAACCAATGAAAACCACACATGGGGAGAACTCCACACTCACCACCATCGAGCGATGCTCCCATGGGAGAGGATGGAGCATATGGTTGGGCCATGATTCGCTCGTTTGAGGGGCTGGGTCATGGTTCACCTACTTCCACTTGGGCATTTCACCCAAAATCCTGCTTCTCGATTTGCAAAGCTCTATGTGGATGTTGTGCTTTATATACCACCATGAGGGCCATCATGGGATACATGTGGGATAATGGCTCAAGACTCTCGCAACGTTGCTCAAGGTATTTTTTAGAATTTTTTATTTGAGAAATTATGAGACTAGGTAGTACGGGAGGAGCAAAATAATGGACCCTAGAATTAACATGGGGTCCACGAGGGAAAACAACCAACGGAAACCACACATGGGGAGAACTCCACACTCACCACCATCGAGCGATGCTCCCACGGGAGAGGATGGAGCATATGGTTGGGCCATGATTCACTCGTTTGAGGGGCTGGGTCATGGTTCACCTACTTCCACTTGGGCATTTCACCCAAAAGCCTACTTCTCGATTTGCAAAGCTCTATGTGGGTGTTGTGCTTTATATACCACCATGAGGGCCATCGTGGGATACATGTGGGATAATGGCTCAAGACTCTCGCAACGTTGCTCAAGGTATTTTTTAGAATTTTTTATTTGAGAAATTATGAGACTAGGTAGTATGGGAGGAGCAAAATAATGGACCCTAGAATTAACATGGGGTCCACGAGGGAAAACAACCAACGGAAACCACACATGGGGAGAACTCCACACTCACCACCATCGAGCGATGCTCCCATGGGAGAGGATGGAGCATATGGTTGGGCCATGATTCACTCGTTTGAGGGGTTGGGTCATGGTTCACCTACTTCCACTTGGGCATTTCACCCAAAAGCCTGCTTCCCAATTTGCAAAGCTCTATGTGGGTGTTGTGCTTTATATACCACCATGAGGGCCATCGTGGGATACATGTGGGATAATGGCTCAAGACTCTCATAGTGTTGCTCAAGGTATTTTTAGAATTTTTTATTTGAGAAATTATGAGACTAGGCAATACGGGAGGAGCGAAATAATGGACCCTAGAATTAACATGGGGTCCACGAGGGAAAACAACCAATGAAAACCACACATGGGGAGAACTCCACACTCACCACCATCGAGCGATGCTCCCATGGGAGAGGATGGAGCATATGGTTGGGCCATGATTCGCTCGTTTGAGGGGCTGGGTCATGGTTCACCTACTTCCACTTGGGCATTTCACCCAAAATCCTGCTTCCCAATTTGCAAAGCTCTATGTGGGTGTTGTGCTTTATATACCACCATGAGGGCCATCATGGGATACATGTGGGATAATGGCTCAAGACTCTCGCAATGTTGCTCAAGGTATTTTTAGAATTTTTTATTTGAGAAATTATGAGACTAGGCAGTACGGGAGGAGCAAAATAATGGACCCTAGAATTAACATGGGTCCCATGAGGGAAAACAACCAACGGAAACCACACATGGGGAGAACTCCACACTCACCACCATCGAGCGATGCTCCCATGGGAGAGGATGGAGCATATGGTTGGGCCATGATTCGCTCGTTTGAGGGGTTGGGTCATGGTTCACCTACTTCCACTTGGGCATTTCACCCAAAAGCTTGCTTCCCGATTTGCAAATCTCTATGTGGGTGTTGTGCTTTATATACCACCATGAGGGCCATCATGGGATACATGTGGGATAATGGCTCAAGACTCTCGCATCGTTGCTCAAGGTATTTTTAGAATTTTTTTATTTGAGAAATTATAAGACTAGGCAGTACTTTTAGAATTTTTTTATTTGAGAAATGGGTTGCTACCACATTCCGCGTATGTCCCAAAATCCCACCATGCTCATTGTTGGAAATATGAGACATTAGAAGAGAAAGTGAGATATCAAAACCTCGCCACACTCATTGTCAAAAATCTAGAACATTGGCGAAGAAAGTGAGATCCTGAAACCCTGCCACGTCCATTGTTTGAAAAGATTAAAATGTGCTAAGTATAAAAGGATTGTCGAAATTTCGGGAGGATAAACCAAAAACTCAACAATGGAAATGAAACCCGGTAATTGGTAATTTTAATCCAACACTTGGAAGTTGAGCTTCATGATTGAAGGCCACCCGGATTGATGCTCTAGCAATGAGCAATGTTATAATACAAAAAACACGATTAAAATTTTTGAAAATGATGTGATTCCTCTAATACCGAAAACCTTAAAAATAAAAAAAAAAAAAATTTAAAATTCAAAACCTTTGAAAAATTAAATTAATCATAATATTAATGTTTTCTGAGGGGACCCTCATGAAATTTTTTGATTTTAATTCCAAATTTTGCTTGCAACAAGATTTTAAAAAATTGCTTACATAAGGGTAATAAAATTTCTTGCATAGAAAATTGATTTAAATTGATTTTTTTTCCCAAATATTTTCATGTCAATGGTATTATTTTAGATTAAATATTTCAAAAAAAATTATTTTCAATGGTTTCCTAAGGTCCAAAAAATTAAAATCAATTTTAAGGTTCTGTAAAATTTCATCATCTTGCCCTAATTTTACTTCAAATTTAAAACCACCATAACTTTTGATAGAAAAATCCGGTTAAGGTGATTCAAAGACTGGTGGAAATATCTTGGGCTTATCTTTATAGTGGTACCATATTTGCAGATTTTTAAAATTGATTTGCCATCCAGAAATAGCAGTTTTCCATTGTAGACAAGTAACTTCTAAATGTAACATCTCTTGATACAAAATGCATTTTTGAGTTATCTCAATGGTTTTGAGTACCCATTTGGCTCATTTAGACACTCGGAAATTTTCATTAAATTCTAGCTATTTTTATTTTTTTACCATATTTTTGTACCACACGAATTTCACTTTTGGGCATCTCAGTTTTATTCCCAAGTATTGAAAATTATTGTTGGGTAAATAAAATATTTCACAAGTCATTAAAATGCAAAATATAAAAGGTTGAAGTCTTTGGAATCAATGTGTAATGTTGGAGCAAAATTTACTAAGTGTAAATAGCAAAAAAATGGGATGCCATCGCACCTCAATGGAGTCCTAAAACCCTGCGATTCAAAAAAGCAGATAGGTAATGGTGGAAAAATGGGATGCCATCTCACCTTGAGTGAGTCCCAAAATCCCGCCACTATGGTAAGTGAAAATTGCTTAAGTATGAACATTGGTGGAAATATGGGATATTGGAGGAAATAAGTGAGTCCCAAAATCTCGCCATTATGGAAGGTGGGATTTTTTTTAAGTGTGAGCATTGGTGGAAAAATGGGATGCCATCAATCCCTGATGGAATCCCAACACCCCTCCACTTAGCAAGGTTGGAAATTTGACAGAAAAATGAGATGCCATCACACCTCGATGGAGTCCCAAAATCCCACCACCTCATAACCTTGAGAAAATTTTAAAATTGGTTAAGGGATGCCATCACACCCCGATGGAGTCCCAAAATCCTACCACCTCATAACCTTGAGAAAAAATTAAAAATTGGTGAAGTGTTGCACTTGGGAGAGAAGTGGGTTGCTACTGCATTCCACGTATGTTCTAAAACCTTACCATGCTCATTGTTGGAAATATGAGACATTAGCAAAGAAAGTGAGATCTCGAAACCTCGCCACACTCATTATAGAAAATCTGGAACATTGACGAAGAAAGTGAGATCCTAAAACCCCGCCACACCCATTGTTTGAAAAGATTAAAATGTGCTAAGTATAAAAGGAATATAAGACTTTCGGGGAGGACAACCCAAAAACTCGACAATGGAAATGAAACCTGGTAATTGGTAGTTTTAATCCAACACTTGGAAGTTGAACTTCGTGATACAAAAAACATGATTGAAATTTTTGAAAATGATGTGATGCCTTTAATACCGAAACTTTAGAAAATTTTAAAAAATTAAATAATTTAAAATTTAAAATTCAAAACCTTAGGAAAATAAAATTAATCATAATATTAATGTTTTCTAAGGGGACCCTCATGAAGTATTTTGATTTTAATTCCAAATTTTGCTTGCAACAATATTTTAAAAAAATGTTTACATCACGGTAATAAAATTACTTACATAGAACATTGATTTAAATTGATTTTTTTTTTAATATTTTCATGTCAAGGTATTATTTTAGATTAAATATTTTAAAAATTTTAATTTTCAATGGTTTTCCTAAGGTCTAAAATATTAAAATCAATTTTAGGGTTCTTTAAATTTCATCATCTTGCCCTAAATTTACTTCAAATTTGAAATTGTCATAACTTTTGATAGAAAAATCCGTTTAAGGTGATTCAAATTCTGGTGGAAATATTTTGAGATCATATTTATAGTGGTATCATATTTGTAGATTTTTAGAATTTATTTGCCATCCAAAATTAGAAGTTTCCCGTTGTAGCCAAGGAACTTCTAAATGCAATATCTCTTGATGCAAAATTATTTTTGAGTTATCTCAACGGTTTTGAGTACCCATTTGGCTCATTTATACACTTGGAAATTTTCATAAAATTTTGGGCATTTTTATGTTTTTTGCCATATTTTTGTACCACACGAATTTCACTTCCGAGCATCTTGATTTTATTTCCAAGTATTGAAAATTATTATTGGGTAATGACAATATTTCACAAGTCATTAAAATACAAAATATAAAAGGCTGAAGTCTTTGGAATAAATGCGTAATACTGGAGTAAAATTTACTAAGTGTAAGCAATGTCAAAAAAATAGGATGTCATCTCACATCGATGGAGTCCCTAACCCGGCCATTCAACAAAGCAGATAGGCAATGGTGGAAAAATGGGATGCCATATCACCCTAAGTGAGTCCCAAAATCCTACCACTATGGAAAGTGAAAATTTCTTAAGTATGGACATTGGTGGAAATTTAGGATATTGGAGGAAAGAAGTGAGTCCCAAAATCCTGTCATTATGGAAAGTAGATTTTTTTCTAAGTGTGAGCATTGGTGGAAAAATGGGATGCCATCGCACCTTGATGGAGTCCCAAAACCCCACCACTTAGCAAGGTTGGAAATTTGGTAGAAAAATGAGATGCCATCACATCCTAATTGAGTACCAAAAGCCCGCCACTTAGCAAGGTTAGAAATTTGGTAGAAAAATGGGATGCCATCGCACCCTGATGGAGTCCCAAAATCCCACCACCTCATAACCTTGAGAAAAAATAAAAAATGGTTAAGGGTCGCACTTGGTAGAGAAGTGGGTTGCTACTGTTCCGTGTATGTCCCAAAACCCCACCATGCTCATTGTTGGAAAATTAAGACATTAGTAGAGAAAGTGAGATCCCAAAACCTCACCACACTCATTGTCAAAAATCTAGAACATTGGCAAAAAAAAGTGAGACCCTAAAACCTTGCCACACCCATTGTTTGAAAATATTAAAATATGCTAACTATACAAGGAATGTCGGAGGTCCGAGGTGTAGACCAATTGGTTCATCCAAACCCCATAAGGGGGCAGAGTTCCAAGGTTCAAATCTCGGGCCTCGTCGGACTGAATGCTTATCCCTTTCCTGGTGCTTTCAGTGGAGTAAAAGGATTAAAATTATTGTGGCATGGTGGTTATAGGGGCAGACTGCGCAAAGATCTATGTGGCGGCTTTTGGGGTGGACAACGCAGAATACTGTGGTGGCCATAAAAGTTGGACAACCTACCCGGATTCGTGGCGGTTGCTGATTCCACCATGTAAATTTAAAAAATAAAAAAATAAATAAATAAAATAAAATAAAAGGAATGTCAGACTTTCGAGGAGGACAACCCAAAAACCCGACAATGGAAATGACACCTGGTAATTGGTAATTTTAATCCAACACTTGGAAGTTGAGCTTTGTGATTGAAGTCCACCCTGATTGATGCTCTAGCAATGAGGAATGCTATAATACAAAAAACATGATTGAAATTTTTGAAAATGATGTGATGCTTCTAATACTAGAAACCTTTGGAAATTGTAAAAATTTTAAAAATTTAAATTCAAAACCTTAGGAAAATTAAATTAATCATAATATCAATGTTCTAACCTTTTCCTTTTTAATTTTTTTGCAAAAATTTTGTTGGTGGTTGCATTGAATATTGTAAATGTAATGGCTAAAAGGGAATTTTAATACGAGCAGAGAATGAAGAATTAATGAGGTGTGGCGGTTCCAAAACTTCTCGAGCATCATGCAAGCTGGAAATTAATGTAGTCTGGAAGTTACAGGGCTTATGATAGATGAAGACTTTATGTGGCCTATGCTCAATTAATGCACTACCTACTCTCAGTTCAAGCGATGCTTGCTTCTTACATTTTCAATGACAGGAACTATTTTTAGTGAAAATATCTCCTAAGTTTTGTTTAAAAATGACTTAAATATTCTCTTCCTGTGAGTTGTACAGATTCATTAATGTGTAAAAATTGGAAGTCAACAGAGGAATTAATATGTAAAAATATCTCGTAGAAATAATAAATCTGCATGTAAAAGTGGGTGGCTAAGAAAAAGCTCTTGTCTATAAGAGCAATTTTTTGAGTCTTTCACAAGGATGCAAGAATTTGTAATAGAAGTTTTTATCAAAACCATTTTTTCAATTTGTCTTTTATCAACATAGGATCTTTTGCGGTGTTGTTACTCTGGAGTGGTGTAGACAAGCACTTAATATGCTTCTTAAGTTTTGATGGTGCTTACTTCCCTATTCTTGTTTTCATTGAAATATATGTGATTATAATTGTTATGAATTTGATTGATTGCAGCATATTGTTGATGTTATGTGGAGATCTTAATTGAAGTGTAATCATTTTGAAATTCAGTTCTTTTTCTACTAGCTCTAGTTTTGCTATGTGAGCTAAGCTACTGAAAAAACATCCCAACAATATTAAAACTTCAAGATGATTAAACTATCTTGAGAGAGTGTTTAGTCTGTTTCATAAACTTGTTTCACCCCTTGCTAGATAATAAATTGATCTTAGAAAGTTGGACGATTGTTATTCTATTTATTGCAATTGGAGAACATAATGGTATGCCAAGTTGAAATGATAATTAATAATTAAAATTGTAGAATTTCACCCTTCTTTTTTGTCCTATCCTACTCTCTTTATTTTTATTTTGAAGTGATCCATTTATTATGTTCTTCAATATTCTTTATTCATTTAATATATTGAAACTCAAAGAGATTTATCTATTTATAAATGCAAATCTAATAAATGAACAACACAAACCACCACCAAACAACAATGAATGGAGGTTGAACCCGTTGCAGGTAAAACATAGTCCACTGTAACTATTTTAGAAGTGGAAAAGAGTGAAAACATTTGATCTAACTCTGTAACTCACACATTGGATATCCAAAAAGATCCTAAAGAGAGAAGGAATTTATTGACATTTAAATGTTACTTGTGTTTTTTGTTTACTCTTTACAAGGTATGAATGAAATCTAAGCCAACATATTTTTGGTGCTAGGAGGGCAATGAACCTCCATCCAGTATTTAGCATAGTGTGTTTAATTAAATTGAAAAATATAGTTTTATACTATGTTTTGTCTTTTGTGGGCTGTACAATTTTATCCTTAATTGGTGGCTTTTTTTTCCTTCCTCATTAGTTTTTAAATCTTATTTAATTGAGTATACCTAAATAACAAAATTCTAATGAATGTAAGTGTGTCACTTAAACTTCTAACTTTGTGGTTGCAATCCATGTTTAAAAAATGATTTATGAAGTTGTATTCTACCTTTAGGATAACTAGGTCCCACCTAAGAGCCGTAGAATTCTTTTTTTTGAATTAGAAAACCCCATAAGAAACAATATTAGGAGGACAAAATATTTTCTCACATAATTTTATCACCACTAGTGGTTCCCCATTATGTGACTCAAAATCCTATCATTAATCTGATAGTTATGGCCAACTAGCTAGGTTCCACTACCTTAAATATCCTTGGTGTAGCCCATGATTTACCTAGGAATCCTAAGAAATACCTTCCCACTTACAAGCATGATGGGATCAGGACAATAGAATAACACTTGGTAGCCTTTAAAAATGCTTTGAAACTATAAAATATGCAACACAAAGATGTGGCTTGTAGGTCATTCCCTTTCACTCTCCATGAGGGAGCATACGATTGGATTCTGAATCTAAAAAATGACTCAATCACCTCTTGGGATGATCTAGAGAAGGTTTTTATATCCCAATTCAGTCAAATAATCGATCCTAGTGTATTGTATCAACAATATTCCAATGTTAAGAGAGGATCCAGTGAAATCGTTAGGTCTTGCAATATGAGATTTCAAAAGGCTTATGGTAGAATGACTGGTCATTACGCAGTAAGTGCATATTTAGCCTTAGAAATCTATAAAATTTCCTTAGATCCAGTGACCTCTGTTTTCCTTAAAAAGATACCATTGTCATGATCTTGACAGAAGCTTACAAGGAAGATTTAATTCTTGAAATATTGTTAGGGTCTCAACCTTTGAACAGTCCTTTGATACCATCTGTTACATAGAACACACATGTTTTAAATTCTATTATACATCAGATGCTAATGCCAACATGTCAAGCTCTACCTAAGGAAACTCCATTAACCTTAACCCATACTGGGCATGTATAGACTGCAAAGAAAGAATTCGATAAAATTGGGGTTGAAGAAGTTTTAAATATGATCTAGAAAATGGCAAATGAATTCCTAAGTTCTAAGAGATAAGTGTCTGGGGGAAGAAATTTCAATTTTTTTTCCTTACCAACCGAATAGATTCCTTAGACCTTCGTATGAAGCCAATAAGGATTACATCAAACCAAAGTAAATATTTGTGACTTAGCTTTACCCAATTGGTGAAGGATTCACAGAATACCCCAACACAAGAAATTAGATTTTTTTAAGTTTTGCAATACTTTTGAAGCTTTGTTTGCTGAGTTGAGTTTTCCTAAGAATAAGAAAAATGTTGATGGTTCTAGTTCATCCAAACATAGTGCTACTATGGTTTTGGATTCATTCACTTTCCCGGATGAGTTAGAAAATGTTGTGGAAATGCCTATGGATGAAGTGTAAGCTTTTCAATAGTTTAGAAGAGATAATTACAATCTTAGGAATAGAAATATATAATTCAACACTACATCTACACCTCCAAATAACTCCTACAATATTCCTCTTTATCCTTCCCCAAATAGTAATCCATCTCCATCCAAAGGGGGAGATCCAAAAACATAGGATGGATTTGCTGCTCCACTCAATAGAGGATATAATATAGTGGAGAATATGAAAAAATTTAAGGCTAACATTACTCTCCATGAGCTTGCTCAAATTATTGAACAGAGGGATAACTTGATTAAGATTTATTCTGAACCCTCCACCAAACCTCCAAAAAATGGGAAGAAAATGATAAATGCAAATATGGCCATATATAAAGAAAATACTGAAGTACCTCCTTTTCTATTGACAATTTATTTATTTGGAAAAATCTACATAATTGTCTATAAGATTTTGGTGCTTCAACTAATGCTATGCCTCTAGCTATTTCCAACAATTAGGTTTGACATCAATAAAATCTAATAGGAGAGTCATTCAACTAGATAAAAATGAGGTCAAAGTGATAGGTAAAATTCAAGGTATACACATTCAGCTAGCATTTGAACCTAGAGACCAAATTGACATTCAAGTTGTAGATATTCCGATAGGTTATGGAATGTTATTGAGTAGGGATTGATCCAAAAATATGAATGGGTATTTGGCTATAGATTGTTTACACATGTGGTTGCCTTTAAAGGATTATGCAACCATTCCAACGTGGTTGTATTTACACATGTGGTTGTGCCATTATCCCACATGTATCCCATGATGGACCTCATGGTTGTATATAAAGCACAACACCCACATAGAGCTTTTGTAAACCAGGAAGCAGGCTTTTGGGTGAAATGCCCAAGTGGAAGTAAGTGAACCATGATCCAACCACTCAAACGAGTGAATAATGGCCCAAAAATATGCTCCATCCTCTCCCATGGTAGCATCGCTTGATGGTGGTGAGTGCGGAGTTCTCCCCATGTGTGTTTTCCATTGGTTGTTTTCCCTCATGGGCCACATGTTAATTCTAGGGTCCATTCTCCTCCCATACTACCTAGTCTCATAATTTATTTAAAAATAAATTCTAAAAATACCTTGAGAAACGTTGTGAGATTCTTAGGCCATTATCCCACATGTATCCCATGATGGTCCTCATGGAGGTATATAAAGCACAAAATCCATATAGAGCTTTACAAATCAAAAAGCAGGCTTTTAGTTGAAATGCCCAAGTGGAAGAAGGTGAATCATGACCTATCCCCTCAAATAAGAGAATCATGGCCCAACCATATCTTCATCCTCTCCCATGGGAGCATCACTCGATGGTGGTGAGTGAGGAGTTCTCCCCATGTGTGGTTTTCATTGGTTGTTTTCACTCGTGGACTCCATGCTAATTATAGGGTCCATTATTTTGCTCCTCCTGTACTTCCTAGTATCATAATTTCTTATTTTTTTTTTTAAATACCTTGAGCAACGTTGCGAGAGTCTTTAGCCATTATCCCACATGTATCCCATGATGGCCCTCATGGTGGTATATAATGCACAAAATCCACATAGAGCTTCTCAAATAGAGAAGGAGGATTTTGGGTGAAATGCCCAAGTGGAAGTAGGTGAGCCATGACCCAACCCCTCAAATGAGTGAATCATTGCCCAACCATATGCTCCATCCTCTCCCATGGGAGCATCACTCGATGGTGTTGAGTGTAGAGTTCTACCCATGTGTGGTTTCCCTTGGTTGTTTTCCCTCATGGGCCCTAAGTTAATTCTAGGGTCCATTATTTCGCTCCTCCCATACTACCTAGTCTCATAATTTCTCAAAGAAAAATATTCTAAAAATACCTTGAGCAACTTTACAAGAGTCTTGAGCCATTATCCCATATGTATCTCACGATGGCCCTCATGGTGGTATATAAAGCACAACACCCACTTAGAGCTTTGCAAATCGAAAAGCAAGTTTTTGGGTGAAATACCCAAGTGGAAGTAGGTGAACCATGACCCAACCCCTCAAACAAGTGAATAATGGCCCAACCATATGCTCCACCTCTCCTGTGGGAGCATCGCTCGATGGTGGTGAGTGCGGAGTTCTCCCCATGTGTGGTTTTCATTGGTTGTTTTACCTTGTGGATCCCATGTTAATTCTAGGGTCCATTATTTTGCTCCTACCATACTACCTAGTCTCATAATTTATCAAATAAAAAAATTCTAAAAATACCTTGAGAAATGATGTGAGAGTATTGAGTCATTATCCCACATGTAACCCACGATAACCCTCATGGTGGTATATAAAGCACAAAACTTACATAGAGCTTTGCAAATCAAGAAGTAGGCTTTTGGGTGAAATGCCCAAGTGGAAGTAGGTGAACCATGAACCAAACCCTCAAATGAGTGAATCATGGTCCAACTATATGCTCCATCCTCTCTCATGGAAGTATCGCTCGATGGTGGTTAGTGTGGAGTTCTCCCTATGTGTTGTTTTCATTGGCTGTTTTTCCTCGTGGACCCCATGTTAATTCTAGGGTCTATTATTTCACTCCTCCCATACTGCCTAGTCTCATAATTTCTCAAATAAAAATTTAAAAATACCTTGAGCAACGCTACGAGAGTCTTGAGCCATTATCCCACATGTATCCCACGATGGCCCTCATGGTGGTATATAAATCATAACATCCACATAGAGCTTTGCAAATCAGAAAGCAAGATTTTGGGTGAAATTCCCAAGTGGAAGTAGGTGAACCATGAACCAACCCCTCAAACGAGCGAATCATGGCACAAACATATACTCCATCCTCTCCCATGGGAGTATTGCTCAATGGTGGTGAGTGTAGAGTTTTCCCCAAATTTCACATGTTGGAGCTACATTCCAACATGCAATGGATTATACCTTCAAAATTCTCATGGGTAAGTGTATTGTTTTATACATGGATGACTTGATAGTCTTTTCTAAATCTTGATTTGATCATGTCAAACATTTGGAGTCTATTTTTGACAAGTGTAGAGAATTTGGAATTTCTTTAAACCTTAAGAAATGTGTCTTTGGTGTAACTAAAGGTAAACT
Organism: Wollemia nobilis; assembly: GCA_028583015.1. Taxonomy (NCBI): domain Eukaryota; kingdom Viridiplantae; phylum Streptophyta; class Pinopsida; order Araucariales; family Araucariaceae; genus Wollemia; species Wollemia nobilis. The sequence continues at coordinate 16,231,160 of JAQPPZ010000136.1, read as the reverse complement.
CCTTGGTCACTTAATAACTAGATATGGCATTTTTGTGGATCTCGAGAGAGCTGAAGCCATATCAAATATATCCTTTCCCAATTCTAAGAAAGAATTGAAATAATTTTTTGGAAATATTAACTTTGTTAGTAAATTTATTTTTGGCTTTGCTGAAATAGTCAAACCATTGAATGATATACTAAAGGAGACTACTCAAATTATCTAGTCGATAGAAGTCTAAGTGGCATTTCAAGAGATTAAATATGCTATTAAACAAGCCCTAGTTTTGGTAAGTCTATATTTTAGTGTATATTTTTACCTGTACTATTTTTCTTCTAAACATACACTTGTAGTATTAACTCAATTGAGGGAGATAGGAGAGCACTCTATTGCCTTCAAAAATATCAATCTAAAGGGTGTTGAATTGAATTACTCCCATTTGAATAAACAAGCCTATGCCTTAGTGAAAGTTAGTGAAAGTGATTAAACAATTTAGGCATTATATTTTGAGGAGTAAAGTACATTCCATAGTTCATAACCCAACCATTAAGTATTTGTTAAGTCAAAATGAACTAGGGGAACAAAGAGGTAATTGGATTACAAAATTATAGGAGTTTGACTTAGATATTCAACTTGCTAAATTAATTAGAGGACTTGGTCTATCCCAAAATATTTTTGAGATACCTACAAGGGTAGAGATTAATACACTGGACTCCAGGTTGAATGATTGGTATGGGGATATCATGTATTTATTAATATTTAGGAATTATCCACCTCATATGAATAGAACTCAAAGAAGAGCACTCAAGTTAAAATTTGCTCATTTTCTACTCAAAGGGGGTAAATTGTATAGAGAAAACTATGTTGGCATATTATTAAGATGTATTACTCAGGATGAGGTAAATGAAGTAATATCTAATTTTCACAAGAAGTTAGGAGCAGGAAATTCTTTAGGTTTGACTACTGAGCATAAAATATTAAGAGCAGGCTACCGTTGACATACATTATTTAAATATGTGCATCATCATGTGAACTTGTCACCAGTATTAGATCCTTATAGCCGACTAGGCTAATTGAGATCTACCATTACAACCTATCATAATAGAAAAACTTTCATGTAATGGGAACTTGATTTAGTGGGTGTGATGAACCTAAATTTATTAATAGAGCACAAATATGTATTAAAAGCCACTGATTACTATACATGATGGGTTGAAGCAGTAGCCACAAGGAGGAGTATAACCCATGAGTTGATTGAATTTATGAAATCAAATATCATAACTAGGTTTAGAGTTCCTTTAAATTTAGTTTGTGGTAATGGATCAAATTTTTAGTCATTGGAACTTATAGAGTGGGCATACCAGAAGGGGTTAGTTCTTAAATTTTCATCCAACTATTATCCCTAAGGAAATGGATTGGCTGAATCCATGAATAAAAATTTGATAAATACCATTAAGAAGTTTGTTGTTATATTTATGATTCAATGGTGCTTTGATGTTGTTCATGTTATTGTATTTGCAAAAAATTCAAAATTCTAGAGTCCATATCAAAGCCACCATTTACAAAGTACCTACAAAAATCAAGCATAAATAACAAAAAGGATGAATTCATAAGGTCAATTCAATATTGGGCTTGAGAAATCAAGTCCCTAGCCATAGATAATTTCTCTAGATTTAGCTTGTGAAAATGTGGTATTTTTGAAGTGAATCACTCATAGAAATAGTTTTAGGAAAATTTTTAGGCAATTGGCTCAAAATAGATTGAATTCCTCCAAATTTGGATTGAATTGTTGCCTTTAACTAGATTTGGCAAAAAAATCACTCAATTTTGAACCAATTGCTTCATCCATGATGAATGTAAATTTGGTGTAAAAATTAAGGAATTTTATCCTAATTAGGAAAATTTTGAGGGATAATGGGGTTGGTGCCATCGGGTATGCCAAAAACTATGTTGAACTAGGGAATTTTTCTCTCTTTTAATTTATTATTACACCATAATTATATCTTTAACAAATTTGGAAGGGAGTTCCAACAACTCCTTCCAACCATTGGATTGAGTCCAACTCTCCACTCTTCATGCAAAATTACTCCTATAGTAACCTATGCTAATTGCTAAAGAACATGTGCTTATACTGAGAGGGGGGTGAACAGTATAACATAAAACTTTTTCCCAAATAGAAGCATCAACATAAATGAAACCATAAACATCACACAAAGCATCACACACATAAGAGACACCATTTTAACGTGGTTCACCCAATGTGGGCTACCTCCATAGAGAAAATATTTCTTCTAAATATTTCTCAAATGATCTCTTGGGAATCCTTCCCAAATTACAATGTTTATGGACCTCGGTCCAAAGGAGATGTTGATCCCCTAATCTCAAGTTCGTGGATCTCTTCCACAGGAGAACTCTTTCCCCTTCTACTCTGGCTAGTGATCTTCTAGAAGACTCTGTCTCTATGCTGCTCTGACTGGTGGATCTCTCTCCACTTGAAGACTTCTCACTCAGATATTGTCTTCAATTGTCCTGGCTGCTGGATCTCTATCCACTGAGACTCTATCCTCTATACTCTATCACCTCCAAAGCTCTATCTCAATACTGTACCAAACACAGTTCAATTGGTCTAGCATAGTTCTGCTCAATCTCTTGCACTAAACACAGTACAGTCGATCTAGTACAATTCTGCTCAATAGGTTCACTCAGAACCTGCTCAAATATGCTCAACAGGTTCACACAAAACCTATCTAAATCTGCTCAACAGGTTCACACAAAACCTGTCTAAATCTGCTCAACAAATCCTCTCTAGGACTTGCTCAAATATGCTTAGCAAGCTTTCACAAAAGCTTAACTCAAATCAGTCCACAAGCCTTCTCAAAGACTTGTCTCAATCACATAGAATCATAAAGAGAATTGTTAGAGACTCAATATGTTCTAAGCTCAATGTACAATCAATATATCAAATCAATCTCATAGAAGCATAAAGAGAATTGTTAGAGACTCTATATGTTCTATACTCAAATCCCAATCTCAACTCAATAGAAGCATAAAGAGAATTGTTAGAGACTCTATATGTTCTATGCTCAAATCTCAATCTCAACTCAAATCAGAATATTGAATAGTTTGTTTCTAGAAACTTGAACAACCACATACATCCACTTGACTAGTCTTAACCACCTCAACTCAACCAATCAACTCAAGGAACAATCCTTCCTCACAAACCCTAGTCCAAGCATGTATTAACCAACTCAAAATGTTTCCAACAATGCTCAATCACAAGTCTCACATAACAATGATACTCATGTTCTTTTCTAGATCATGTTCAAGTTCATTTCATCATCAATGGGCTTCAACAACAATGCTAATGAAACAAGGTTTAAATACAACTCACAAATCAAGAAAACCTTGAAGCATTCAACCAACCATCTTCACAAAGGAAACCATAATCAATCCTTTTCTCTCCAATGATATTTCAGAAATCAACCACCACAAACAATCAATAGGAGAATGTGCCCATACCTTTTTGATGCCAATAAGTTGTCCACAAATTCTGCCACACTTAATCACAACTTTCCTTTTCAATATTAATAAGGGTTAGTGGTCTTTTAAATAATCACAATAAAAGCATAACTTAATTTACACCCTTTTCACTCCAACTTCATAAACACATCCACCAAAGTATATTTTAATAAAAACCCTTATTAAAAATAACCCACAATAAATCTCTCAAAATCACTTTAACAACAACTCCTTATTTCTCCTAAAATCAATTCTCCATTTCCATAAAAATAAAACATAAATCAAATATGCTTTTGCAATAATAATCACAGCCCTAATGATAAAATTTAATTCCCATTAAATACCTTATAACTCCAAACTTTAGGGCTAATAAAAATTATTAAAGGCAAAAACGTAAATACCTCTCAAGGGGATTCGAACCCCTGTCCACCACACACCACGAGCATCTTAGCCATGGCTAAGATTCCAACCGAGCCAAAGCGCTCATTGGAAAAGCAAAGGCCAAAAGGGCCTTTAATCTTCCTCTGCTTGTCGCAAAGGACAAAGCGCCAAAGCGCTTCCCACACACTGCCATCAAGGGGATTCGATCCCTGATATTTGCGCTGCCCACAGTCTTAGCAAAATTGATACGCCAATGCGCCACGCCTCATACCACGTTTGAGATTTCCAAATCGCTGCACTTTCTTCGCTGCTTCCTTTTCAACAATTCGCACGAGCTCTTTCAAATTCCAAGGCAATTAACACACGAGAGCAAGGATAATTATTTGGTTTAATTGCCACCCCTTTATATAGTGTTTAATAACACTTTGAAGACGTCGATAGAAATATTAAAATTGTATTTGCATGATGACGTCGATAGGAAACTTTCCATTTAAATTTGAATTTAAATTTTAAATAATTAAAATTTAAACCAAACATTAAAACTCAAATAACTCCATCATCGGGGCACCTTTTTCGATGAAACGAAAGCCCAACGTGGGTTTTAAGAAAAACCCAGATCAAATATGTTGTCCATGGTTTTAAATAAAACCTTTTATTTTCCCTGCCTTGGTTTTCACAAAAACCCTTCATAGATCCTTTTGACATTTATTGCTCTATTGACATCAATGACAACATTTCAGCTTAGGGACTCAAAATGTCCAACAATCTCCCCCTTTGTCATTGATGGCAACCCAAATCCTTTTACTAAATTCTGACCTTCTTTTCTACTCCCCCTGGCTCAATGCTCTCTTAGATATCAAATCTCTCCTCATATCCAAAAACTCTCCCCATAATACACAAATCTCTCCCCCTTTGACATCAATGGCAAAGGGTCACCTTTGGGGCTCGGGGCTAAGAATTAAGCCTCTTAGCTTAGCCCCTCCCCCACCTCCACATGAGGTGGTTAATTCTAGGGTGGGAGTCTTACTCCCAATTTTCCTCGAAGATACTCAAATGTCTCCTTTGAGAGTGGTTTAGTGAAAATATCTGCTATCTGTTCCTTGGTAGTGACATACTCCAATCTAACTTGTTTATCTGACACTTGTTCTCTCAAAAAATGATACTTAATTGGAATATGCTTTGTCCTGGAGTGCATTACCAGATTCTTTGAGATACATATGGCACTGGTATTGTCACAAAGTATAGGAATGGGCTCATCATGCTTTATCCTGAAGTCTTCTAAAGTTCTCTTCATCCATAACACCTGAGTACAACTGGCTACTGCTGCAATGTATTCTGCCTCTACTGTAGATAGAGATACTGAAACCTATTTCTTACTTAACCAGGAGACTAGACTTTCTCCAAGAAAGAAAGCTCCTCCACTTGTGCTTTTTCTGTCATCAATACTGCCAGCCCAATCTGCATCTGTATATGTTGTGAGTGAAAACCTATCACTTTTGGGATACCAAAGCCCAAAGTCCATAGTTCCTTTTAGATACCTAAAAATTCTTTTTACTGCTGCTACATGTGTTTCCTTGGGTGCTGCTTGAAATCTTGCTACTAATCCCACTGACTGCACTATATCTGGTCTTGTAGCTGTAACATATAGTAAACTACCAATCATGGATCTGTATAGTCTCTGATCTACCTCTGGAGATTCATCATCCTTACTCAACTTGCACCCTGTGATCATAGGAGTACTTACCGGTTTGCAATCTTCTAACCTAAATTTTTTTAACATCTCCCTGATATACTTGGCTTGAGAAAGAAACACTCCTTCTCTTGATTGTGAAATTTGAAGACCTAGAAAGAAGGATAATTCACCAAGCATGGACATTTCAAATTCACTTTGCATGTTCTTAGCAAATTCTTTGCACATTTTGTCATTGTTTCCTCCAAATATTATGTCATCAACATAAACAACTACTATTAGAAGATCATTTCCTTCATTCCTGATATACAAATTATTGTCTGTGATTCCTTTCCTAAACCCTTGTTCCTGTAGATACTTATCCAATCTTGAGTACCATGCTCTAGGAGCCTGCTTTAAACCATACAATGCCTTTTTTAATCTGCATACCTGATATGATGTATCTGTTAGTATGAATCCCTCTGGTTGTTCTATGTAGACCTCTTCCTCTAGAACCCCATTTAGAAAAGCTGACTTGACATCCATCTGATATACCTTGAAGTTCTTAAAACTTGTGAATGCTAAAAATATCCTTATGGCCTCAAGTCATGCTACAAGAGCAAAAGTTTCATCAAAATCAATTCCTTCTACCTGAGCATATCCTTTGCATACTAACCTTGCTTTGTTTCTGACCACTTGCCCCTCTTCATTCAACTTATTTCTGAAAACCCATTTTGTGCCAATCACATTTTTGTCCTTTGGTCATGGAACAAGTTCCCAAGTCTTGCTTTTTTCTATCTGATCCAATTCCTCATTCATTGCATTAACCCAAAATTCATCTTCACTAGCTTGAGTGAAATTTTTTGGCTCAATTTTAGATAGCAAAGAAATATTTGCTTGCTGAGATGGTTTTATTATTCTTCTTCTTGTCTGTCTTTCATCTGGATCCCCGATAATCTGATATTTCGGGTGATGCTTCTGTACATACCTGGAAGGAGTCTTAGGAAGAAGCCTTCACATTTCTTCTTCATCATTATCTGATTCCTCACAAAATTCTTGTGGACAACATCCATCTTCTTGGTATATAGATTGTTGAATTGATTCTCTGGAATCTATTTTTTCGTCAATAGTTACATTCATACTTTCTACCATAGTGCGAGTTATTTTGTTGTAACATCTGTAAGCCTTGCTTTTTGTAGAGTAACCAAGAAAAACTCCCTCATCACATCTAGGATCAAATTTGCCCAAATTCTGATCTTCCCGTCTTATGTAGCATTTGCTTCCAAAAATCTTGAAATGTTTTACAGTAGCAGGTCTGCCTTTCCACAGCTCATAAGGAGTTTTGTGGTAATTTACCCTTAATTGAGCCCTAGTAATTATATATACAGTTGTAGATACCACTTCTTTCCAAAACCCATCTGATAACTTAGATTCATTTAACATAGCTCTAGCCATGTTTTCAATAGTCATGTTCTTTCTTTCAACTACTCCATTTTGTTGAGGAGTTCTTGTTGCTGAGTATTCTCTTTTAATTCCATGTTGTTCATAGAATTCTATGAATTCATTTGATGTGAATTCTCCTCCTCTATCTGATCGAAGACACTTAATCATTTTGCCTATTTCATTTTCAACCAACTTTTTGAAAGCCTTAAATTTTTTGAAAGCCTCTGACTTCTCTTTCAAAAAGGTTACCCATACCATTCTGGAGTAGTCATCTATAAACAACATAAAATAGCTCTCACCCTGAAGACTTTGTGTTCTGGTAGGACCGCATAAGTCAGTGTGTATAAGACTCAAAGGCTCAGAAGTCATATAGCCTTTTGGTTTATAAGTTGTCCTAGTTTGCTTTCCATGTTGACACGGTCCACAAATTGTATTTTGTGGTCTTCTTATTTTGGGTAAATCTCTGACTGCTTGTTTATTGCTTATGCTGACTATGTTGTCAAAATTCAGATGACCCAACCTTCTATGCCACAGCCATCTCTCATCATCTTGTGACATAAAGCACTTTTCCCCTTTGATTTCATCTAGCATGTATAAGTTGTTTGCGGTCCTTTTTGCATTTGCAATAATTCTTCCTGTTTCTATTTTCCTTATCTCACATCTATCTGGATGAAACGTGACCATATATCCTTGATCACAAAGTTGACTTATGCTCAGAAGATTGTGTTTTAACCCTTTGACATACAAAACATTCTCAATTTTTGTTTTTCCATTGTCTAGACTTAGAGTACCTTTCCCAATAATTTTTGTTGATCCATTGTCACCAAAACTTACTGACCCTCTATTTGTTTCCTTTAGAATGATGAACTTGTCTTTATCTCCTGTCATGTGACTAGAACAACCACTGTCCAAATACCATTGTTCATTTCTATCTTGAGCATGTAGGGTTGTTTGAACTATCATAGAGTTTGCCCTAACATTCTTCCTAGTTGTTGGAATAATTTTTCTAGATTCTGAAATTGTCATTTTACACCATCTAGCCTTGTGTCCAAAATTATTGCATTTGTAACATATAACATCATCATCCATGAGTGGTGCAAAGGAATTGAAATTTCTATTGTAAGCAACATGATGAATACATTGAGTAGCTCTATGTCCATATTTATTGCAAGAAAAACAATGACCATGGAAGAAGTTATGTAACCTGTTTGGAGACCTTGGATATTGTGATGAAGTGATCTTCCTTTTGTGATTAACCTTTATCCAGGGTTCTTCTTTTCTGATGTCCTTTGCTTGCTTTTCTTTGTTTGACGTTTCTATATTTTTGAAGACTGATTCCTCTTTCTTTTCTTGTAGAATCTTAGTCTCTTCAACTTTACTTTTTAGGAGAACAATTTCTACTTCCAATATTTCACATTCTGTTTCTTTGGCTTTCAGAAGATCTGTCACATCTTGCTCAATTTTTCTTCCTTCTTCCACTTTGACCTTAAGTTCTATGAGATTCTGAAGGAACTCCACTCTTGCTTCTTTATCTTCCTGAATTTGTTCTTTCAGGTTTGAATTTTCTTCTCTAAGTCTTTCCAATTTTTTGAGAGCAGAGAAGAACTCTTCTTTCATATCAAACATAGTCTCTACTTCACTCTCTGAAGTTGTGTGTGCTTCCAAAGGATCCTCTTCCAAGTTGTTAGACTTTTCATGGAGAGACCCGCTCTGATACCAATTGAAGAACATGTGCTTATACTGAGAGGGGGGTGAACAGTATAACATAAAACTTTTTCCCAAATAGAAGCATCAACATAAATGAAACCATAAACATCACACAAAGCATCACACACATAAGAGACACCATTTTAACATGGTTCACCCAATGTGGGCTACCTCCATAGAGAAAATATTTCTTCTAAATATTTCTCAAATGATCTCTTGGGAATCCTTCCCAAATTACAATGTTTATGGACCTCGGTCCAAAGGAGATGTTGATCCCCTAATCTCAAGTTCATGGATCTCTTCCATAGGAGAACTCTTTCCCCTTCTACTCTGGCTAGTGATCTTCTAGAAGACTTTATCTCTATGTTGCTCTGATTGGTGGATCTCTCTCCACTTGAAGACTTCTCACTCAGATCTTGTCTTCAATTGTCCTAGTTGTTGGATCTCTATCCATTGAGACTCTATCCTCTATACTCTGTCACCTCCAAATCTCTATCTCAATATTGTACCAAACATAGTTTAGTCGGTCTAGCATAGTTCTGCTCAATCTCTTGCACTAAACATAGTATAGTCGGTCTAGTACAATTCTGCTCAATAGGTTCACTCAAAACCTGCTCAAATCTGCTCAATAGGTTCACACAAAACCTATCTAAATCTGCTCAATAGGTTCACACAAAACTTGTCTAAATATGCTCAATAAATCCTCTCTAGGACTTGCTCAAATCTGCTTAGCAAGCTTTCACAAAAGCTTAACTCAAATCAGTCCACAAGCCTTCTCAAAGACTTGTCTCAATCACATAGAATCATAAAGAGAATTGTTAGAGACTCAATATGTTCTAAGCTCAATGTACAATCAATATATCAAATCAATCTCATAGAAGCATAAAGAGAATTGTTAGAGACTCTATATGTTCTATACTCAAATCCCAATCTCAACTCAATAGAAGCATAAAGAGAATTGTTAGAGACTCTATATGTTCTATTCTCAAATCTCAATCTCAACTCAAATCATAATATTGAATAGTTTGTTTCTAGAAACTTGAACAACCACATACATCCACTTGACTAGTCTTAACCACCTCAACTCAACCAATGAACTCAAGGAACAACCCTTCCTCACAAACCCTAGTCCAAGCATGTATTAACCAACTCAAAATGTTTCCAACAATGCTCAATCACAAGTTTCACATAACAATGATACTCATGTTCTTTTCTAAATCATGTTCAAGTTCATTTCATCATTAATGGTCTTCAACAACAATGCTAATAAAACAAGGTTTAAATACAACTCACAAATCAGAAAACCTTGAAGCATTCAACCAACCATCTTCACAAAGGAAACCATAATCAATCCTTTTCTCTCCAATGATATTTCAGAAATCAACCACCACAAACAATCAATAGGAGAATGTGCCCATACCTTTTTGATGCCAATAAGTTATCCACAAATTCTGCCACACTTAATCACAACTTTCCTTTTCAATATTAATAAGGGTTAGTGGTCTTTAAATAATCACAATAAAAGCATAACTTAATTTACACCCTTTTTACTCCAACTTCATAAACACATCCACCAAAGTATATTTTAATAAAAACCCTTATTAAAAATAACCCACAATAAATCTCTCAAAATCACTTTAACAACAACTCCTTATTTCTCCTAAAATCAATTCTCCATTTCCATCAAAATAAAACATAAATCAAATATGCTTTTGCAATAATAATCACAGCCCTAATGATAAAATTTAATTCCCATTAAATACCTTATAACTCCAAACTTTAGGGCTAATAAAAATTATTAAAGGCAAAAACGTAAATACCTCTCAAGGGGATTCGAACCCCTGTCCACCACACACCGCGAGCGTCTTAGCCACGGCTAAGATTCCAACCGAGCCAAAGCACTCGTTGGAAAAGCAAAGGCCAAAAGGGCCTTTAATCTTCCTCTGCCTATCGCAAAGGACAAAGCGCCAAAGCGCTTCCCACACGCTGCCGTCAAGGGGATTCGATCCCTGATATTTGCGCTGCCCACAGTCTTAGAAAAATTGATACGCCAATGCGCCATGCCTCATACCACGTTTGAGATTTCCAAATCGCTGCACTTTCTTCGCTGCTTCCTTTTCAACAATTCGCACGAGCTCTTTCGAATTCCAAGGCAATTAACACACGAGAGCAAGGATAATTATTTGGTTTAATTGCCACCCCTTTATATAGTGTTTAATAACACTTTGAAGACGTCGATGGAAATATTAAAATTGTATTTGCATGATGACGTCGACGGGAAACTTTCCATTTAAATTTGAATTTAAATTTTAAATAATTAAAATTTAAACCAAACATTAAAACTCAAATAACTCCATCATCGGGGCACCTTTTTTGATGAAACGAAAGCCCAACGTGGGTTTTAAGAAAAACCCAGATCAAATATGTTGTCCATGGTTTTAAATAAAACCTTTTATTTTCCCTACCTTGGTTTTCACAAAAACCCTTCATAGATCCTTTTGACATTTATTGCTCTATTGACATCAATGACAACATTTCAGCTTAGGGACTCAAAATGTCCAAAAATTGCATGAAAAATAAAGTGCAAAAAATAAACATGCATAAAATATTAAGGGTGTGAGTGATTTAAAATAATGCTAGTTTAAACGATAGCAAGAGAGTGTAAGTGGTCAATCAATATACAAGAATTTGAATAAAATCAATGTTCTTACATTAATTAGATATAAAATTGATAAGCAAATGTTAAGATGGATAAAATTGCGAACTTAATTTCATTATTCAGCAACAGGTTAAATAATACAGCAATGTCGGGAATAGACACCGGCTGAACTGAACTCTGTTACAACAGTTGTAACAGTGAACTAAATAATGAATAGAGACAAATAGAATAAGTACGCTAACATCCCCCTTTATTACATTATTTGGGTAATGTAATAACTAATAGCTATACTAGACTACTAACATCCCCTTACATTATTTTGCAATACAAAGTGAGCTACGAAACAATTCAAATTTGACACGTCCAAGTGCCTTAGTGAAAATGTCCGCAACTTGAGCATCGGTGGGAATGTGTTGAAGCTGAATTCGATGCTTTGGAACTTCATCTCGAATGAAATGACATTGTGTGTCAATGTGCTTTGTTCTTTCATGATGGACTAGATTCTTGACGAGGTTCAGAACACCCTGATTGTCGTAAAACAAGTGTATTGGAGATTTTGATGGATGGCCCATACTTTTCAGAATGCGACGTAACCATATCACTTCACACACAGCTTCATGTGCGACGCGATATTCTGCCTGTATTGATGAAATAGCAACCACCTGTTGCTTCTTGCTATGCCAAGAGACAGGACCGGATCCCAGATGAAAAATGTATCAAAAAGTTGACTTACGATCATCAAATGATCCGGCATAGTCGGAGTCCATGTATCCTTGCAAGAAGAATTTGTTGTTCCTCTTGTATTCTAGGCCATATTCCATAGTACCACGGACATAGTGAAGAACACGTTTTGCTGCTTTCCAATGAGTGGTCTTAGGCTCCTGCATGAACCTCGAAAGATAGTTGACAACAAATACGAGATCTGCCCTAGTATTGGTCAGATATATGAGACTCCAAATCAACTGTCGATAGAGAGTACCATCTACCTGAGGTGAATCATCATATCACGATAACTGAAGTCCATTCTCCATCGGAGTTGCCATTGGCTTGCAATCAGTCATGCGATATTTTTCCAGCAATGTCTTGGCATATTTTTTCTGAGACACTTTGATGGAGTGCTCCTTCTGGCTGAATTCCAGACCAAGACAATAATGGAGAAGTCCGAGATCTGTCATCTCAAAAGATTTGCACAAGTTTCTTTTGACAGTAGAGATCATAGTTTTTGAACTCCCTGTAATGAGCAGATCATCCACATAGAGTACAAGCAACACTATCTCAGACCCCTGTTTCTTGAAATAGAGGTTTGCATCTGACGAACATCTCTTAAATCCATGCTGCATAAGGTGATTGTCCATTTTTATATACCAAGCTCGAGGAGCTTGTTTCAGACCATATAAGGATTTGACCAATTTGCAAACCTTCTGCTCTTGGCCTTCCACTTCAAATCCTTCTGGTTGAGTCATGTAGACTTCTTATTGGAGATCACCATTTAGAAAGGCACTTTTGACATCCATCTGGTGAACTTTCCACCCATATTGTGCTGCCATAGCACACATAACCCGAATTGTGGTCATCCGAGCAGTAGGTGCAAAAGTTTCCTCATAGTCAATGCCTTCCTTTTGAGCATAGCCCTTTGCAACAAGACGGGCCTTATGCTTATCAATTGTTCCATCTACCTTGTACTTGACTTTATATACCCATTTGCAGCCAATGGGCTTCTTTCCATGCGGCAGATCAACAAGCTTCCAAGTTTTATTTTTCATTAAAGACTCATACTCTGTATCCATAGAGGCCTTCCACTAAGGCTCACTAAGAGCATATTGCACTGATGTAGGTTCAAGATCATCTATGGTAGACATGAATACCCTGTCATCATCAATATCCATATCCTCTACTTCTGTACTTGGAGTTACAGAAAGTTCCTCAAAATATTGACAAAGATCATCAACCTCACCAATTTCTTTGGCTTCTTTTTCCTTTTGAGCCATACTGCGTGTACGAGGTCTATCCAAGTTCAAATTGGGAGGAGTGGATAAATTTGCGTCTCTGATTGTATTTGTACATCATTTTGGGTTCTTCTTCGGTGGTGGTGAACAAGATGTAGAAGGACCTCATTTTTGTGTTGACGAAGGAATCTTCTCTTCCTTAGATTCCACAATATCTAGGTGTACTTTAGATGTGCTCTATGATGTGAAAGCTTCATCAAAGACAACATCTCTGCTGACATGAATTTTCTTGGTCAAAGGATCTATCAACCGATATCCTTTAGAATGCTCATAATAACCAAGAAAAATACATCTCAGTGTTTTCTCATCTAGCTTCTTCCTTTTCTCTTTCGGTATGTGCATGAAAGCGTGACATCCGAAAATACGTAGATGAGATATGGAGGGTTTTCGACCACTCCATGCTTCTTGTGGAGTCATTCCTTTTAGGGCCTTTGTGGGTGTCCTATTCAACAGATACACTACAGTGGTGACAGCTTCTGCCCAATATTGTTGCCCAAGAGTAGCTCCTGTGAGCATACAACGAACCATTTCCATAATAGAACGGTTCCTTCTCTCAGAAACTCCATTTTGCTAAGGAGTATAGGTAGTTGTTAACTGTCTCTTGATTCCATGCTTATCTAAGAATGTAGAAAATTCATTAGAGGTAAACTCTCCCCCTCGATCTGAGTGGAGGGTTTTAATAGAAGCTCCTGACTCCTTCTCAACGGATTTCTTGAACTGCTAGAAGAATGCAAAAGCTTCAGATTTCAGTTGGAGAAAGAAAACCCACATCTTTCGTGAGTAGTCATCTACGAATAACTAAAAGTACCTCTTCCCTCCACAACTGTTTGGTGTGAAAGGACCGCACAGATCGGTGTGAATTAACTCCAGAGGTTTTTGTGCTCTTGTAGAGCTCTTCTCAAATGGTACTCTATGCTGCTTTCTCGCCAAGTAGTCGAGCACACTGGCAATGTGGAAGAAAGGGAAGGAAGACCCTTTACCATCTCATACTTACCGAGCTCAAGTAAGTAGCCAGAACTAAGATGCCCATATCTCTTGTGCCATAGGGAAGTTGCCTCCTTGGTAGAGACAGTCATGGCAACATGTGGAGTAGAGATAGCATCTAGTGCAAATAAGCCGTGCTTATATGAAGCTGTTGCAATCTGCTTACCCTTCCTGGTAATAGTACAACACTTCTTGCCATTCTCAACATGAAAGTTGACAACCATATTTCTATCCAAGATTTGTGTCACTGACAAAAAATTGTTGGCCAATCCCGAAACATATAGGACTTTGTCAATCTGACACTTGCCATCAGGAAGAGTGACTGAAACTATACCCTCTCCCTAAACCCTGTAGGTTTTATCATCAGCAATGGTGACAGGTTTGCCCTCTTTGGCCACAAATGATTCAAACCATGATCTATCGCCAGTCATATGTTTGCTAGGAATCGACATACCAAACAGGATCCCTCTGTGTGGAATCTGTGGTAGTCATGAGCACCTTGTGTGCCCATTCAGAATCTGAGTCAGATTCTTCAACAACAACATTCACTTGGGGTTGCTTGTTTTTATTTTGTGCTTTGTTTTGGCCTTTCTGCTTGTTCTTATGCTAACACCTGTTGGTGTCATGGTTGTCTTTCTCACAGATCTTGCACCACCTCTTCTTCTGTTGAGGTTTTTTGCCTTTTCCTTTCGTATCCTGTTGAGAATTTCCTCATTTCTAAACGTTGCCTCCTTTTTGCCCATTACCTTTCTTCCTAGAACCCTGCCTGTTGGTGTATAGGGCTGTATTGGAAGAATCATCCTTGTGAAGTTGGCGTGCCTCTTGTTGTTGAAGCAAATTGACCAAATCGATGTAGGTAATTTGTCGTTGAGACACCTAGATGGAGTTTATCAACATATCAAATGAAGAAGGTAAAGCTCTCATCACAAGTGAAATGAGAAGCTTTTCGTCCATAGTATCTCCCAAAGAATTCAATTTCTCTTTCAATTCAGACACTCTGCACAGAAAGAGTTCAACTGCTTTCACCCTATCTCAAACTCAGGTTATGAAGTTGTTGTTGAAGATGAAGAATGGTTGAATCATTCTTTCCCTCATAGATGGTTCTAAGGGCATCCCATGCCTCTTTACCACTTGCTTTGTCGACTATATGAGGTTGCACTTCATCTGAAACAACAAACAAAATGAGCACCTTTGCTCTACTGTCTTTCTTGTCAAAAGCTATCTAATCTACGGAAGGACCTGTGGATCCTGCTATTGGTGAAGGCCTAGTTGCTACTCCAGTAACAATATCCCACAAATCTTCCATTTGGATAATTGCCTTCATCTTATGTTTCCATGGTGTATAATTTGGACCTTTCAATAACTGATGCGGATCAGTCATCAACTTTGCAACAACGGCCATAGTGAAGGTTCCTTATATCACCAATTGGTCCCCCTTTCGATATACCTTTTTCTAGGCCGTTATACCTTACAAAATACCCACCCTTACATGAGGGAAACTATAGGTATTTAGAAATATCAACAAAAATCACCCGCCCTTACTTGAGGGAGACTATAGGTGAGTTTTAGAGATCATACGATACGTGGAACATAAGCTGTACTGAAAGGGAATCGCTTTGTTGATGGCACCTACCATAGAAGATTCTTCTCATGCGTGGGGTGTAACTTCCCCTAAACACTATGAAGAATACTTCGTCAGGATTTACGCCTAAACACAAGTGCGATAAAGGGTAGTGGATGGAGTAAAAAAATGCAAAAATGGCTAACTTATCTCTCCCCGACGATTTATAGAGAACAAGCTCAGATATCGTTGTAGCAGCTATATTAGGCGGCGGATACAATAGCCAAATCACGACAACTTTACCTGTAAGTGTTGGCCAGAGGTATCACAAATACCGAACGCTGCAGTGCAATAAATTGCACGGATGGGTTTTAATTATTTCGGGGACTTAGGGAGTGTTTTGATTTTAATTTTTAATGTTATAGTGCAAAAATGAAATATGCAACATACAACAAAAAAAATGCCCACAAGAATAACCCACTAGGTGTCGGGCGCAGCCGAAAATGCACCTTTTACAATTCGCCAAATTGCCTTTTCAGAAAATTACTCACAATCCCCCTTTGATTTTTTGAAAAAATATCCCCCCTTAAAAAAATCTCTTTAACAAAGCATTTTAATAATTATTATATATTTAAAATTAAAATAAATAATTTTAATTTATATAGTTTTAAAACTTATGAAAAAATAAATTAAAATTAAATTTTAATTTATAAAGTTTAAAAAACTAAAAAAAAAAATTAAAATTAAAAATTTTAATTAAAAAATAATAATTAAAAAAACAACTTTGAAAAAAAAATTATACCTTAGGGGGGAGTCGGCGGGATTTGAACCCCCGACCTGCAGGCTCCCTGAGCCTTACCGCACAGCTCACTGCCAAGTGAGCTAGCGGGCTGATCCGTTTGGAACAATGGTGCTCCTCTCCTTTATCAACCTAAGTCTGCTCGTCGCACGTTGCTGCTCACTGTGGCTGGCCTCCTCTACAAGTCATTTTTTTTTTTTTTAAATTTCGCGTCTTCGTCCAACGCGCGCAGGGTCCGCCTGCTCTTTTTCGTCCTCCAACGTGTGCAAATCGCGTTGAACCCGTCCTCCAACGCAGGGTGGGGGCAGAGCGAAGCGCACAAATCACGCTGGGACGGGTTGCGGTGGGGGGGCGCGGAGCGAAGCGCGCAAATCGTGTCTGGGACGGGTTGCGGGGGGGGCGGAGCAAAGCGCGCAAATCACGCCGGGATGGGTTGCGGGGGGGGGTTGCCGACTCCCATCCTACGCATGCATTTCGCTCAACGGGGGGGGGGTTGCGGGCTCCCCTCCTGCGCGTCCGCACCGGACGTCCCCCTACGTCGCGATAGACGTCTGCGCACGGACGTACCGTCCTGTCGCGACTGCACATGGCCTGTACGTCGTGACAGACGTCTACGCACGTACGTCAATCCGCATCCGCAAACAGGGAGGCGGGGGGTCTGCGTTGAGCGTAGTCATTCCCTCTGCGCGTTCGCGACACTTCCAGCGTGCGCGACGTCCTGCAGGGATGCCTGCGCTGCGTCCTGGAAATATTTTTTTTTTTTTTAATTCTTCTCCCTTCCGCAGCTGCGCGACAAAATTTTTTTTCTTTTAAAACGCGCGGCGTGATTCTTTTCTCTAGCCTTTGCACGCAAGAAAAAAAATCTCTGCAAACAAAAAATCCTCTGCCCAGAAGAAAAATCACAGAATTGGCTCTGATGCCATGATAAAATTGCGAACTTGATTTCATTATTCAGCAACAGGTTAAATAATACAGCAATGCCGGGAATAGACACCGGCTGAACTGAACTCTGTTACAGCAGTTGTAACAGTGAACTAAATAATGAATAGAGACAAATAGAATAAGTACGCTAACAATTAGATATAAAATTGATAAGCAAATGTTAAGATGGATAAAATGGAAATACCTCAATCACTATGCACTTAATAAACCATGAGGGCACCTCCATCGATGGAATGCATAAGGACTTGCCAATTTCTCAACAATCTCATGATATCAAAGCATAATGTGGTTTTCACAGAGTGTAGCTCTAAATTCTCATGGCCAAGAGATAAATACAATGGATCCCTAGGCTCCTATTTATAGTAAGACTTTACCTCTATGTTTTTTATTATGTTGGAGGAAGGGGTTTTTGAAAGGGCCCCAACCCTTTTACATTGTCATAAACAAAAACATAATACTTCGATACAAAGCCCAAAATGTGACATAAAGTGAGTCACCAATTTGAAAATACAACCCACATAACCTATATCAACTTATACTATAGAAAACCAACTTAGTCAAATACTTAACAACTGAAACACAACACTGAGACAAATACTTAACAACAATTTCTTTTACATTCTCTACTATCCTGCATTTGTGAATCCCTTTTCCTAATCCTTATATCAAATAACTGCATTTTGAAATTCATTATTGCTAATTTCCATAATTTCTTGTGGAAAATTATCTTCCAAGATTACATATCCTTCATTATGAATTCCCCAATTGGCTACCCAATCTGCAGCCCTGTTTCCTTCTCGATAGATATGTACAATTTGCACATTTTCCAAATTCCTAATTTGTAGTCTAACCTCCTGAATCATATCATTTATATCCCAACTTGAATCTTGATTACCCTTGATCAGGTTGATAATGTTTAATGAATCTCCTTCTATGATGATATTTTTAACTCCAATTCTATCAATCAGCCTAATGCCTAGGAACAAAGCTCTAGTTTCAGCAAAATGATTAGATTGAATTTCAAGATTCTCAGCATACAATAATACCACTTCTCCTCTTTCATTCTAAAAAATACCACCAACACCTGCTATACCTGGATTCCCTTTTGAAGCACCATCAAAATTCAATTTTAACCAACCCTACGGTGGAGGCTCCCATTTTGTTTGAAGTCTTTTAAGCTTGGAAGAAATTAATGGTTGATTACTGCAAGAATCCAACCCCCAACTATTTGCAATAAATTTTTCACCATCATCTTCCCATGAGTCCTTGAAATTGATTATCAAAATGTTCTCCTTCACAGCATTGCAGATCTTGATCACTGTAGACATCACATCTTTCTTGCATCCTTTAAAAAATCTATTGTTTCGTTCTTTCCAAATACCCCACATAAAGTGAGGTAAACAAAAGTTCCATAAAGTACTCAGTATTTTGCTCCTAAAAGGTGATTCCCAACTTAAGTATAGATCAACAATAGAATTTGGCAAGACCCATGTTGTACAAAATTTGTCAAGGATGTTGTTAAACACCTCATTTGAAAATGAACATCCAAAAAACAAATGCCATACCTCCTCCCAATCCCTTTCACATAATGGGCATCTGTTAGGGATCTGTAGACCTCTCTTAAGAAAATTGTCCATTGTGAGAACTTTGTTTTGAACTACAAGCCAAGAGAAGAAGGCCACTTTTGGAGTTAGATGTTTTAGCCAGATCTTGCTTACCGGTAGCCATCCCAATCCTACATCTTCCAAGAGAAAGTACCCAGATTTTACAGAGTACTTCCCATATTTCCTACATTTCCAAATTGGAGAATCCTCTAGTCTACCTTGATTTAGAAAATATACCTGCAACATTCTATTCAATTTCTTTACCACTTGTCTTTTCCTATCATTCATACCCTCAACATATATATGTTTCCATATTTTTCCATTAGTATCTTCAATGATAAAATTGTGAACCCATTGTCCATACTGATGAGAAATTTCTTGTTCTAGTTCTGCAAATTTAGGGTCTTCACACAAAGGGATATTTTTTATCCATCTATCTCTCCAAAAGTTTACTTTTCTTCCATTTCCAATCTGCCATATTAACCCCTCTTGAAGAAGAGGTTTAGTTTTTTGAAGATTATTCCAGAAGAAATATCCTTTTATTACATTCTCTTCTACCAAAAAATTATTTTCATTTCTCATATACTTTGCTTTCAAGATCTGAATCCATCCTACTTTTTCATCTGTAACTATTTTCCACCCTTGCTTTCCCATGAGAGCTTTGTTCATTTGTTTCAATTTCCTAAAACCTAGGCCTCCCACCTCCTTTCTAGAACAAACCTTATCCCAAGCAACAAGAGCTATTCTTTTCTTCTCCTCCATTCCAGTCCATAGGAAGTTCCTTTGAATTTGTTCAATTCTTTCCCAAATTTTCCTAGGCATTTTAAAAAGGGACATAAAGTATATCGGAATGCTTTGGAGAGTAGATTTGACCAATTGAGCCTTACCTGCCTGGCTAAGAAGTGTACCCTTCCAACCTGTAAGTTTTTTAGCAAATATTTCAACTACCGGATTCCACATTTCCTCTTTCATTCTTCCACTGAAAAGAGGCATTCCAAGGTAGGTAGCAGGAAAATTCCCAATCTCACAACCAAAGATCCTTGCAATACTGTTCTATCTTAAAATGGGAGTATTGATAAAGAAAACCTTACTTTTGAGAAAATTCACCCTTTGTCCAGCAACATTCTCATAAATACCCAATATGTTCCTTATTACCTTTGCTTGGGGAATGGAGGATTTTGTGACAATAATCGTATCATCTATGAACTATTGATGTGAAATCAGATTTAAAGTTGAAGTTGGCTTAATTCCATCCAATTTACCTTCTCTAGTAGCAACTAAAATTGCTCTTCCCAAGGCTTCAACCATAATTATAAACAAATAAGGAGATAGTGGGTCTCCTTGTCTCAACCCCCTCATACTCTTAAAATAACCAACTACAGCCCCATTAATCATTACTAAGAACATTGTTGTTGTGATACACTCCTTGATTAAAACAATCCAATCAACATGAAAACCAAAATTTTCCAAAACTTTGACTAAAAAACCCATGACACTCTATCATATGCTTTATTTATATCCAGCTTCAACAACATCCCTGCTTCTTTACTCCTTTCAATAGAATGAATGACTTCATGAATGGTTATAATACCATCCAAGATCTATCTACCCATCACAAAACCCCCTTGTTGCATATCAATTATAAAGGGCAACACATACTTGAGTCTATTAGCAATTACTTTTGTAATAATCTTGTATAATGTATTACAAAGGCTTATTGGTCTATAATCTTTGAAAGCTTTAGCACCTACAATTTTTGGAATTAGAACAAGAAAAGTAGAGTTGACATCCCTTGGTATAAAATTAGATTTTTGAACCTCCATAACTGCTCTTATTACATCAGACCCAACAATCCTCCAAAATCTCTGAAAAAATGTAGCCTAAAAACCATCTGGACCTGGAGCCTTCTCCCCACACATATCAAACACTATTGTTTTAATCTCTTCTTCTTTGAATGGACTAATCAAGTAATCATTGTGCTCACCTGTAACAAGAGAAGGAATATTTTGGAGTAGTAAATTCATTGCTTCTTCATCTATCATCTCCTCTCTTCCAATCAGATCTATGAAGAATTTAACTACCTCATCTCTAACTTCAAGGATATTATCAATAACTCTATCATCATCTCTAATAATTTCCTTAATATTATTACAACTTCTATGCTTAAGAGCTGAAATATGAAAAAATTTCATGTTTTAATCACCTTCTTTAAGCCATAGAACTCTAGATTTTTGTTTCCAAAAAACCTCCTCACTAGCTAGTATGTTATGATAATCTGATAGCAATTGTTTTTCTTTTCCTCGAATATCAGCCAATAGATTCCCATTGTTAAGAGATACATCAATATCCATCAACTATTGTTTTAATTCATTCTTCTTAACAAATAAATTTCCAAAAACATTCCTATTCCAGATTTTGAGGTTCTGTTTTATGTACCTTAGTTTCTTTGCAATCTGTGAGATTATGGGCCCCGAAAAGTCTTTTTTCCACCATTCTTCAATTCTCTTTTCCAGATCATCATGTCTCAGCCACATCAATTCAAACCTAAATGGACTTTTAAAAATCCTTGTTCCTATTTCTATTTCCCAAACTAAAGGATTATGATCAGATCCAATCTTTGGTAGAGCTAAAAGTATAGAATCCCCAAATGTAAGGAACCCTTCCTTTGAAATAAAAAAATGATCCAACCTTATTTGGATAAGTTGATCACCAATTCTTCTGTTACTCCATGTAAATATGATACCTCTTAATTCCACATCCATCAATTCATTGATATTCACAAATGTTTCAAAATCTATCATGCCATCAAAAATTGAAGAATTACCTCCCATTTTTTCAGAAGGAAAAAGTGGAGAATTAAAGTCCCCAGCTAAAACCCAAGGAGTATTTTCAAAAGCTTTCCTGACATAAGTTAACTCTTGCCATAATTGTCTTCTTCCTACAACTGTATTTGGTGCATAAACTGTAGTTAAGATCCAACTCTATTTCGTATCAATAAAATAGAAAAAAATTGAGATAAATATTTCTGCTATTTTTATCATTGTTCCTTCCACTTTATTTGGATCCCATAAACACATTAGACCTCCTGAAGCCCCATTAGCATGACTGGCTACAAATTTTACTTCTTTCCAAATCCTTTGCTTTATACTTTCACAATTCTATTCTGAGATCTTAGTTTCCTGTAGAGCTAAAATGCATGGTTTTGTCTCTTTTCTCAATGAAAACACCTACCGGTGTTTTGAAGGGGCATTGAGACCCCTCACATTCCAAGAAATAACCTTCATTTCTTAGATCTAGCGGGTTGTATTTTCCCGCTTAGATTAAGAACTGTTTGGGTTCCATTAGCCACATCAATTGTTGTTTCTCTCTGCATTATTTTTTACTTCGAAGGTCTTCCTAGCTTTGACTCCACTCCAACATCAATCCCACCCTTTCTGCTATTCCTATTTATTTTGTTTGGAGTAGGGCTTTTACTTCCTTTTATTGAAGTATTCTTTTGGCCAATTCTCATATTATCTGGTTCCAAATTCTCTTTTCCTTCCATTTCATCGGGTATATCTGGTTCTTTTTCAATAGATTCATTATTTTCATTTACCCCTTTCCCACCTTTCTCTGAATTATCTTCCTCAACATTTAAAATTTCCAAAGACTCAAAAGAATTCTTAGTTAAAATTTCATTCCTAGTATTACTGAAATCAGAAGCAAGTTGACTTACTTTGTCCAGGTCTTCAACATTTGAGGTTAACTACTCATTGGGGTTTTGGTATTACTATAAATATCCCTTAATGAGTAATCATTTGTATCATAACTTTAAATAAAATATGATATATTAGTGTTCCCATAAGCACCTCCCTCTTATTTCTTCATGTTATCTCTCTCTCTCTCTCTCTCTATTTACCATTGTTATCTTTAAAGTTCTCTTACATATTTTTTAGATTTAATGGTGGTGAATGCATTACAAATTTAAACATGGCATCACAATGAAGAATAAAGATGCACAACTCAAAAGTAGAAAATATCTTTAGAAGGTAACAAAGGATATTTATTTCTCTTAAGGTCTATTTGATTTTATTTTCAAAAA
The DNA here is from genome assembly GCA_028583015.1 of Wollemia nobilis. NCBI lineage: Eukaryota > Viridiplantae > Streptophyta > Pinopsida > Araucariales > Araucariaceae > Wollemia > Wollemia nobilis. The sequence goes on along the minus strand of JAQPPZ010000136.1, from coordinate 16,207,826 downwards.
TAGGAAACCAAACCTTTTTTTTATCCACAACCTCCTTTGCATACACACACCCCATGCATACATTTGACCTCCTTCTCCATGCCCACTATTTTATTCTCCTTCATGCAAGCCATTGTTTTTGCATGGGAGAAGGGCACAATGGTTGGTGCACTCATTTTTCTTCTTTATGTCATGGGTTTGATGCCCCCTATGCAATTTTTTTGTCTTTTTTTTTAATTTCCTTCATCTGACCTTCTAAATATCATAAACCTTCTTCCTCCACATATGAGAGAATAATGTGGTGGTTAGAATTTCTAATAATAGATCATTTGTTGCAGTTTTGATCCATAAGAATACTATTTTAGTTACATTCTTCTAAGAGAGAATCTCATGGGAGATGTAGGAATCAACGTATGTATCATCCTTAACCCCTAATACGGAACACCCTACATTAAAAATATAAAGCATAGTGATACCATAGTGGTTGGATTATTGCTTTGATAATAAGACATTGTTGTTTTAATTCTCAAGACCACTTTTTTTATTGTTATTTTAGAAGGTATTTTTCATTTATCCATCAATTACTCTTTCTTCAAACTCTAGACCATGTGTGTGGTACAATGACCGACCATCTTGCTTGTGAAAAAATTGTGTAGGTTCAAATACTTCACAGTTTTTTTGTAAGGTAGGATGATATTATTACTACATGCTCACAAGTTGATATCATGACTATATGCAACATAACCCCTATAACTATTGAATACCCCTTTCTTTTACTTTAGTTGTAACCCAAGTGGTATGGTGTAGCAATTACAATGCTCAATTACGACTACTAAGTTCATGATTCAAAACTTGTTGCTTCTATTTTTAAAGGAAACAAGGCTTATTTACAAGAGAAATACAAACTATATTTTAAATTGCATACATAGTGTGTTAGTAAGGTTGCCTGCTCTTTTAGGAAATATCCTAGGTTTAAGCCCCACCAACTTTGAACCCTTCAAAAAGGGTATATTTTTTATATATATTTATGAGTATCTTGTTGGAAATTTTGAGTAATTATGTTGTCATTGATGTCAAGTGTTATATGCAAGGCAAATTTCATCTCAGTGCAAGGAAATTGATAAAAAGAGGGTTAAAATATTTATATTTTAAGCCCAAGATATTTGGGACAAAGCTCCACATGTTTGGTTAAAAGGTTGAAGGCCCTAGTCTAAAAATACCAAAGGAAGAAAATGTCTAGGCTCAAAAAGGAAATAATATTATAATATTTTAATATTATAATATTAAAGTTAAAAGGTTAAAGCCTAAGGATGCATTATAAAATAATTATAATATTTATATTATAATTTTTATAACCCAAAGTGGGTTTGGCGCCAATATTCAAAATTTATTTTTAAACAACCTCCAAGTGCCACCGACATCCTTAGCATGGTGGTAATCCATATTAACATGGATAATGTTTGATGCCCTATGGTGTGTGTTTTATGCGCGATAAAACCAGTTAATGCGATTTCCCTACATGTGATTCGTAAGAAGAAAAAGATAAAATTTATCTAAGGGAAGGCATTGTCCATTTTAATATAAGATCGTTCGATCTTATATCTGACCAGGCAGTTGGCCTAGCATCAGACTTGTTGAGGTGTGATTTTTTCCAGTCATAAAACCACCCGATAAACTTAGAATTATGATTCTCTCTTGAAAATAATATTATATATCTCCAAGGTTCTTATGTTATATCTAATATTTCATATATATATACATCAATGAGTACTTGAATAACTCTTGGATTTGTGAACTACTATTTACAAGGGGCCTGGAATTAGGTAAATGATTTCAATTTTATCATGTATAACATGCTTTGATATCAATTCAAAAAAATAAAATTCGTTTCATGATATTAGGTTAAATTATATCAAATTTTATTTCCTCTCTTCAATTTAATGTCTCAAAATGCTTTAAATGAAATTAGCATAAAAAGAATCTAGCATTTTGTATTAAATTTCAATTTAAATTTAATAAAAATCAAAGTAAATAGAATTTTATAAACTTGATAAACCTTTGGAACATAATAAATTTATAATCAACTCACTTCCCAAATGTTTATTTGATAAATCAATCATTTATTCAAACTCCCTTATGAAATTATAAATCAAATCCAAAAAAAGTGAATAAATGAAATAATGTCTTGCCCAGTTTATAAGGTTCCAAAATCTTGTCTATAATAAAATCTTAGGTCTTAATATGAAACTAATGTATAAAATTTGGATTTTATGATAAAATAAAGTTTATAAATTAGGTTTGCTTTTAATATTTATCTTTTGAAATATTTATGAAATTAAATATTCAAAAGAATAAATATGATCTCTAATTTGAAATTTGGACTTCTGAAATAAATAGAACTATATTAACAAATCAAATCCAAATTGAATTTTAGAGATATCAATCCTTGTTCCTCAACCTTATGAAATTAAGGTGAGGAAAACAATATTCATTCATCCCTTCAAATTTTTTTAATTCAAATATTAATTGATGTAATATTTGAATAATAAATTTAGTTTATAACCTAACCATATAGTTTTACTTTATGAAATTATGCTAGGTTATAATATATAGTTTTTAGAATGAAATAATAAAAAAAGATAATAAAAGATTTTAGATTTTAGAAATTACTTAATGTCTCGGACAAAATACATAGATCAGATTTTCATCTACAGAATTATAAAACCAATCCAAAGTTCACCAGTGTGTACACAATGAAATCAAATGAATTGGTGCAATCTTCTAAGGTATACAAACTATTAAAAAAATTGTAATAAACATTTTATTAATTCCAAATACAGTCTGTTGACAAATATAGATAAAAAATGCTTAAAACAATTTATAAAATCTTACAATTAATTTTCATTGTTCTGCAAATGACTTTCTCCATTTTCCTCCAATGAATGTGTAGCTTTGCTCCTTCCAATCGTTCCTCTACTTCTCTATATAAAATTTATGACCCTTTCCATGAATCTCAATGATTTATTTATAATTTGAAAAGTTTAGTTATTCCGTTTCATCATCGGGAATAGATTTTATAACGATATTCTTCAAACCCTTGCTCTTGTATTACTTGCATAATGGAACGATAATCATAATATAAAAAAAAAACCAAAATTTACTTTCTCGTAATTTTCCTTTTTTTCAAAAGTATTTCAAAGTTCTCATATTGCTAAATTAACCCACTATTTTTTTGGTGAAATTGACATCTGGAATATTGCAAGTTTGGTATCATTAGAAAGAGAAAATCCATATCTTTTTACCAAGTTTTGAATGAGATCAAATGGAGTTCTCTGCCTCAAGATATGTCCATTTCAATTTTGCACTAATTTTAGGGTTAACCCTAAAATAAAATTTAATTATTTAAATGAAAATTAATCATTTAAACCTTTGAAAATGATTTTAATCAAATTTTTTCATTTAAACCTTTGAAAATGATTTTAATCAAATTATTTGATTTGAAATAATGCAATTAATATGCAAATAATCAAAATATTCAGTTTTGAAGCATTGCAACTACATTCAAACCTTCAAAATGCAAATATGTCAACAATTCCAAAGTGAAAGCAAATTTTCCAAGACCTTGATGCGAGCAAAATTAGATAAACAAAAATTTCTTGAAATCACAAAATTTAAGGTGGGTCGCCAATTTTTGGGTTATTGTGAAGGACGTCACAACATGCGAATCTACTGGTAAATGTCCTTGGACATTTATGACTAAAAACCAAACTCTAAAAACACACAAAACACGAATATTAGAATCACAAGCATTGATAAGCATCCAGAGAATGAGAATAGACCAATACAAATATGAATTACTGAAATCATAGATGATTTATGCAGAATGTGATGTATTACTGGTTAGGATCATGTGATATGTATTAATGATCATTTTCAATATAAATATTTGCTTTGGCCATGCTTGTCATCGTACTTTAATCAAGGGCCCTAAAAATGACCTTTCATGACCGATAAGATGATATGGAAAATAATATGATATGAGCTAAAAGAATGTATTGAAATGAACTGTCTGTCTTATAGAGACTCAAACATTCTAGTACAATAAACAAACACACTAAAACCAGTCTAACCCTCTTAGGACCAATGTGTGTGCCATGAATTCCTTTACCAAATCAAGAGCTCAGTTATGACCTTACTATCATCCAGAACCAGTGTGTGCGCAAGTGAGTTCATTACCTCATTTTGACCAAAATGGTTAAACATGTTATGAAAGAAATACAAGGCTAGCCTGCCCATTTGAAATGAACATAGGTTTCGCTTTTCAATGAGACATATCGTTATGCATGAGCATACTCCACTACCAGTCAAGCGTCTATAGCCCCGGTGGAGGTTAACCCTATAGTCCATGATTTTGGCTTTAGAATTTCTTGAATCTTGGGGACAACTACCCATCCGTATGAGGGACAAGTAGTACAAATCCTTACAATCCAATATTGAATGATGTGTTTGGATTTTTATTTCTTGAACCTTCGGGACGACTACCCTTCCTTCTGACAGACGAGTAGTACGAATCCTTATGACCCAATAGTCGATGGTATGTGATGTAAATAGACTTAGAGCTTTGGGAAATTGGATTCTCAACTGAAGTATGATGATAATTTAATCCTATACTTACTACTATGATTTTGTTTAGAGCTTTTAAATATTTGTGGTAATAATGAGTTTTATGGACTATGTTGCATGATAGGACTGACAAGGATACCCCTTTTCACCCTATATTTTCTTCCAATGATGGTTTTGACCATTTTACCCAAAATGTTTTTAATATGTGTAACCGTGTTTGGTTCCAGATAATTTCAACATCAGTCCCCGATATCAAGATCCTTTTAGTGTATATTTTGTAATGATCCTAAGATAATCTAACATGTTTTTTTGCGGTTTCCTACCACACTAGAAACGGCTGAGTGACCGAAGAAATTTTAGGAATTATGAAACAATGGTGTGTAAACATGAAGCTTTGTCTTTTACAGTTTTTTACAAAATGCCTTTGTGAAAGTGCCCCTGATTAAAGCAACCTAACTTTTGACGAACCAATTAGGATCTTTGAATTTTATAAATGATCTTTCTATGGAATATGAAATGTAGAACACGAGGGGGATGTACACAATGTTATGAAATATGTTATGAAATGTGGGTGTATGTAAGTGTATTCATGGTACTTGTGGAGCTTTTGTAATACAATTCCAATTTTTCATATCCGTCTTATCTTAGTTCACATTCATGAGGACGTAAACCAATATCTTACTTTTGACACATCCACCTTAAAAATTGATCAATTTGAATCACAACAATGTCATGAAACTCTAGCAAGTTTTGGCAAAGTCAACATGTCCTTAAGCTCAACAACAAAATACGAGATATGATAATAACACACAACACTAACACATCACATGACAAAACAACACAACAAACACACAATCCAAAAACTATTTACAAAAGCATATATAATATACAAGACACTACAAAATGTATACCATGATTTTCTTGGATCCCATACATGATAGACACACCTTAAAAGACATATCTCATGATTTGCATTCCAAGCTTCACATAAATCCAATAAAATCAATATTAAATCGAGCCATGCAACATTTGTTTTGCCTTTAACACCCCATTGATTTGATTCAAACTTATAAGAAATTCTATGTTTAAGTTTTGATTTATTAACCTTACGAGAAAATATATGATCTTGATTATCCTTTGCTTATTCAAAAAGGTGTAAATTTCACATTTTTATTCATAATTTAGAACTAGAATCCTCTTTAATAATGGGAAATCTTGTAAGTAAGAACCTATTTCTAAAAATTTCAAATTCAATTCACTTTCAAATTTTTTAAAGCAATCACAATCATTCAAGAATTGACAAGCATATAGGACATTTGGTATAAGAAGATCATAAAAATTTTGCACCCTAGATTCACTAGTTGATTGCTTATGACTTTGATTAAGCATCTCCAAAATATTTTACTTCATTTCATTTATGGCAAAAATTTCAAAAGTTATCTCCCACTTTTTGTTAACAACATTTAACATCTCATCATTGATAGCCTTGGCATCCAAAAACTTATCATGCATCCCATTACCTAAAAATTTTGTAACTAATGAGAAAGGTAAAGATTTTACCTTGTCATCTATATTCAACACATCATTATTAGCATTTACCAAGATTTGATGAGCATTTGTCACTTTTTCCTTTTCTTCATGGTCTCCATCATGATCACCTTGCGGTTCTTCATCTTCATCAAATACCTGTTTGTTAAAGACACCAAAATTAGGCGCCCAATTAAATGTATGCCCATCCTTTTCAAACCACAAATATGATTGATCATAAAATAACAAATTTTCTTGATCAACTACCTGATTTACTTCAGATAGATCAACATTTTCCTTTAGGTCATCACCAACATTAAATCCAAACCATTCATGTGAATTTGTACTCAAATTTTTACTAGTCACGGGTAAAAGAGATGAATTTACCTTGTCCTCATTATTAATAAATGAGTCATAAGAAAAATTTACCATTTCTTCATTTTCAATTTCAGAAATGTGTTCAATAAATTCATCTTCAAAGTGATTCAATTTTGGAACCTTCTCTATTTCTACAATTGGCATGTCATTTTCTGATTGTGTAGAAATTGCGAAATTTTCTTTTGAAATAGAAGTTTCAACATCTTGCATATCAAGTGAAATAGAAATTTTATCAGTAGAAGTATGAGAAAATAATTATTCACTATACATACCCCATCCATAATAATAATTATCTTCTAAAGCTAAGGGATGAGATTTTATTGTGGCTTTAGAAAACATGTGATTCTTTGACTGTACAGGAGTTGTAGACTCTTCATGTAAGATATCAATTTTACCATCCTGCATATCAGATGAATAAAAATTCTTATCAATAGGCATAAAATAAAAACATTTATAATACCCTCGCCAACCATTATAAAAATTATTTTCTATTGTTAAAGGGTGAGGTTCCACCATATCTTTTGTGCAAACTTTGGATAGGTCTATAATTTCCTTTTCAAATTCACCTTTATCAATCACCTAAGATGAAGACCTACTGATTTCTTGTTGTATGAGCATTGTAGAATTCTTAAGTGACACAAGACTTTCAATTTCCTGCACATCATCTGAGATAAGAACTTCTTTGGAAATTGTGAATAAAGTGAATAATTCTTCTTCATGATCTGAAATAACAAAATCGTTATATTTTTGAAGCACTTGGTGACATTCCATATTTTCTTTCATAGCATATTTATATTCATTTTCAGATTCACTTTCTTCAATAAATAATTCATATTCAGTTTCAAACAATGCATCTTCCTCAAGCAATAAGATTTTAGAATCAGTCATTTGAACCATCATCATCAAGGTATTATTTTCTTGTAATACCTTGCAACCTTCAATGAAATCACATTTATGATCATTCAATTCTTTAACTTTACTTGTTTGAACATCACACTCATTATCCTCCTGAAACAAATGATGAAAATCTATCATTTTTTCTATATATTCTTCAGATTCACTTTCAAATTCATTTTATTTAATTTCAAAAAATTCATCTTTTTTAGATTCATCCTCCTCAATTTCAAAGAATTCATCTTCTTTAGATTCATATTTTGGTAAGATAAGAGTTTCTTCAATGGGATCAATTTCTGCATTTTGTTTTATAAAATCATCCCAATCCTCCTTTGTGAATAATGGCTCTAAATTAGTTTCTACATTTTGATCAACTTGATCATCACAATGTTCATTGATGGGTACTGAATCTGAAACCTGTATCTCATTCTCAACATCTAAGGTAGTTGTGACATCTAAAATATCAATCTCAACCTGACTCACTTGTGATATTTTATTATGAGTTTTAGTTCTAAGTATGTATATTTATTCCATATTAACACCTTGAGATATCAACTGTTGTTCAAATGTTACTGCCTCATTGTAAGCTCTAGGCAATGATGTAATTTTAAGATATTTCCCCAAAAATATAGATGTGACGTGATCTAAGGCTCCCATGTATACTTGAGTAGCTCTTTCTTCTGAAATGATATAATGCATCCCCACCTCAGTATACAACCTATGAAATTTATCATTAAATGATCTCATGGGTTCGTTAATTTTTTACGAATGGAGACAAATTGATTTAACATCATAACTGAATCATCCAACCTTCCAAAATGTTTGAGAAATGCTTTCTCTAGTTTAACCCAAGAAGTAGCATACCTTACGGGTAATTGTATGTACCACTTAAGCGCAACCTCATCCAATGGGTATGAAAATAATCTGCAAGGACCATCTCCTTGCATAAGCTGTAAATGACGTAATGCACTCTTGTATCTTTGAATATGGTCCTTGGCTTGATCTACATCATGCCTAAATCTGGGTAAACAAACTTCTACACCTTCAAGAATTTGATGAATAGGCATGTTTAAACTGCTATAATAATAACCTATCAAAGAAGCCATCATTTCCTTTACTGAATAAAGTGATGCCATTAGCGAACTTCAAAGAACACAAAAATTAATGCCAATCTTATTAGTCAAAGAAATATATCTTGCAACTAAGCATGAAATGACTAATCAATTGATAAAAGATACACATCAATTAAACTTTGGCATTAAATAACACCCTTCAATTTGTAATTTTTTTTAAAATTGAGATTTGAATGATTTCAAATGAAAATCAAATATTTACCTTTCAGGCCCTCCTTCTAGCGCCAATTTGTTGAGGTGTGATTTTTTCTAGTCACAAAACCACCCGAAAAACTCAGAATTATGATTCTCTCTTGAAAATAATATTATATATCTCCAAGGTTCTTATGTTATATCTAATATTTCATATATATATATATATATATATATATATATATATATATATATATATATATATATATATATATATATATATATATATATATATATATATATATATAACATCAATGAGTACTTGAATAACTCCTGGATTTGTGAACTACTATTTACAAGGGGCCTGGAATTAGGTAAATGATTTCAAGTTTATCATGTATAACATGCTTTGATATCAATTCAACAATATAAAATTCGTTTTATGATCTTAGGTTAAAGTATACCAAATTTTATTTCCTCTCTTCCATTTAATGTCTCAAAATGCTTTAAATGATATTAGCATAAAAAGAATCTAGTATTTTGTATTAAATTTCAATTTAATTTTAATAAAAATCAAAGTAAATGAAATTTTATAAACTTGATAAACCTTTGGAACATAATAAATTTATAATCAACTCACTTCCCAAATTTTTATTTGATAAAGCAATCATTTATTCAAACTCCCTTATGAAATTATAAATCAAATCCAAAAAAAGTGAATAAATGAAATAATATCTTGCCCAATTTATAAGGTTCCAAAACCTTGTCTATGATAAAATCTTAGGTCTTAATATGAAACTAATGTATAAAATTTGGATTTTATGATAAAATAAAGTTTATAAATTAGGTTTGATTTTAATATTTATCTTTTGAAATATTTATGAAATTAAATATTCAAAAGAATAAATATGATCTCTGATTTGAAATTTGGACTTTTGAAATAAATAGAACTATATTAACAAATCAAATCCAAATTGAATTTTAGAGATATCAATCCTTGTTCCTCAACCTTATGAAATTAAGGTGAGGAAATATTCATTTATCCCTTCTTAAATTTATTAATTCAAATATTAATTGATGTAATATTTGAATAATAAATTTAGTTTATAACCTAACCATATAGTTTTACTTTATGAAATTATGCTAGGTTATAATATATAGTTTTCAAAATGAAATAATAAAAAATATAATAAAATATTTTAGATTTTAGAAATTACTTAATGTCTCGGGAAAAATACATAGATCAAATTTTCATCTACAGAATTATAAAACCAATCCAAAGTTCACCAGTGTGTACACAATGAAATCAAATGAATTGGTGCAATCTTCTAAGATATACAAACTATTAAAAAAATTGTAATAAACATTTTATTAATTCCAGTCTGTGCACAAATCTGGATCCAAAATGCTTAAAATTTTTTATAAAATCTTACAATTAATTTTCATTGTTATGCAAATGACTTTCTCCATTTTCCTTCAATGAATGTGTAGCTTTGCTACTTCCAATAGTTCCTATCCTTCTCTGTATAAAATATCCGACCCTTTCCATGAATCTCAATTATTTATTTATAATTTGAAAAGTTTAGTTATTCCGTTTCATCATCGGGAACGGATTTTATAACGATCTTCTTCAAACCCTTGCTCTTGTATTACTTGCATAATGGAACAATAATCATAATATCAAAACAAAACCAAAATTTATTTTCCATAAATTTCCTTTTTTTCAAAAGTATTTCAAAGTTCTCATATTGCTAGATTAACCCCCTATTGTTTTGGTGAAATTGACATCTGGAATCTTGCAAGTTTGGTATCATTAGAAAGAGAAAATCCATATTTTTTTACCAAGTTTTGAATAAGATCAAAAGGAGTTCTCTGCCTCAAGATATGTCCATTTCAATTTTGCACTAATTTTAGGGTTAATCCTAAAATAAAATTTAATTATTTAAATGAAAATTAATCATTTAAACCTTTGAAAATGATTTTAATCAAATTATTTCATTTAAACCTTTGAAAATGATTTTAATCAAATTATTTGATTTGAAATAATGTAATTAATATGCAAATAATCAAAATATTCAGTTTTGAAGCATTGCAACTACATTCAAACCTTCAAAATGCAAATATGTCAGCAATTCCAAAGTGAAAGCAAATTTTCCAATACCTTGATGTGAGCAAAATCGGATAAACAAAAATTTCCCGAAATCACAAAATTTAAGGTGGGTCTCCAATTTTGGGGTCATTGTGAAGGACGTCACAACAAGACTGGATAGTGTTAAGGTGCAGGTAATATAATAGGTTCTGTGTTCGAATTCGAGTGATGATAATTTTGTTCATTAGTTCTGTTGGCAAGAAAGTTGAGCGGAGGTCAAAGTGTGCATTGTGCTTTTTAGTCCTCATGTGGGCGGTTGGCCTAGCAGTGGCCCAAAGGGTGCTAGCGCACTGGCATGCATTAGGTGTTGTGTTCAAATCTCTCATGGCAATTTTGGTAAGCATTGATTAAAATTTTAAGTGACTAAGTTTAAGGGTTAGGTGCATGAGGTGTGTTTGATTATTTGAGCGTCGTTGACTTAGGGAGGTATAAGCTTACAATTTCTTTTGGAGAAAAATATTATGAAAATGTATTTTTGCTGAAAAGTGATTTTGTGGAGCAATAAGGATTTTTTATAATTATTTTATGATTTTTTTTGAAATTAAGAGGGAGTTAAAAGGTGTATAAGTACTTTTATTGCTTGTATTTTTACTTCATTTTGAAGGGCTTGGTTTTATGAAATAATGCTCTATTTTGAGAAACCAAGAAAGTTGGTTTAGAATTTAATTGTGCACACTTGTTGAGAAGGGTTTACAATAATAGAAGGTGTTGTGCTAATACTTTTGAAGTTGCAAAGATATTATTTTTGAGACAGGTATTTGAGGGCACTTCTTCATCAAGCATTTTGAGGTATGGTGGTTATGTTTTGAGAAAATAGTTTTGAGGTGGAGTTAAAAGGCTTGATTGGTATATTTGGTTTCTAACTCTAGTAGAGGCACAAGCAGGATTGGTTGATTGTAAAATAGGTTTTAAGGTCATATTATCCATAAGAGAAAATTAAGAGGTATGGGCACATCATACCTTGTTTAAAGTGTTTGTTGAAGTGAATGTTTTTGAACATAAGGTGGAGTGAAAAGGATCATTTGATAAGAATTGTTGGAAATATTTGATTTAGGATTTGTGATTCATGGTTGAATGTTTTGGAAACATTTGGGATAGAATTTGAGAACAATCTGTGCTTCTATTATTGAAAGAGGTTAAGACATTTGTGCTAGAGATTGTGAACTACTTGTGCTAGGGTTGAAGACAAGTTAGTGCATATTTGTGAAATATTTTAAACATTGGTTTGAGAGATATTGATTGTAATTGTGGAAGTGGTTGAGATTAATTTTGTGAAGGGAAATTGTGCATTAGTGTGATTGATCTTTGAGAGAAAATTTGCAAGAAAGATAGATTAGTTTTTTGAAACAAGTTATACATTGTGTTGATTTGATTTGAGAATTTTTTTGCAAGAGAAAGAGATTGGTTATTTAAATACAAGATTTGTGAGTGTAGAACATATTGAGTTTGTGATAGAGCATATCATTCTATATATGTTCCAGATGTTAAACGAATTCTAAGTAGAATTTTTTTGTGTGAAGGAATATTTTTTGAAAGATATTTAAGTTATGTTTGTATGCAAGTTTTGGAAATATTTGAGAAATTTTTGTGAATGGCTTAAGGATATGTTTTGAGCAAGTCTTTGAGAAGGCTTGAGGACATATTTGAGCAAGTATTTGAGAAAGCTTGAGGATAGATTTGAGAAAGTTTTTGAGAAATCTTGAGGACAAATTTGAGCAAGTCTTGTGATGAATTGAAATAAAATTGAGAGCAGGTTTGATTGTTGATTTGTTCAAGATTTTTTTAAGGCTTGGGGTAGACTTGGGACAGAGTTTGGTATAGATTTGTGAGCAGAGTTAGAGTAGATTTATGCTAGACTTAGAATAGATTTTGGTGCAGATTTGAGATAGATTTGAGAGCAGGATTTGGAGGTGATAGAGCAAAGATAACATCAGTCTCTAGTGGATAGAGATCCATCAACCAGTGTAGTGGGGACAAAGGTCTCATGTGGAGAGAGATCCACAAGCTAGAGCAATGGGGACATAAGTCTTCTAGAATATCACCAACTAGAGCAAAAGGGAAAGAGTTCTCCTGTGGAGAGATATCCATGAACCATAACAAGGGGAAATAGTTCTCCTATGGAGTGAGATAGATTTATTTTGTGGAGAGATATCCAAAAACTGGTTGAGGAGATAGAGTTCTCCTAGGTCAAGTTCCACAAACTAGAGAAAATGGGAAAGAGTTCTCATGTGGAGAGAGATCCAAAAATCAGAGCATGGAGGATTGGTGTCTCCTTTGGATAGAGGTCCATAAACATTATAATAGGAAATTGATTCCCAAGAGATTTGTTGAGAAAATTTAGAAGAAATATTTTTTTCATGGATGTAACCCACATTGGGTGAACCATGTTAAATTTGTGTCTCTCATGTGTGTGATGATTTGTGCATTACTTTGATTATTGCTATTGATATTGACATTGATAATATTGGATAATATTGTTTGGGAAAGAAAAGTAAAATTTGGTCTTATATTGTTCACCCCCCGCTCTTAGTATAAGCCTGTGTTCTTTAGATCTCCAACCAATTAGAAAAATCAACTTGTTAATACATTATTCACCAATTGAAGGAATAGTGTCCATTCAAATTGTGCTAAGTGCCAAAATTTAATTTGGCAAAATATTTGTAAGGTTTGACAATTTAATTTAAAAAAAAAAAATTGTTGATATACCAAATCTTTTGAATGCCATAATGTTTACATAGTGGATCATTTGGAACCCTTTTTTTGCTATATTGTACCAATTTACATAATGATAACATCAATTTATAGAATTATTATAGTTCTTTATGAGATTTTATGCGCAAAATGGATTCCTTAGGGTATGTTGCTCATCTCAATGGAAAAAATTATAATACTTGGTCAGTTCAAATGGTAGGATTACTCAAAAGTAAAAATATTTGATTCATCTTTAATAATGACTTGAAAGGTCTCAATGATCATGAACTTGGTAAGAGGAAGAATGAATCTATTGGACTTTTTTTTTTCATGTTAATCGAATTGGATGTAATTTTCCACACTAGAAAGAAAATTGATCTTATTGAGGTATGGTCTACTTTGAAAGATATCTATGGAAAAGTAAGTGCTAGTGAAGTTAACAAAATAGAGATAAATATTTTCAATCTCAAAATTTTAGATTTTAATAATGTTAAAGACTACATATATCACTTCAAAGCTCTAAAAATTGACCTCACTATGATATCACATAAGGTAAATAGTGATAAAGAGTATATTAAATCTATTAATTTTAATTTTTCTCCTCCTTTTTATACAATTGGCTTGGCTCTTTATGTCAATGCTATGAATATCAAGTACCCACAACCCGTATCTGTAGAAGGACTTCAAGATTCTAATCCATTTTGAAGTTGTAATAAAAAATTATGAAGCTCTTTCTCATACACAAGCTCATCTAAAAGACTTCAAATCAATGAAATCTAAGGCTTAGTTACCCAAGGACAAATCTAAGATTCAAAGATGTCAAACACTTATGAGTATTCTAAAAGGGAAGGACACTCTATCAAAAATAGCATTACAAGATTGAGGAAATATTTTTGAGGGTTGGATACAAGCTTTTTGATGAAGATGGTAAAACAAGGGTCCATTAGAGCATCCATTATGGAGGATGTGTTTACCTTTAATACCTTCTCTCCCTGGACTCTTAGTTTAGATTATGGGGGTGTTGATATGTGTAATCTAATATTATTAGGCTAAGGCCAAAAGTGTGAAGAAATGCTTATGAGGACTACTAATGTAGCCTATGGGCATTCAACATTTATATAATACTATGGTCATGATCATGTAAGCTTAAGGAAACCTTTCATATTTTATCCTTAGTGATATTATTTAATCCCTCTTTATGAATAACCTTTTCTAGAGGGTGTAATTTGTTATTATTTTATTACAAATTAACCTCAAGGTCAAGTTAAAGTTAGTTTAATATTAACAACTCATTGGAGTTTTTATGTCACTATAAAATCCCTCAATGATTAATCATAAATATGAATAAAATGTGATATATTAGGGTGTCCATAAGAATCCACCTCCTATTTCTTCTTCTTGTCTCCCTCTCTTTTTTTTCTTACCATTGTTATCTTAAAATCACTCTTACAAATTTACTAGATTAAATGGTGGTGAATGTATGTTTGAAATGTTTATGGAAAGTATTGCAAATTCAAACATCATCTCATGATTTGCACCTTCATTTTTACCCCTTCAGATTGTCAAATGATTTGCTCAAATTAGCAAGTGAATTGTTTACTTTTGTAAGTGAATCACTCAATTTGCAAGCAAATCACTAGCTATCCCTGAGTGGTTTGCTTCTTGGAGCCAATCGAGCCACTTTGCAAGCAAATGGACCTTGAACAAATGGACACCTTCTACATAAAAACTAGTCCTAAGCCAATTGATAACTATACTGGACTTAGACATGTTTTGGGGAGTTTTAGAAGGCATCTACTACTTGATTCCCCTATTTCATGCTCCTTCAAATTTATAAATCCTAAGGTAATGTCAAGGTACTATAGGACATGTAGTCAAATGGTAAATTTAGTTATAGTAGTTAATCAATTATATTTAATAGATATGTTTGTATATATTATCTTCATGTAGTCAATTTCTAAGCAAATTAATCATAAGTTTATTCTAGTCATGGACCTATGAGAAATTTTGAATGATAGGATTATTTGAGTTAGCAAAATATTAAAATTTATTCTTTTATTTTCATTACTTAATAATGGATATTACATATGCTATGTATATTGAAAGCTCGAAGGAAAAACTTTTGAAATAAAATCTAAAAATATCACCCTTCATTTTTCAAAGAGATAATTATATTAAAATCTAATTTTATTAGACATAAATAAATTAAAATCTCTTCTAATCTCTATCAAAAAGTGTAACTATAATTAAGATATAAATATATTTATGAAGTTCAAATTTTTATATTTTCCTCTTTTCTACAATAAAAACTAGCAAGCCCATATTAAAAACTTCAAGGAATAACTTTGAAAGCCCATTTAAAATGACAAAATCCTCCATTGATCAACAAAATCTAAAAATATCATCCTTTATTTTTTAAGGATATATAATCATATTAGATTGTCATTAGATTAAACATAAGTAAATCGATATCCTTCCAACATCATTAAAAAACAACTATAGTTGAAACATAAATATATTTATGAAGTTTGATATTTTCTTCTCTTAAAGACTAACACTTCATATGCATAAACCGCTCTAAACCAAGCAGATAGAACCTACAAAAATTTAGATTCTATAATGTATATGATTTACAGAGGTGGCATAGGGGTTATAGTAGTAGCACCATAATTTGACGTTTTGACCCTATTATTAAAAAAGAAGAAAGATCATAGTAGTAGCACTATAATTTGACGTTATTAGAGGTAATGTGACTTGAACCTATTATTCAACAAAAATAAAGATCATAGTAATAGCACCATAAGTTGACCCTATTGGAGGCAATGTGACTTGACCTGTTATTATGAAAAAAAGATCGTAGTAGTAGCACTATAATTTGACGCTATTGAAGGCAATGAGACTTGAAAGATCATAGTAGTAGCACCCCTATTAAAAGCAATGCTACTTAACCTGTTATTCAAAAATAGAAAGATAATTACCTATTCCTCTATATAAAAAAATAAATGATTCACGTTAGTGTAGTGTTGATACTTTTGTTTGATGATTCCCCACTAACGACCTCTTGTTTGAAAATGGAGCGCAGAACCTCTAAACAGTGAACACAAGCGCACTCCACTGGGGATATTGGAAATATGGATAATGGGAGGTAAACCAACTGGACGGCCAACCGCAGTCTTCGCCGCTCCACTCGTTGCAATAACGTTCACTTCAGATTCCGAGAGGATTACAATTTTTCGTTACAACTGTAGTGGAAAGTACAAAATCAGTGGAACATGTCCCAAAATTCCACAACGCTTACCCACATTCGTTTCTTCTCCATTTTCAACTCCATCCACACTAACAAGAACAGAAGCAGAGAAAGAGACCTTATAACACGAGCATTCGAAAGACAGACCACGTTCAAAAAATATATATAAAAAAATGACCAACGGTCCTTATTCCCTTTCAGATTTTGCAAGTTCCAATCAATCATCAGTACTGGCCATTCTTTACCGAAGACAATTGCATGATTATAAGACTGCAGTGGCATTCAGAGGAGTTTCTATACCACATTCGCTTCAATTCCCCTCTGTTTCTTCTCTATTTTCAATCATTGAGGAAAGATATAACAGATGGCCAGGCAGGAGAAGAAGGAGCAGGAGCTTCATCAACATCAACATCCTCTCGAATCGCCTCCTGCAAGAACTGTGCGCTCTCGCTTGGATGCCCAGCTTACTCTTTGGCCAACAATCTCAGAGGTTCAAATCGACTATCCTTACATTTCTTGGTCTTATTTTGTGGGATTCCTCACCTTTATTAACATCCAGTTTGGGCATGTGTGGGGATTGGCCCTCTTGCTTTCTTATCGGTTAATTTGATGATGCAAGTCTAATGACATATTCCATAATTAAAATTCCGTTCACGTTATCCATATGTATGTTTGACAAGATTTGGGTTAAATGTTTATGTGCAGGTGGTGATGGAGGCGAAACAGTTAGGAGAAATTGCAGGTCCGACAGTGGTGGCAGGGCTGCTCACATATTTAAGAAAGATGATTTCCATGCTTTTTTTGGGACATCTGGGCAAGCTAGAATTAGCGGGAGGATCGCTGGCCATGGGGTTCGCCAACATTACCGCCTACTCAGTGCTTGAGGGACTGGCGATGGGCATAGAGCCAATATGTGGCCAAGCCTACGGCGCCAGACAATGGAGTCTCATGGCCCTTACGTTGCAGCGCATGATAGCGTTTCTTCTCTCTGCGTGCATTACCATAAGCCTCTTATGGACAAACGTTGAGAGAATTCTCGTCTTTCTCCGGCAGGAAGCCGATATCACATCCATGGCCGGCACATATTTGTTTTATTCTCTGCCGAATCTGCCCGCTCTAGCGCTTCTTAACCCCCTTGAAATCTATCTGAGAACCCAGAAAATCACCGTGCCCATAAGCGTGTGCGCAGGCATCTCTCTGGCGCTGCACGGCCCCATCAATTTCTTTCTGGTCTCTTACCTGGGCTTGGGAATCCGCGGGGTTTCCCTCGCGGTTGCCTGTGCTAACTGGAACATGGTACTCTCCCTTTTCGCCTATATCTTCCTCTTCCACTTCCAAAGCCCTGCCGATGCCAAATGTTCGCTAAGTTGGAGATGGTCTGCCGAGTGCTTTAAGGAATGGCCGTCCCTTATGAGATTAGCAGTGCCGAGCTGCGTCTCGGTGTGTTTGGAATGGTGGTGGTATGAGCTCATGACGGTGTCGTCGGGCCTGCTGGAGAACGCAAAGACGGCGGTGGCGACGATGGGAGTACTGATCCAAACGACGTCACTGGTCTACATATTTCCATCGTCGCTGAGCCAGGCAGTGTCGACGAGAATAGGGAACGAGCTGGGGGCCAACCGCCCTCATAAGGCCCGGATTGCCATGGTGGTGGCTCTCTGCCTCTCGTTGCTGTTGGGTGTTGTGGCCATGAGCATGACCACTGCCATGCGCCATGTGTGGGCACGCATGTTCACGCAGGAGGAGAGCATCATCTCTCTCACCGCACTGGCCATGCCCATCGTGGGAATCTGTGAATTGGGCAACTGCCCTCAGACGACGGGGTGCGGGGTCCTGCGAGGAAGCGCTCGCCCCTCCACGGGTGCCTTCATCAATCTTCGGTCGTTCTACATGGTTGGGATGCCCGTTGCTATCATTCTGGCCTTTGTCTTCAACCTCGGGTTTGTGGGTCTGTGGCTGGGTTTGCTGGCCGCCCAAGCAACCTGTGCCTCCCTCATGTTCTTTGTTCTCCTCAAAACTGACTGGGAGGTTGAGGCTACCAGAGCTCAAGAATTGATGGGATTCGGCAAGAACATGGAGATGAACTTAGAGATGGAAGGTCTTGTAGAATTCTAATGTAGTATAGGCAGCCCACAAACGTTGTGATGAAAGTTGGGTTGTCTGTCCATCGTTGTTGCAACGGCAACATCCTCCTTTAAGTCAATGCAGAACGTATATACATCATCGAGGAACGCATAACCGGATTTGAATTGTTTTGCAAATGCAGACATTCACATGAAACATTGAGCATTGCCAATTGCCATTCAGTACTTTGCTAATTAACACTGTTTTCCATTCAAAGGGGGTGTATATTTTCGACTCTGGGCATATTCAAAGTTTGGATGTTATTCAGTATTACATTATTACTACTTATTGGTATTACAATAAAGTTTAAATATTATTCATGTATTTGAACCTTATTCTCTTCTTTAAGTATTGAGGAATATAATTTTGGTTGTTATAGATAAGGTTTTTCATTCTTTAGAGTATGTGAGGGAATTTTTGGCTTTTTCTTTACAATGAGACATGGTTTATAGAAGAAAAATATTAGAGGGTTAGGCTTATAAAATGTTGTTTTCTGAATTTAGTTTCATTAGTTAGATTTTGTTGGAGATTGTTTATAGATTAAGTAAAGATATTGACAACAAATGTATAATATACATTAGATTTCACAATAATTTAAAAATATTAATAGAATCAAACATTTATTGTTTGAAAAGAAATATACAAAATGAAGAACATAAAATATATGGGAGTGTTTGTGGACACTAAGTAATATCACTATCAAATGAATTAAAATAACACTTCAATTGATAAATAAAATAGTTGATATGATGAGGTATTTATACTCAAATACAAGTTACCTTTAGGTTAAGGTTTTGACATTTATACTTAGGAAATATTTTAAAAGTATCTTTTTCAAGGTTTACATAGATCCAAAGGGTATATAAGAACAATACAAGTACAAATATTCATCACGATCTAAAGAGAGACTTAATTACTACATATTCCAACATCTTACCTTAATCTAAATAGGGGACACAAAGAATAACCCTTACTTGTCATCCATCCTTAAGGGACACTATCCTACCCTAAGAAGATTTTGGATGTGCACAAAAGTAACCTTGAACATTATCTTGGTCAAAATATTTGTTCCATGCTCTAATGAAGGAACAAGAACTAGATCAAGCATCCCATGTACATGAAGCCATCTTGAAAAGTGTATCCATAATCTATGTGCTTTATTCATTGATGAAACATTATATTGCAAACAAGCTAGATGGTGCTTTGACTATGACATCGAAGAGTGACTATTTTTTTTTTAAATACCAATTTCCTCTAAAATCATAAGTACCCACCTAAAACTCTTAGTTGCATCATTGGAAGCATAATATTTAGCTTCTATGAAATATTGAGAAATAGTAAATTGGCATCTAGAACACTAAGAAATAAGGCAAGATCCCAAATAGAACATAAAGCTTGTGGTGGATCATTGATCATCAAAATCACTAGCCCAATCAACATCTAAAAATCCTATCAAAATTAAAGGGGATCCAATGGAGTAGTGAATACTTGTATGATAAGTCCCTTTGATGTATTTGAGAATCTTCTTTGTTGTTGTTCAATGACTCTCTTGAGGTGCTACATATATATAAAATAATAACTCAAAAAATAATATTAGATATATAGTTAGTAAGGTAGAGAATTCTTTCCACAAGAGATTGATACAACATAACATCCACAAAAGGAGTAGTACAATAAACCCAAAGCTTAAGAGCTGAAGCAAAAGGAGTTTGAGTGGACTTGAAATCCTCCATCTTTAAATGTCAAAGAAAATCCAAAGCATACTTGGACTAGGAAATGGTCATGCCAAAATCTATCTAAATAATTTAAATCCCTAAAAAGTAATGCAAAAGTCTTAAATTTGTCATCTCAAAAGTGGAATGAAGCCATAATTTTATATCTCGAATCAAATTAGAAGAGTTTATAGTGATGAGAAGATCATAATTATAAAAAATAATCACCAAATATTCTCCATCTTGATGTTTGATGTAAGAATCATATTCAACCTCACATCATCAAAACCCATAACTAAAAAAAAAGAAAAAAATCTTCTCATACCATGCATGAGGATCTTGCTTAAGTCTATATAAAGACCAATTCAAATGATAAACTAATGAGTGGTTTACTCAAGCTCAAAACCAAGTGGTCATTGCATGTAGATTTTCTCCTGAATATCTCCATGTAGAAAGGAAAACTTCATCCTTTTGATGTACCTTTCATCCATATACGACCATGATGGAGAGATTCATCTTAACTAACTCCATCCTAGCCATTGGTGCAAATATCTTTGGATAGTCCACTTTCTCTTGTTGAGAGAATCCCTTGGCAACAAGCCATACCTTATGCTTCTCCACCTAACCATCCAAAGTATACTTGGTCCTATAGACCCATTTGTAGCCAAAAATGTTCTTCTCTTCTAGAAGAGGAACTAACTGCCAAGTTCTATTCTGCATTAGAGACTCACATTCTACCAACGTAGCATCTTTCCATTCTGGTCAACTCTTAGCTTGAAGATATATGAGAGGATTCTAAGAATGAATTACCTTTAAGAATAGTGCTCAAGAATAAACCTTCTAATATTTCTCAAGAGATATAATAGGATAAGCATCCTTTAGAAGCATATTATCCCACTTATATGTTAATAAATTAAGGAAGAATTATGTGCACTCTACGATAACTCAATATTAAAATCTTAGAACTAAT
This sequence comes from Wollemia nobilis, assembly GCA_028583015.1. Lineage (NCBI taxonomy): Eukaryota > Viridiplantae > Streptophyta > Pinopsida > Araucariales > Araucariaceae > Wollemia > Wollemia nobilis. Next base: position 16,186,267 of record JAQPPZ010000136.1, on the reverse strand, counting down.
GAATACAAATCAACATCACCCTTTATCTCATCATGTAATATTGAAACACTTTGAACTAATGTATCTTGCTCAACATACTCTAAATATAGAGAATAAGGTTCTACCTATGGTGTTACTGATGAAGGTGTCAAACCAATAGGTAATGGGCCTTTACTCAAGATAAATATGGATAAGATGGTCAAATAGGAATAGAGCCAACCAAAATCTTAGAAGAAATAACTAAATATGTGATGGTCAAAGAAGAGTCATATACCAAAATTTCAAGAGGTGGGGTGGAAGGAGTACTTGGAAGAAACTCATCAAATATAACATCTCTCTAGATCAAAACCTCATGCCTTTGATGATCATAAAGGTGATATACCTTTGAGGTGTCTAAATACTCCATAAAAATTCACTTGTGACTCTTTAAAGCCTCCATATTTTAAATATCCTTGGGTATGTGAGTCCATGATAAATACCTAATAATATAAATTTAGGATACATCAAGCCTATCCCCTAGCAACCTCTTAAGAGGCTTCATGCCCTGGACTATCCTGGTAGGAACTCTATTGATGATGTATGTTGCATAAGTGATAGCCTCACCCTATATAACTTTTTTGATGATGTATGTTGCACAAGTGATAGCCTCACCCTATAATTTATGATCCATCCCCTTGGCATGAATCATACATCATGCCATATCTATGATTATCATATTTTTCCTTTTAGCCACACCATTATATTCAAGAGTATATTCAATAGTCCTCTGATATGCAATCCCATGAGAAGCTAAAAATTCATGAAAGGCATAACTATAAAATTTACATCCCTTATCTACCCTAATATATTTGATTTTCTTATCCATCTAATTTTCAACAAGAGATTTAAAGATCTTCAATCTATTAAAGACCTCGTCCTTAGTGTGAATAGTGTACAACCACACACATATGGAAAAATCATCAATGAAAAGGAGGATGTACCTATTTCTTGAGGGAGATGGTGTACTTATAGATCCATAAATATCACTATGTATGATATTCAAGGGGTGAGAGGCTCATATTGAAATATCTTTTGTAAAAGTCTCCTTATGATTCTTCACTAGAATGCATCCCTCATTTGCACCACTTGGAGGGGATATGCATGGAAGCCTAATGACCATATGATGTTGAATCATATATTAAAGAGCCAAAATTATACCCAATCCTATGATGGTATTTTTGACATTCATTATATGCATAAGCAACTATAGAAAGAAAAGTTTTCTTTTTTAAAAAGGGGATAGAAGAGA